>MU551697.1:3491988-3542543 GCA_024362625.1 Silurus asotus | reverse complement strand
GGGGTCGAGCACGTCTCAGCCCTGATCTAGTAGAACATATCACAGCCTCTGTATCTGTGAGGGCACCTTAATTAATACCTGCATTCACTTAAGGCTAATTTCTTTGCCTTAAGGAGAATATGAGAGACGTTTCTGCAGCCTTAAACCATGAGTTATCTGAAGGTGCTCGTTAAAGCCTGTGCGCAGTCCGCCAGACGCAAAGCAATAACGCCTGCCATGGGGTTTAACGCGTTCCATCGCTGGCGCAAACTCCATTTAAATCAACCAATTAAAAGTCTAAAGTGGGATTGATTTCTCCGGGTCTCTCTCACACCTATCCATCCCACGCATAACCGCATTATCTGCGCCTCGCACCCCCAGAGATGAATCTTACACTCGGAGGCACCGACTTCTTGATGTTGCATGTGTGTGAGCGTACAATGCAGCAAATGAGGGTCATGACCTCGGGCCCTTGCACCGTGGCTTGAGAATTAAGAGGCCAGAGTAATTGATTTGGATGCGAGAAGGAGCTGTGCCCTCCCTGGCAAGACGCTAAGTTAAGGGCAGGTAGCATATGGCATGTCTGCAGTGTGTGGAGACTTGGGCACTGAGAGGTGATGGCAGAAAAAAAATCAATAATAAAAACCCTCCACACTTTTGCTCAGCCGCATGCACAGGACAGCCAGTGTTGTAAACGGTACATAACTCCCAGCAGCGCAGCAGTAACAACTGAAACGTGTTCATCCGAAGAAAAAAAAAAAAAAAGGGAAATTAGTCCGTAAACGAAAACTAAAAAAGCGGGGAAAAGGTTTCCGGTCCGTTTCATTAGCTCCTCCGAAGGCTTCCTCGTTATGTGATAAACAAACCCCTAATGAGAGCTCATTTACTGCATATTGCCCTTGCTAAATGCCAGCAGGCTTTGGCATTTGGTTGCGCGCGTGGCGTGTGGCGGCGCACCGTGGAGGCGTCTCGCCGATCAAATCTCATCTCGCGCTCGCAGATTAACCTGCGTGTTAAAAAAAGAAAGAAAGAACGGTAATCATGGGAAGCGTCTTTACTTGGCGATGATTTTCAGTAAAGCGGACGTTCGCTCACTAAAAACGTGTCGGGATAAAATTTTTGTTTAATTAGCCCCCCCCACAAAAAGAAAAATTATAATAATAATTACTTTGCTCCCTTTTTACGAAGACAAACACAGAGCAGGAAGCATTGATCGGCAGAGCTGCTCGTTTAATTAGGCAGGAGCGAGTGTGTGCAGCCGGGGCGGACGCTGACCTGCAGGACAGTAGGGACACTTTTAGATTCCCATAAAACTACAGCGCAGTGACCCAAAGTAACAGAAGCGGAGGGACAATGCTAGAGAAAAGGTCAGCACACAGAGAATGACTGCTTCAGGCAGACTGAGCTACACACACACACACACACACACACACACAGTCTCTGAATAGAAATAAAAATATACAAGACATGAGGCTGCTGCATGAGGAGTCCACTGTGCTCTTCTCTTCTCCTCTCCTTCTTCTCATTTCACTGATGCTCTTTTTCTCATCGGATTTTTCCATTAATCAGGTCAGTTTAATCCTGACATGAACGCAGTGTCATTCAGTACAAAATGCCTTTGCTCTTACTAAAAAGCAAAACTATTCGAGTGTACCACCTGCACTGATGGTGGACTGTGGGGAAAGCTACATGTCACAAACCACTGGAAACTTGTGGAATTTGTGAGGCTTCCTGTATTTGGTGAATGATTCTGATGTTGTAAAGAAAACATCTTTCTGCAGAATCGACTTAATAGTCCATTCTTAAAATCTAGCGCACATTCTAGGTGTTTGGGCTACAACAATTGACGCACCAAAGTTTGTGGACAACTGACTATAAGATATTCACATGTGCTTTCTGAACATCCCATTCCACATACACCAATCAGGCATAAATAACATCGACGTTATGAGCGGTGAAGTGAATAAATCTGATTATCTCTTCATTATGGCGCCTGGAATATATTAGTCAGCATGTGAACATTTTATCCTCAAAGTTGGGGTGTTAGAAGCAGGAAAAATGGGCAAGAGTAAGCATTTGAGCGAGTTATTGTGATGTCTAGACGACTGGGTCCGAGCTTCTCCAAAACTGCAGCTCTTGTGGGATGTTCCTGGTCTGCAGTAGTCACTATCTATCAAAAGTGCTCCAAAGAAGGAACGGTGGTGAACCAGCGACAGGGTCAGGGGCAACAGGTGGCCATAATGTTACGCCTGATCGGTGAATGGTCCTCACTAGTGTTACCTCCATTCCTCTGAGAAGATGTTCCCTTAGATTTTAGAGGGTGCTTGGGCAATGTTGTGCTCATTCAGCTACAAAACATTTACACAAGTCAGGTAGTGATGTAGGTGAGGTGAGGAGGTCTGGGGTGCAGTCAGTGATTCATTTCATCGCAAAGGTGTTCAATAGGGTTGAGGTCAGAGCTCTACAGCAGGCCACGGTCAGCTTTTTCTCAGATAGCCACTCCCCTTTTCCTATTTCACAAGCCTTCAACTAATAATACTATACTTTCTTTGGGCTTCTCCCGTTAGGGGTTGCCACACCGAATCATCCGCATGTTCCATTTGGCACACGTTTTTACGCTGGATGCCCTTCCCAACCCAACCCCCCCATTTATCCGGGCTTGGGACCGGCACTGAGAGTGCACTGGCTTGTGCAACCCTAATGGCTGGGGTTGGTTCCCGGATTGAACCCGGGCCACAGCGGTGAGAGCGCCGCATCCTAACCACTAGACCACCAGGGAACTCTGGTAATAATAATAAATAATAATAAATGATAATACTACGGTTTAATGTAAAGCCTGAAGCTGAACATCATTAACATTAGACAAGTATATAGTTAACGTCTGTGCACTTTACAGTTTAGCAACAAAGTGAACGTTTTCAGGCACAAATGGTAGAAAACCCTGTATGTTCGACAAAAAGAGAAACAAAATGACACATTTTTTCCCTAAAAAAGATTAAATAGGACTACAAGAAAGTGTCGAATCTCACGCCACAGAAAAATGGTAATGATAATTAGATCATTCGTTATTTTTTTTTTTTTAAATCTACCACCCAGCCGAGTTTTGTGATTGCTGCGGCTGGAGGTTTTGTGCTGAAATAATGACTTCCCGGGCAGAATCCGACTTCCCTTGACGTGCATGTGCATTACAGAGTCGCAGTCGCAAAGTTTCATGCTGAGTAGACATTTCCTCCGTTAGATTTTTGTACCTGTTGCGTTCAAGTCCTTGAACATGGTTATTAACCTCTAAATTACCAGCTGGATGACCGACTGGCATAAAATAATGGTTTTATTTATTATTATATCAAAATTGCTTATCTATTCATTAAAACCTCGTTCTTAGACTCGACCCATTGATATACCTCGCGATGATGAAGTGATCAGTGGGCAGGAAACCATTCATTGGTGAACTTGCTAAGAAAATATTTCATCGTGACCTTTCGCAATTCTTGCACTCACAGCAAACTGACTGTTAATGAACAACGAAGACTAAAGCGAGCAGGGTCACCCAGTAACTTACAGAGAGGATGAAGAGCTCTCATGCAATCGCTTTGCAACAGGAACCCAGGCTGCTAATCAGTAATCCGGTATGCTGATATAAAGGAGATGAAGAACACTAGATCCGGTGTGGGGGCCATAATCATTTCTCAACACATTCTCCCCTTCAGTCTCCATATTTCACTTATCACAAAGTAATTAACTTCATGGACGTCCTCATGGGCGCGTCTGCGTTAGGCTTCCTAGACATTGAGTGACGATTTATAACTGTCCCTGCGAGTTTCCCAACAGTACAGACCACTAACAATCCAGTGTGGAGGTCTGAGTCCACAAGGCCAGAGAATGTGTGAATTCTGATGAGGGATGGAGCCGGAGTGAAGACCCTGCACCACACAGTGCAGTCTACTCATGGTTTAACCTGCACACTACGACTGGTGAGGGGTCACGAACGATTTGTTCCTCCTGAACGAGTCTTTAATGCGACTTAGAGAAGAAGGAGCATTCGTGAATCTTTAGTTTATAGACAACAAAACTAGAGTGATTTCATGATGCAAATGTATTGACTTTGACCAAACTAATCTATTAATGTGCAGGTGTTAAACTTTATTTTCATTGAAATATCCTCAAAAATCCTCAATTAGCATTAGGAACAGATTTACACACTCTTGGCATCCGGAAAGTTTGTTTCTTCGAACATTCGGCTGAAATATTGCCGTGCCTCTTGTAAAGAAGATGTTCTTCACTAGCTTTCTTTCTGACCTTGTGATCCGTTTCATCCCAGAGCAGTTCAATAGGATTCAGGTGCGGTAACTGGGAAGGGCATTTCAGCACTCCAGCTGACTGTTTGCTCTCTGAATAACATTCACAGTAAACATTTTTGGATGTCCACTTCGACTCGTCTATTTTGTATGGCGAATTTGGATCCAATGGAATTGCATGGAGTATGGAACGGTAGCCATGTTGGTTCAGATTCCTTTTACTAAGAGTTAGTCTGCTATCATCTTCCCTTCTCTTCTCCATCTTACATAAGTTCTGCTGTTGGAGCCAAAAATGTCAAACTCATCTATCCATAGAACTTTCATTCGCTGTCCAGTTCTTGTGCAGTTTTAACTTTAACCCTGTTACTTTGCATATGAACAAACATGTGTCTGAAATATTACAAAAACAGGTTTTTCCAAACTTCTGACACTGAATATATTCTATAGCACGTCTAAAGTCTCTGTATGTGACTTTGACAAAAGAACAACGTATTAAAACCTTTCTAATGGCCAGACAGGGAAACTTTCGTAAGCATTGAGATAGACATGGACAATTATGGAGATATTTGGGACGCCTGTATTATGCATGCAGAGAGTGTGACTATGATTACAGTGTAGTGCATAATCCCATTCTTGATGTCACCCAAATGAGGATGGGTTCCCTTTTTGAGTCTGGTTCCTCTCAAGGTTTCTTCCTCATAACATCTAAAGGAAGTTTTTCCTTGCCACATGACATGGCTGCTCATCAGGGATAAAAACACATCGCTCACCTTAACTCTTAAATTCTGTAAAGCTGCTATAAGACAATGTCAGTTGTGAAAAGCGCTATAGAAATAAACTTGACTTGACTTGGAGTAGACCGCTAAGTAAAAGACTAATAGTAGTAGTATATCTATAGGAAAAAGAACATTTGACTTAAACTGATAAAGTAAAAAATATATGCAAGTTTTTCAGAACAAAGGAAATAAAAAGAAATAGAACTGTTTATGATTTACAGTAAGTGCCTGAATACAAAAAATTGCAAAATCAAATTAAAAGATTGATATATATATATACATATATAATTCTTTACATTTTATAAATAAATTCATTTTTTGAATATATTTATTTATTGGGTTTTTTACTTTTACATGGCAAAATAAATATTAGTCTGAAACCAGAGATCATATTGGATTGAGTTTCTGATCTAATCCACTGATATGTTTTGAGTTCTTGCATGTAGGAACATAAACCATCTTGTATTAAAACTCACCACCGTTCATTTGCTCATGCTTTACAAAATCAAGTAACAGAAGCCAGGATGCTCCTTTGAAACAGTTTGCAAAGAGCTTTGACACTATAAGATAATGTCAGCCGAAAAGATTTTGCTCTTTTGCCGAGAGATTGAAGAGTTGAAATTGTGAGAATGCAACAGCTATCCATAGATGGGAGGGAAAGCCTACTCTCTCTGTCTCTCTCTTTATCCGCACAGTTCATCCCACCTTATGCCTTACGCCCTACCGCTGGATGGAGTTCTCTTCAATTGGAGACCACTTTGTGCAGCTGGGGATGGATCCAGATTTACAGCTCAAAGACTTATGAAGCTGCTGAGCAACCTAATAACTTTGAGGATGGATTTGGACCATCCCAAAGGTTGCATGAACAGATCTGCATTAAAGCATCTATTGCTATACACCGATAGAACCGCAATGTTGCTATACACCAATGGAACCTCAATGAATGGACATTCGGTGCCACTTAGATGAGGATGGATCCCCTTTCGAGTCTGGTTACTCTCAAGATTTCTTCTTTATACCATCTCAAAGTCATCACTGACTCGCTCATCAGGGATAAACAATTACTGTGTGAAAAACCAACGTACACATTATTTTATACGACCATATAACCGATTTATGTGTGTAAAGCTGCCTTGAGATGATGTCCATTGTAAAGAGTGCTATTCAAATGAAAATTAATTGAAAAATTTAAAAGACTTTCTTCTCTGTCAATCACAGAAACATTGTCCAATCTGTGTGTGTTTGAGTTCACCTGCTGAGTGTGTTACACTGCCTTGTGATGCAGCATAAGCAGCAGTTTGAAAAGCTGCATTTAGAGTTTTTTACATATCATTTAAAAAAAAAAACAAAAAAAAAAACTTTACCATGTTCAGCACTGATACATGATGGAAAACAGCGAGCTGGTGGGTGGTCATTGACCACTGACTAAATCATTTTCAATGATCTTTCCTTACCTAATCTGAGCATCCTTAACTCAGGATCGAGTTCTGGCCTTCCACTACTTTCTGTTCATGTAAACGTGCAGTTCACATGAGTGTCACTGTGCAACATAAGCAAGAAACTATGCGAATGATAAACAGTGAGAAAAAAAAACCCAGCAGCTCTTCCCAGTGCATTCTGCAGCCCACGGTAAGTGAACAAGAGGGTGGCTGAGCAGAGACTAATGCGAAAAAGAGACTTTGTGTTGGTGTAGAAGACCTGAGGAGGGCAGAGACAGATGTGTGTGCCCCATGCTTGTGGGTGGCTCTTCTGAATGCCAAGCAGAGCCTGGCTAACTGCTGCAGTGGTGCTGCAGAGAATCATACTGAATCAGTGGGCACTGTAAACACAATCAATCAACGCACTGCCCTGTAACACACACACACACACACACACACACACACACACACACACACCATGCACTCCTGACACCCTGGATATTCAAAACTCCCACACACACTTGTGTACACACAAACACAAACCCACAGACACACACACACACACACAAAACTCCTTAAATGCATGCATACACAATCTGAATCTGCAAAGACACCAGGGAGACAAAGCAGGAAGAGGAGAAAGAAAGAGAGCATGAAAAACAAGGGCTAGTGAGGCAAGACGTTGAAAAAGGGAACAAAAGAGTGTATAAGTGTTTGGCATACAAGGCTGGCAAGAGTGAAATGTGCTAATTGGTGTGTACTGAGTTGAAAAAAGAGCACTAATAAGATGCGGTTCTGTTAGAGATCAGCTGAAAGCGGCCTCCTTAACCTGTCTCTGCAAACGCTCCGGGATTTTTCCCCTGCTACAACCCAACACTGAACCGCTGGTTTAGGAGGGATGGGAGTTGGGGAATAAAAAAAAAAACAAAATAAAAAACGCAGGGGTACCTGAAGACCAGACTGAAAAACACTGACCTGGAGATAAAGTCATAGGCGGTAAGTGGGTTCTATGTGGTGCTGCCTCGGGCCACAAGTAACCAAGAGGGACTTCAGAAACTCGAAAAATCTTCCTCATCCAAACTCTTAACTTACCATTTATCTTGGGGATGGAGTGAGAGAGAAAGATGAAGGGAGGGAGTGAGTGAGGGGACAACCGTCCAATGTCACCTTAAAGCAGCTGCCACAGTCATCACACTAATGCACCTGCAATGACCCAGTGACCCCCAGAGTTAATGAGGATAGAGGGGCTTGAACGAGGACACTTTCTGCAGCTCTGGGAGTTGAGAGAGACATGGCAAACACACCACACACACACACACACACACACAGAGACAAATAGGAACAGTTCCAAACTCACCTGGAAGTCCCTCTCCTCCAAGATCTCCTTCCTCCAGTGCACCAAGAAAGCAGCACACACGTACAGGTGGAAGTGGGAGAAGCCCTCGGGCTCGGCCTGATGGCAACAAACAAAACAGAGCAAGAGAGCGATCAGAACACAAGCAAGGAACAAGAGTGGATTAATGAGCAATCCTCGAGCCCTCCGAGAAATAACTGGGCCAAGGTCAGATAAACTGCGAAGGCTTCAGGACGTACCCCATTCACTCTAACTAAGCGAAACCATCTGTTACATACTTCTAGAAGGTTTACGTGAAGCACGGCTTACGGAAAATACACAAATATGTTGTTTATTCTGAAGAAAAACGTAGCTATTTAGATTTTTAATAGAGCCATCGAGAGTATCGAGGTTGCACTGTACGTCATTTAGCAAAACAGAGCAATTCACAGTATCGTAATGCACAAACTTTACAACGTTGTTAAAAATGGATAAAATTGGGCTTTGAAACACCAAAAACACAAAAAAAAAAACCCCACTAACACAGAGACAACAGAAATTTGTCGACCACTGGCAAAGCGGGAGATGCGCACATCCTGTCAACATCCCAACGTATCGTTTCTCAAATTCTTGTAAAATAATGAATAAATGAAAAAATAAATAATAAAATAATTGTAAAAATTTCTCACACCGCTGTTCGTCTCCGTAACTCCGCGTAACATCTGCATATTTACCGACCATCGACATGACATTAAAACATCATGAGAGATGAAGTGTGTGAACGTTTTGTCCCTTAAAGTTGACGTGTTAGAAGCAGGAAAAATGGGCGAGCGTAGGAATTGAAAGCGAGTTTGACAAGAGCCAATTTGTGATGGCTAGACGACTGTTTGTGCTTTTTTTTTTTTTAAACTAATGAGTTAAAAAAAAATGCACTGACTGATCCAGAGCATCCTGAATAGTGAAAACCCCACAAACAAAGAAAACATCCCTCATCTGCATATGTACACATGATCCCAGCATAAAGCCAAAAAACACATAGCGTACGATGCAAAACAGGTGACGACCGGTGCTCTGAGGATACGAGCGCTCTGTAAGCCGTGCACAGCACAAAGTTGTTTCAGTTTGCAGATGCGAGCAAACACGAGTCAGCATGTGCAAACAGACAGACGAGAGGAGGGCGGCCATTGTTCAAAGAGCATAGATTCTATAAAGGGCGTGAGCAGCGTGGTTCCTACGGCCGGCTGTGAGAGAGCTTCACACAGCGGAGACCACAATCATCTTTTATGCTAGCCACAGACAGGACTTAATGAAAATCAATGGCTGCCCTGCTTACTGCCAATAAACAAGCAAGATGGGTCTCCCCTTCAAGGGTAAATGAGAGCAATGGAAATATTCCTGACTGCGGCCTTCAGAACCGCAGCAGGCTTCGGGGGTCACGTGTCCTGTCTGGCGCAATTAGCCGGAAGTCATCTCCCGTCACCTCCTTGTCAAAGTGACCACAAGAGCGTGAAATCCGCTTAATTAGACACTCAACGGACAAGCTGAGGCTGCAAGAGTGCCTGCGTAAGTCTAATCGCGCGGGGAAAACGAGGCACACTGCTACATTGCTGCTCAAAAGTATTCGGACACCGGCCTGTGTGCTTCTTCTTCCCCAAACTGACGGAGGCACACGGCTGTACTGAATGTCTTCGGGTGTGGTTACATCAAACTTTCCCTAGGAGACCTGGTCCAACATGGCATTGCCCCTGTACACAAAGCAAGCTCTATTAAAAATATGCTTTAGATGGTCTGGAGTAGATCTTGAATTGAAGATCTGCTTTTGGAGCTCTGATCCTCAATCCTACCAAACACCTTTGAGATGAATTCAGACACTGCTTTGCACCCCAGGCCTTCTCACATCCTCATCAGTAGCTGACTTTACAAATTAATTTGTAGTTAAATGAAGGGAACTCTCCACAAGAACACGCCAAAATCTAGTGGAACATCTTTCCAGAAGAGTGGAGGTTATTATAACGGGGACTACATGTGGAATGGGATGTTCAAAAAGCAAATCGAATGTTTAGGTGTCCACAAACTTTCAATATAGTGTGTATAACAACAACAAAAAAAATTCCACACAGCAGATGGGACGTCAAATTCCATCTCCCTAAATGACGACTGGCTTCCGATCAGCAGCAGCTCGGAGCAGACTCTAAACATGCTGCGACTGGGCCGGGTTCCCGTTCTACGAGATGCATGTGGGAGTTAAAAATCCATAAAAATAACACGAGTGCTCTCCATGCACACGCTTAATACATTCCCATTTCAACAGAAGTACAGTTCGAACACTTGTACAGTACCAGAACGATTAGCATAGCTCTGTGCTTTTACAATAAACGGAGAAGCATATAATAATAATAATAATAATAATAAAAAAAAAGTAAATAAGTACAAAATGATGTATGAGGGAGAAGAGTTAAAAAAAATTAATAAAACATATCCAGTAATGTAACATAATGAAGAACAGCGGTCTGCGTCCGTGTATGAATAACTAATCAGGGGGTCACAAATGAGAGGCATAAAAAGCACTTCATTAGACTTTATTACATAGACATGACTGCGGAAACAAAATCACCTGAGATAGGAATCTCGACTTTCAGGAAAATAAAATAGTCAATACAGCCGCTATAAAATACGACAATATTGCAGCAGTGAAGAAGGAATATGAATGAAAAAAGGAAGAGCAGAATAAAAGAATGAGGGCTTCACTGGCTATCCTAATTGGTCAATTTAATTATTTTTCTGCTTATCCCCTGGGGAGCAGTGCTGATTATGGAGGCTTAATTAATGGGGACAGTGGAGGATAGCTGCTGATACACCCAAGTAACCAGGAGAAAGGGAGCACACACACACACACACACACACACACACACACACAAACACACACAAACACCGTGCCACATGCAGAGGTATTGACTTTTATTGTCATATCACACACAGCACGAATACCTAATATAGAAAACAGCGAGAGAGGAATCTCGGCGTGATGAAACACTCGTGCTCGTACGCACGCCTGCCTACGCGGTGTTCGTATCTTTCTATTTATCACACAATCCCTGCTCTCCCTTTTTCCTCGCTCCCAAAATATACTCTCGGGCTCTACTTTCGAGGGCGTATTTTTAGAAGGCGTCATGAGATACAAAGCGCCGCGGTCTAAACTTACGCACGCCGCCGATCTACGATTAAGCGATCGAGGCTTTGTGAGCCTGGGGTCTGCTGGATCGAATATCGGTGTCTGTTCCGGAGGACTGTTGAAAGGGAAGTGAGGAAGACATTAAGAACTGGTTGCGTGTGTGATGGCGAGCTGATATGAAGGAATGAGCGGATGTGTTGCATGTAAACACAGTGCAAAATACCTACATTCACAATACATGCACCTGTAACTGTTGGGGTAACTGTTGATACCACATGGTGGCAGTAGAGAGTATTAACATTTAGAAAAAAAGAAAGAAAGAAAGAAAGAAAGAAAGAAAGAAAGAAAGAAAGGTGCTTTATTCTTGTCAAATGTGCTTTACATGGTAAGCCATGGAGCACTGAAGGTTAAGGGCCTTGCTCAGGGGCCCCAAAAGTGGCAGCTTGGCGATATCGCTTGACTCGAACCCTGATCCTCCAATCAGTAACCCAGAGCCCTAACCACTCCTACCACCTTCCCTGATAGATTGATAGAAACCCAATATTTCAAAGAAAATAAATTCCCTCTGGGTTGCATATGGTGTGATTATACACTGTGCACTTCAATACCTATAGTGGAATAATTGAATAAGTTCAGAGCAAAATCAGTAGCAAACTTGCTAGACTACCATTTTATTCCACTCTGAATGTAAGTATAAAATGTCTAATCAGAATCTGAGGATGCTTCACATATGCAGTGTTTAGTCCTTACGAATCAAACTCGTTTTCTGCTTCCCCCCACCCGCAGCTCGGAACACAGCAATCAAAAGAACTTGTCTGAAATTGTCCGAGCGAGGTGGTCTCGGTCCAGTTCCGAGCAAACACGGTTTGATTGCAGCGAAAAAGCGGTTCAACCCTAAATCGACCCAAACGCAGGAAGTGAACCGAGCATGCTGTGTGCACAGAGCTGGATGCGATACCACACAAAAAAGAATGGTTTGAAACGAGCTATTCAAATAATTATCTAATCATTTATTTAGCGCCAGCTCCATGCTCAACAGGGTTGGATGGCTTTTCTATCCGGCATTTCCATCATCTAGTAATGTTTCATTTTTTTTTATTTGCTTGGACGTTTTTTTTACTCATAGGTATCAAACTTAACCAAAGAGCAAATAAAGAGAAAGCTTATTTACAAAAAACATCCTTGGAAATTAAAGATCTACATTGCATCCAAACAAAGGAATCTTTGTTTCACTTCGATTTTCCATTCTCAACTGGCGCTGAAGGGACCGGACAATATGCTGACGAGCACAAATGGAAATAGTGGAAATGTTGCAAATACTCCAGGCGACAGTTGCTTCCAAGCATCAGGGCCTGAAGCAAAAAACAAGAGCCTACATGGGCACTTACATGGTATCAGACCCACTGCTGTTGATTCTAGGATGCTGACAAAGACCAGGTCTGGTGAGCACATTTCTCCGATTTTGGAGCCGTTGCATTGGTTCCCTGTCAGATTCCGGATTGAGAATAAAATTCTTATGCTGACCTACAAGGCACCTCATTATTTCACGTACAGTAACTTTTAACTGTCAAAACTCCAAGGTGTGAAATACACACATAAATCTCTGCTCTTCCGATTCTGGTCTTTTAGTTGTTCCTCCTACCTGTTTACATTCTATGGGAGATTAGGCTTTTTTCTCCCACGCAACTATGGAATTCTCTCCCCACTGAGAATAAACATGCCGAATCTTTTTCAAATTTGGCTGTAAAAACTTTAAATTTTCTGTTTTATTATTATTTTTTTATTATTATTAATTATATTATTATCAATATATTTTTTGTATTTATTCTGTATGCTCAGAAAGCGCATTAATATGTAATATTCCTCCCACACGAGGTGCATTAAGGCGCGATGGGCCTGAAGGCTTGCTGTTTCTGAAGCAGTTTGTTACTGGGTCAGGTTGCTAGCCCAAAACCCACCCTCCTCTGTTCACAGCCTATCACAGCTGGGCCTAGGACCGTCCACAGTGGATGACTTTTATCCCCATTCTCACAACTAAACACCCATGGGGGATTAAGGGCCTTGCTCAAGGGCCCAAGAGTGGTAGCCTGGCATGGCTGGGACTCAAACCCACAACCTTTGGGTCCATAGTCCAATGCCTTAACCACCAGGTTCCCACCTATATAGCCGCTATATAAAATAAAGATTATTGTTATTATTATTACTCGAAATGCCAAATGATTCCTCTCTCTAAGCAAATCCAGTGTTACACACCATCTAGGAATAATTATCATCTCCATTCCAGGAATGTAACCACACAAAAGGAAGGAATGTAGGAATCATGGGTCTCACCAACATACACAGTTTGAAAGTGCCTGAGGAGGCTGAAAGGAAAGGAAAAAAAAAAACAAAAAAAAAAGCAGCACTCTGCCTACCTAGCTATCCATCAGTGCATGCTGTGAAAGACAGACAGCAAAAAATGAAAGAAAGGGAGCCTGAGTGAGAAAAAGGGACAGAGACAGAGAGATAGTGAGTGAGGGCAGTTCTTTCTGAGTTATGTGCTGGGTGATGATTGCCTATTGGTGTAACCTCGCGGCCTTAATCAGAGCAGCTGAGAGGACGGCTGTCTGAAAGTATCAAACTGTGACACACACACACATACACACACACACACACACACCACACACACACACACAGCTACAGCTCTTTATTACTTTATTAACTCCCTCTACCTGGGAGATATGAGACTCGAGATGTCACAGAAAAGCCTTTGCTCTTGGAGACTGCTGTGTGTATGCACCGATCTCTATCCCAAACACTTTCGACACTGATTAATAAGGATAAGTCCAAGAAAGAGAAGTGGTTCAGAGGGATTGATTACTCCAACCAACCTCCCCTCAGTCTATCCTAGTACACTTACCTCAAGCAGTCCATCCTCACTACAATTTGGCATCGAGTTCTGAATCTTTGACGTCAACCGTGTGAGCTTCAAGAGACTTCGAGTCTTTGACCATTTCTGGTTCACTTTGTGGCACTATAGAGTTAGACAGATCTGTGCAAATGACAGGAACTGAATGGTGCGCTTTCTAGCTCTTGATTACGACCCTGTTTGAAGTGTGCTGAAGTTCTTCGCTTTGTGCCCATGATCAAACTCGGCCCTTTGAAGATGAGGTGGCTACACAATTCAATTCCTTACCGGGGAATTCTTTTAGCCACTTTTAGATGGTGAAAAAAGCAGCCTGAAGAAAACCAGAGCTCTTCCAAGATCCACGACAAATCATTTACAACCTATTAATACAAATTTGTGCTGTTAAAAAAATTTTTAATACAAGACATACAAAACATTTTGCCATGGTTGGTGGATACATTGGTGGTCATGATTAATGGCGTGCCACGCTGCATAAGATCCTCTAACACTGCTCAACTGGTCCCACCTTTTCTAAGGGTAAAAGTATACCTTAAAAGCTCTTCTCTGTTCTGGCACCGAGGTGGTGAAATGAACTTCCCCTAGATGTCAGAACAGTGGAGTCACTGGCGAACTTCGAGCGCCGGCCGAAGACTTTCCTCTTCCTGAAACAATTAAACTAGCACGTTCTGACTTTGCTTTGCCTTTGATCTTTGTTGTGTTGTAGGATATCTTAAGTTTGTAATTTGTGTTGATTTTTGCATTGACAAAGACTCAAAGCACTTTTGCAAGTCGCTCTGGACGAGAGCCTCCGCTAAATGCTGTAAATGTAAATTTGCCCTATTGCTAGTACTTTCTGTCTTTGTTTAAGTTCGGAGATAAGAAGACTGTTATCTATTTAGTGGCTGGAATATAAACTCAAAACGAAACAACTGCCATGAATTTTGTAAAAAAATGAAATACAATTATTATATTGCGTTTTGAGGATGAGATACAGTAAAAGTATTCACAGCGCTTTACTTTTCTCAACATTTTGTTATGTTACAGTCTTATTTCAAAATGGATTGAATTCAATATTTTCCTCACAATTCTACAAACAATACCCAGTATTGACAGCGTGAAAGTCAGTGCACAGCCATTTTCAGATATCTCCAGAGATGTTCAATCGGGTTCATGTCTTGACTCTGGCTGGGCCACTCAAGGACATTTGCAGAGTTGTCCCATAGCCACTCCTTTGTTATCTTGGCTGTGTGCTTAGGGTCGTTGTCCAGTTGGAAGATGAACCCGAGCCCCAGTCGTAGGTCTAGACCTAAAGAGTCTAAAGCTTTTTGCAGCCTTCCCCAAATCTGAGTCTCGGAGGTCTAAAGATATTTCCTTGGACTTCATGGCTTGGTTTGTGCTCTGACATGCACTGTTAATGGTGGGACCTTCTATAGACAGGGGTGTGCTGCCATAAGGACTGACACTTAATTTTATGTACCCTGTTGGTTATTTATCCATCCATCAATCCATCCATCCATGTAGAAATATACAATCAATCCCACTTCAGAAAGAAATTCGTCTATGTTTTGGCCCCAGACATTATGGCCCCTTGCTCCCAGGCGAACTCCAGAATCAGTCCTGGGTGCGGATTCGATTATTGGGGTCAAACCCTGACGAGACACTCAGGATAGTATCTTGACTTTGCAAGACAGGGTCAAGGGAACACAAGCTAGGATGTTGATATTTATTTCAGTAATCCGGCACTCTGCTACAGCATGAAGGAAACATGATGGGGAACATGGGGCTACTGTGATGAGTGCCTGAGGTTTTTTTTACAGAGAAACAAGGGATGAAATATTGATGTTCCAAGGCCTGTGCCACTGACCCGGGTCCTGGCTGCTGGGTATTGGCTTTTCTGTGTCAGAAAACAGAGGCCAGTCATTTGAAAGAGTTCAGCAGAACAGGATAGAGGGGTAAGGGTTACTGGTCCAAATTCCCAGTTGGGCGTCTGTGCCTGACGATAAGATTTTCACTGTCAGAAGGATAAAAACTGTAAGTCAAATATTACTTCGTACGAAAAATGTGTGTGTGTGTGTGTGTGTGTGTGTGTGTGTGTGTGTGTGTGTGTGTACACCCCTTGTATATGCATAAATGTAATTTGTCAAGGATCCACTCCAAATCTGACTTCATTTGTATTCCAAGCGAAAGCCGACATGAACATAATGCTGATGGAAAGGGCTGCCAGAGTCGGCTGTACCTGAAGTTTATCTCCTCAGGGAAGCTTAACGCAGACGAGCCTGTCGTGCCTGTGTCCATCTTTAGGCTCATTACAGCTCCTACGGTACCTCGTTGAGCTAACTAAGCTGCTTAGAGCAAAACAGCAGGGTGTGTGTGGCCATACTGACGACAGCACGAGTGACTCTTCCTGCTGAAGCTGGTAATTTATGGCCTGGTTTTGCACTCCTTTGAACGCTTCCGGCGCTTTGCATTCCAACATGCACCAGGCCTGGGGTTCAGCACTTTCACTACTCGATCGGCAGCCCGAGGTGCCGGGGACAGCGCACTTCCTAGCGCCGACGCTAAGCTGTTTTCACTTAACAAGGAATTCGAAATGCATAGCGAGTAAATTGGAGAGCCTCCAGCAAGAAGTATCTGAGAGAATTACCACACTAGAGTTTTGTGCTTTTTTTATGAATAGAACAGAACTCCATCTCGAGGTTGTATCAGAGGTGATTTGACACACTTTTTAACGCGTACTCTTAATATCTGCGAGCTATAATGCTTCACCTAGAGTGTGTGTATACACACAGCCCAGACCTGCATGGGAGTTGGAAAGGCTATAAAGCTTCAGATAAACAGTGGAGGACGAGTGCTATCACTGAGAGTTGAAACAGCTTTGGGGGTTTCAACTTGTGACTTACTATAGGCACACACATACAATAAATCTAAACTGAAAAAATGTAAAGAGAGAGAAGACTTGCTATTTTAAACATCGTGTTTACCTTGTTTCATTCAGAAGAAAAACAGCTACCTGCTGTGCTCTGATTGGGTTAAAACACTGGCTTTTCCTGATTTAAAAAACAACAACCTCACAGCATGTGTAGGATTGTTAGCAGGTACCACGATGCGAAATGCCATGTTTATTTTAAAAGCTGTTTTGATGGATTGCGCATGAAGGGATGGTTGAACATCAACTGGCCCAATTCTTCTGTCAGGAAGAACTGCAGTGGGTCCAGGGTGAAGTTAAATCTGAAGGTTTATTATATTAAGCATGACAGTTCGGTTAGAAGGATGAAGATATGGGATGAAAAAAAATGTGTGGTGAGGAGATGTGTGGTCTCTGTGTGGAGAACAAATACAATAAATAAATAAAAATATCAGTACAAGTAGCAAATCTTGGTAATGAAATTACGCATACTGCCGTTTCAGCTCCTATATTGCAAATCTAAACACATGCATGTATTGCAACCTATGAGCGCTGAATCCTGTCGTATTCCCGCAAATAGTCACAAGCGTGTGCGCTCTGCTTTAGCGCCACCGTGCGCTCTTGATTATGGTTGCTTATGCGGCGAATGCCTATTTCCTTCGACTGACTATGGATTACAATCTGTTGAAAGACAAGCGTCCAGAAGTAAATAAAGCTTTAAGTGCTAATTGGTCGACAGTTACACCGTGGTATTATATCATCACTGAAACACTGAAACACTCCAAACAATCAACAACAGTGTTGAATATTGTTACTTACCTAGATATGCACGCACAACGACACTACACAATGTAAAATAGACTTTTGAGAGAATAATGTATTCCAAGTGACTCTGTGTAACTATGTTACAATGTTACCGTCGAACTGACACTTTTGCGAATGCTTACCTACTTATACAGCTGCTAATAATTACTAATGTATCAGTGTTGGAATGTTTTTACTAAACCGCATTTCAGTTTTGTGCGATTTGAACTTTTATAGCTTTTCGACATACTGTACCTCGACATAGAAACTGGAGTTCCATTACTTACACTACCCAAGCCAAAGAACACGATTTTTCCCATTTTTATTGACATTTACGCTGTTTAATGAAATCAGGGGACTGTTTCGTAACCCATTTGTTCAATTCTTTCTACAACTTTCGACATTCTATTAAATGTTGTTCGGAAAATTTGAACCGACACAAATGTGTTGCGCTTATAGATTGATTTGCTTTCGTTTCCTCCTGTGTTTGTGGAAAGTTTTGCTCATTTAGCCACCATGGTGTCAGTGAAGTCAGGTACTGATTTAAGTGAGGTGAGGAGGCCTGGGGTGCAGTCAGAGTTCAAATTCATTCCAAAGGTGTTCAGTATGCTTGAACTCAGAGCTCTATAGCTGGAGATCTTACACTTCAACAGATAAATCTTATCTTCATGAAGCTGGCTTTGTCCACAGGGGTATTGTCATGCTGGAACATGTCTGGGTCTCCTAGTTCTAGTGAAGGCCACCAGTTTTGTGGTAAGCAATTAGAAAAGATCCACAAACGGCTGGAAAACTCAGGTGCCCCAATACTTCCGTCAATAGAATGTTGATGTATATCAATGTGTCTTGTGTGAGAAAAACGTCTCCAGTACTTGGAAGTATCTCAAGCTGTGTTTACAGGAAATGTTGGTAATGGAATGACTGCTACTATAACATACATGATGATGGGAACTAACCTGCAATTTACTGTGGTATAAGACCACAGGCATCAAGCTTATTAGAAAAGAGTACATCAACAACACGGACGCTTTAAACGTGAATACATGAAAATATATTTACACGCTCACCTCAGCCAGCTGTCAGGATAAACATAAGGAAATATAAGACCCAATTACAAACCGAGTTGCAAACCCTATGTATAAACTCACACAGGTTAGTAATATGCATTGCTATTGCTTCATTTTTAACCATTACTTGGTTCTAATTAAAGAGAAAGACAGAGGATGTGAATACAGTGGGTTCGCTGAGCACAGGTTTGGGAAACACTGTATTATAAATCAACAGCCCTGGAAAAAACACAAAGTGAATATATAAAAAAAAAGATTGTTCCAATGACTTATGGGACACACTCACACACACACTCGCGCACGTCTTTATTCCACTGACTCTAGCAAGTGTTTCAAGTGGTGCACTAACCTTGCTCACTGCACAGCAAGACACAGCTGCTCAATTATTGAAGGCCACACTATTGATGTGTGTGAAGGACAGGAAGATACTCAGAGAAAAAAAAAAATAAATAACACACACACACACACACACACAAAGAGTAATAGGAAGTGCCATGATACCCTGCCCAACTCAATACATTAACTTAACAACACTGTTTGAGGAAAAAGGTGGGCACACACTTACACACAGATGCCGAGAGACAGACAGACACTGACAGGAACAGAGAGGCAGATAGTGAAAGAACACACCGATACATGCTGAGACATAGACAGCCAGCCTCAGGGACAATGACAAAACAGACAACCGGACATACAGACACACACTGAGGCAAAGAAACGTAGAGCGACAAATAGATGGAGGGAGAGGGAGAGAGAGAGAGAGAGAGAGAGAGAGAGAGAGAGAGAGAGAGAGAGAGAGAGACCTAGTATTATGTGCACAGTGAATGGGATGGCACACAGGATAAAGGCACTCTGATTAGCTGGTTGGCAAGACTGAGTCAAAAGCTCCCAACACACACACACACACACACACACACATTTGCAAACCATATAATCAGTAGAAACAAAAATGAAAGGAAAGCAGGTAAACATCTGAAGGTGGATGGTATTGCGAGAGGGGTGAATGGAATGAATAAAGCACATGTGCAAAACAGACCCGAGTTTCATTAAACCTGCACACAATATGTGACTAAAGATAATCTCATACTGAGGAATATTACTGTGAGCGACACTGAGCTTTAATAGGGATCGATGGTGGAGCTTAAGTCTAACCCTCCACACACACACACACACACACACACACACACACACACACACACACACACACACACACACACACACACACGATACTGCAAACAACAGATGGCTACGCTGCACAAACCACTCCTGGCACAGGCACACAGGGACTATTACTGTTTTCAGGTTAAAGAACACTAAGACATACTGCAGCTCTAATGAGGCATTAGTGAGGAGGACATGTTCGGTGTGACACGCTGCCATTGCTCCTCTGCTGTACAGCCATGGAACATGACAAAGCATAACATTTTGACACTTGTAGGAATATCACTGTGTGCTCTTCCAAAAGGACAGAGTAAAGCTGCAAATATTAAGTAGACATGGTACTCGAACACTTCCTTTTCTTTATATCCTTACTGAAAGCTTGAGTGTCCAGCAAAATACACCCTATTTTTGTTTTTACTATAGTTACAGGTATTCCCCGACCTATGATGGAGATTCGGTCCGATGACCGTAGTTTATAATCTATACAGTATATATATGTATGTGGCAGTGGGAGCATGGACGAGCGGTGGGTCATGAGTGGAGGGCTACATTTGTCTTACGCTGTCGTATTGCTCTCGTCATCGTCTGATTGAAAAATCCTAAAGTTAACCGTGATAACCCAGGGACAATCTATATAACAAAATATTACAATTGTAATTATTACAAGTAATTAAGAGGTGAACTAAATCAAGGTGTAGAGAGAGAGAGAGAGAGAGAGAGAGAGAGAGAGAAATGGCTTATAGAACCTCAGCCATGTTTATTTAGCTCATTCTTCAGAAGGATTAATAAACTGGATAAATAAAATAAAATGTACAATATTTTCCAATATTAAATTCAATTTGGTCTTTTTTTTATTAGGACTTTGATCCAATCAACATTTTATCACTGTTATTAAGTTTGGGCATTCGAATCAGTTTTAAAAGCATTCCGCCATTAAAGCCATAAAATGCGTTTTTAATAATTGAGCACTTTACCAAAGGAATGCTTTGAATATTTTCTGAAACCAGTGAGCAGCATGATTTTGTCATTTCTGTATTAAACCAGACTTTAATTCTATTTGGAGTCTGGCTCCACTCAAAGTTTCCCCCTGTTATCTGGTAGTTTTTAGGCGGCGGTTCTCTATAAAACTTTGCGGTTGAACTGACGGAGAAGTGAACCGTTGACGGCTGATGTCCTCCTCACACCTCGATACTGCTTTAAAGCTGAACCCCAAAGCTGCATGATAAAATCCAGGGGTTAATGTACAGTAGGTAGTGATGCAACTGAGACTGCGGATTTTTATTTCACAAGTAAATAACTTGAATTATGTTTCTACTATTATCTATTCAGACCGCTTACTTTTTAATCCCTGCAGAGAGAGAGAGAGAGAGAGAGAGAGAGAGAGAGAGAGAGAGAGAGAAAGAAAAGCTCGGTCATTTACTCATCCTGCTTGCACTATAGTCAGTCAAATTCTGAAATAATCTGTCTTGACAAAGCACAGAATGCCTCACTTATTCTCACAATGTCAAAACGATGCCTGGGAGGAAGGTATGAATCTGCAGCCAGGACTGGGCAGGAGACCAGGAGCATCATTTTAATATCTGCAGGCTAAATAGCCTGATAAAGTGTTTTTAATTGGTTCAATTAAGTTGGTAATTAAGCACTCTGATGAAGAAGGCTCAGGAGAAGTGTAGCATAATGAGCGTAATTGGGCAGCACTTCCATTTTGGAGGTTGGTACATGGGTAATGTGGAGTAATTAGGAGGCCTTGACCAATCAGCAGGCAGACACAATCGCCGTGATCGTGTTCAGGAGACAGAAGGGATTTGCGACGAGATCCAGAACAGATGTGGGGTTTAGGTGGGAATCATGGTATGATGGGTTTTTTTTTTAAAGGAATCGGAGCAAACTCTTAGTTATAGGGGGCCATCACACACAAATTGCCACTGTAGTCCACAGTGATTTCATTTTTTTGTTTAAATCAGGAATGTCTCAATGGTTAGATGCATGTCCAGATACAAAGCTAGAATATTCTAGAAAGATTATATCTCACGATTGGTTTATGGAAGTCTGGGGATCCTTCAGCAGATCCCCTTGAACTGAAGATAAAGCTCCTCTTGACTATAAGCATGTAAACAGGCTTTAACCTGCACTAATAACCTGCAGAACTCAGTATCTTACCCACGTGTCACTTCTCTGCCAAAGCTCTGACTATATTTGACTTCGGTGGCAATTTCAACTCAGTTACTACCTGCTTTCGTTTCAACTTCAGCAAGACATGGCGGAAAAAGAAAGGGCTTACTAGAAAAGGCTGTATCCTGAAACCCAGCACGTACAACAATCTCACACAGAACACAAGAAGATATTTCTGGGAACGCCATTCCCATCCCTTACCTATTGATCACCATGTCTTTGCAAGACCAATTAGAGAAAGACTGTGAGGAAAGGTGGTGCTCTCCGGTTGGGAGAAAAATAATAAAAAAAAAATTACAGAATTTTTAAATTCAAAAGTAAAAAACAATTGGTTCCCTGGTGGTCTAGTGGTTAGGGTGCGGCGCTCTCACCGCTGCGGCCTGGGTTCGATTCCCGGTCAGGGAACCGACCCCAGCCATACGGTTGCACAAGTCAGTGCACTTTTAGTGCCGGTCCCAAGCCCGGATAAATGCGGAGGGTTGCATTAGGAAGGGCATCCAGTGTAAAAACGTGCCAAATCGAACATGCGGATCATGAATACGGATGATTCGCTGTGGCGACCCTTAATGGAAGAAGCCCAAAGTTTTAAAAGTGAAGAACATTTCCAAAGTTGTGACATCATACCAACCCTAGAATCAATGTAGCTTTGCAGGTGCAACATGCAGAACTGTGCAATGTATAAATGTGACTTGATTTAAACAGGCTAGAATTTACATACAAATATATAATTATATTCTGTGTAAAGCTTTGAGAAGTTGCCAATGCATTTGGAACTAGAAGTCCTGCCTCGCAGAATATACATCGAGTAGATTTTGCAAGTATCTGAAAGCTTGGAAGCCTCGTTCCCTGTCGCAGCTTGGCAGAGATGCAGCATGGAGTTTTACTAATAGGACCTTGGAGAGGTGAAAAACAGGCTTCTGAGAAGAACACAGAGAATGAGCAGAAACACACAGCACAACAGCAAGACATCAATAAGCAGCACAGATGTAGACACAACAAAATGCATTCTCTCGCTTGGAGAGAAAAAAAAAAAAACAGTACGAGAAGAAGTTAAGGTCCTTGTTTTCAGAGGGACATCAAATATTTAGCATGGAAACGTGCCTAATTCAACCCATCAAGATGTTTAAGTTAAAGGGAGGATGACAGAGGGTGAGGCAGCGAGTCAGTCATCGAATGCATATTTGGTTATGCATTAAATATGCACAGGCGAATTACATTCTATTCTTGGCCTCGGTTGAGGAATTCATGACGGACTCGGAGAAAAATCTAAACGCCGATTCGTTCTGCGTTGCAAAAAAAACGAGGGGAAAGTGTTAGGATAAGCAGCTCTTTCTTCTCCCCGAAGCCATCTTTTTAAAAAATTCGTAGCGAAAAGAGAGAAAACGATCACCGATTTTACCTATAGGCCCAAACAAGTGGTTCAATAAAGAGGCAAACAAAAAAACGAAAGACATTTCCATCGTTTCGTTGCTGCTTTTAACCTGTATTCTGCAAATCAATTAAAGTGAGACTTCATGAATATGGAAGATATTGAGCGTTAGCTTCTACAGCGTTTGCCCTGCTAGACAAAAATGATCAAAAGTATTGGTCAAAATGAATAAATAAAGCATTTATGTCCCAAAGTAAAACCTCTGGAAATATTACACTGGCAGAACAAACAGTTTACTGAATTACTTCAGCAGAAACTTCAGCACAAACAGCAGAAGCTTCTGTTCCAGTGCTGTCCAATGGAAGGCCGATTACACCATTACATCCAATTACACAAACCATGTATAAACATACATACAGCTCACCTTGAGTTCTTTGTCCATCTAAGTTGATCCCTTGATTTTAAATGTTAAAACCTTTTTAAAAAAAAAAAAAAACAGAAGTGTCAAACTCAATGCGAATCCGGATACGGCCCGCCTAGCCATTCGAAGTCTCAAATAAGTTCTATGCTTTTAAAGTGTATGTTACGTGTTACGTTGCTACATCTCTCGCCATGCACTTTGAATTCGTGACGTCCCACTGCTAGAGTGCAGTGTTTCTAATTTACCACCGTTTTATTCAAAATATCGAGATGTATAAAGATTAGAAATATAAGTAATCAATCCCAAATTGCCCAAGCAGAGAAACGTTGACTCAGAAGGAAGACAATTTAATAAAATATGAGAAAGTGAATATACACGATACTGCCAAACGTTTTGGGTCACCAGACCCATATGCCATATGTGGTTATTATCCAAACTTTAACCACAAAACTGGAGGCACTCCGTGGTACAGGACGTCTATAGATGCGCTGTAATAAAATTTTGCATTCACTTGAACTTGGAAACCCAAACCTGTTCCAGCATGGCAATGCCCCTGTGCACAAAGTGGGCTCATTGAAGATCTGGTTTACATGCTTTGGAGAGGAAGATCTCGATTGACCTGCTCTGATCTCATCCCTACTGAACACCTTTGGGATGAATTAAAACGCTGACTACACCCCAGGTCTCCTCACCTACATCAGTACCTGCCTTTCCTAATATACTTGTGGCTGATGAACACAAACATTCATAAGCACACTCCAAAATCTAGTGGAACATCTTCCCAGGAGAGTGGAGGGAATTATAAGAGACATTTGGGACTGAATGTGGAATGCAATGCTCAAAAATCACATACCGTACTTATGACCAGGTGTGTATTTTGTGTTATGAGGCAGAGTCGGTGCTGAAGGAGTTGGCATTTCGTATGCTAAATATACCCTCATCAAATTGTCCAAGAATTAGAAGGCAGACTGCAATTGCAGCAGGAGAGGTTTACTGCCGCTTCAGCCAAAAATTTTCAATCTCAATAATCAATTTGGCCCTCAACTTAGACTGTGCTTTAGATTTTGGCCCCTCATGTGATTAGGTTTGACACCCCTGTTCCAAACACTTGAACCAGAGAAGTACACAACCACTGTAACGACAATGAATTTAGAATTTCAACACAGTCTGGAGTCCAAGAAAGCAAACCAGGCTGGGCTCCCTCGGTGGGGGAAATGCACTCTATTCGGTCGATCAGAGTGACACCAGGCAATCGTGTGTGTCTCTGAGCTCATGAATGTGCCTAATAATCTGTGTTACTTCTCTGGTCTTTACTCAGAGACGGCAGACAGCACCTGAAAAGCTCTCACGGCTACTGATACCATAACACCAAAAGATGGCTGGAGATGTACTTTCTTGGAGACCCTTAAAGTGGCTTATGCAAAGAAGGGTTCACACTGAAGTCTCCAGTACTGATCAGATGACATCAGTGTGTGACGGAAAAAAACAAAGTCTTCTTCTTTCGGCTTCTCCCATTAGGGGTCGCCACAGCGAATCATCCGTCTCCATACCCCCCTGTCCTCTATATCTGCCTCTTTCAAACCAACTACCTGCATGTCTTCCCTCACCACATCCATGAACCTCCTCCTTGGGCTTCCTCTTTTCCTCCTACCTGGTGGCTCCATCCTCAGCACTTTTCTACCAATATACAAAAAACTAAAAGTGTAATGATGCTAATACTCGAGTTCTGTTTAATACACTAAGTACTGCTTGACTTGTTTACTTTAATCCTCACTCTGCTGGGTGTCACTCAGATGAGGATGGGCTTCTTTATAAGTCTGGTTTCTCTCAAGGTTTCTCTGCCAGAGAGATTTTTATTGACACACTCACCTCTGGCTCTATCATTACGGGGATCTATTCAAATGTAAATTTAGATCCGTATTTCTGTGAATCTACTTCGTGATATATAAATAAAATCGAACTAAACAGAATCTACACTAAATGGACAAATGTATTGGGACACCTGACCTTTTCAGCCATATGTGGTTCTTCAAACTGTTACATCACACATTTGCGTAGGATGTCTTTACATTTTCCCTTTACTACAGCTAGGAGACCCAAACCTGTTCGGGCATGAGACTGCTCCATGAAGATTTCCTTTTTTTTTTTTACACTGTTTGGTGTGCAAGATCTTGAGTGTTCTGCTATAGAGATCGAGCTAGGAGCATTTAGCCTTTCACTGCGCTGTACCTCGCAATTTAGGCGAGAGTAAAGTCCTGAGACAATGGCCGCTATATCTAACCCTTTCATCTACCCTTCAAAACACACTGTATGTTCTTTCCTTGTTCTTTTGTACTGTCAGTCCGTTCTCTCTGAATCGATCTGAGGAACACAATTCAAAGAGCTCAGAACTGTACACAATTATATCCTGCTGCACGATCTAGACCTTGCATAATTCAATTGAGTCATCTGAAAAGAGAAGGCTAAGCATCTAAATCAGGTTTATGTGTATAATCCATCATTTCTTTGTGCTTTCTTGCTTCTTTTGCCCCTTACTTGGGAAAATCAGGGAATCAATAACACGCATTAAGTAATATCCTTCCATTATTGACTTCTGCTTGGCCTAGCAAGGAAGATTTTTGTAAGCCCAGAGGGCTGGTGTGTGTGTGTGTGTGTATGTGTGTGTGTGTGTGTGTACATCGCTTTCCCCAAATGTAGTAATTCATATTTGCCAGTGACATTTCGACTGTTAGGAACCGGAGCTGTGTGACACCTACCCTGCGAGAAGCCTGTCCTATTGGAGGACCTGCTGTGGCTGAAATAGCAACAGACCCTTCAACCTGTTGGTGGCTTACATTTACACCTGGCTAATGGTAGCATAGATGCACACGGAATAAAACAGACCAGTGCAAGCCGGTACAGTAAAATAATCCATGCTGCGGTGTTGATGTTTGGCCCGACCAAAGCAAAGCAATACAGTATATATGCTCCTTCAACAGCATGCTCTGTGGTGTTTTATTCAATGTGTATACATGGTGCCTCCAGCCAGGGCTGTCCACACAATCACTCTCTTCCAGGGTCCTTCTAACACGCCCGGCTTCTCATAGTGCAAGTGTCTACAACAGCATTCCGGTATTTCTCAAATTATTCACTATAAATGATTACTGCTGAAAATAACAGTGATTATTGCAATTATGAATACTTTCATTGATTAATGAATTGATTACCAAATTATTCTTCTCGTTACTGAGAAACCAAAAAGCCTAGAAGCACCTGAGATCCCGTCCATACATGTTAAATAAACGGCAAACATTTCATCTGCTGATAAAAAGCTATAGATTATAGAGAGCACATATCAATTCCCTGTAAACTCTGACATATTAAACATATTAACAAGCGTATTAGTTGAGATGTTTAACTTCTAATCAGCAGGTTGTTAGCTCGAATCCCAGCACTGCTAAGCTGCCACTGCTGAGCCCCTGAGCAAAACCCTGAACTGTCCAGTTGTATGAATGTGATAACTGTAAGTCGCTCTGGATAAGGACGTCCGCCAAATGCCGTTAATGTAATATTAGAAAAAAAACGATGAATAAAAATCCTGTAATTTAGATTAGATCCAATTAACGCTCCATTTTACAATTATTACGCCGTAATTACATTCAGTACGGCATGTCTGGCTTACATCACTGTGTCGTAGTATTAGTGCCATCTGGACTGTGTAACAGAGGTGTGTCTAGAAGTGTGCAACACCATGAAAGAGAAAAAAATATTTATTGCTGTTCATTTGCTCTCTGTATTTATATGCTCCTGCCATGTACGCTAATTTGTTCTTTTTTTAGTGCTGCAAACACGTTTGTTTGTTTTCTCCAACTAGCAAATGTACCGAGTGCCAGCGAAAGCACGCCTGAAGCTCTTGCGTTTTTCTACATTTTTGTTTGTCTGCAGGTGAAGACGAGTTCACGTGTCCGTCCAATCAAAAGTGCTAGTTTTTTGTGGAGTGACTCGTCCTGCACTAGTCTCCTGTTCCTTCAATTAAACGCCCTCAACAGAGTACATGTCCTGCCCCAGTGGAGTGGGTCTTGCTCTGGAGCAGCATTATTTATCAGTGCATTCAAACATCGCTATGGTATATATATTCAGTACGAATATATATGTGTATAAGCATTACAGCAGATATATTT
Organism: Silurus asotus; assembly: GCA_024362625.1. Lineage (NCBI taxonomy): Eukaryota > Metazoa > Chordata > Actinopteri > Siluriformes > Siluridae > Silurus > Silurus asotus. The sequence goes on along the minus strand of MU551697.1, from coordinate 3,514,627 downwards.
TATACATTGTATTTCTGCATTCACTTTGCATTTTTATTACAGTATATAAACAGTGTATTCAATAATTCATTATGATCCTGCAAAGTGATATATAGCCAGGAATACATGCTCATACTAATACATTCGACTTCAACAGATGGGTTTCCCCCATGTGCTAGAAGTGTAACTAAACTGAAAACCATTATATGTCACTGAAAGCTAGTTCATTCCTCATATAGCTAATGCTACTTTAAAACCATGCCTGAGGTAGTGTCTAATACCTGGTATGGGAAGTGGTAGCTCAATAAGCAAGACAGTGGACTGATCAGAAGGTCATGAGTTTAAATCCCAGCACCACCAAGCTGCCACTACAGGACCTTTGAGCAAGTCCCTTAATCCTTAAATTCTCATTTAAATATATATGAGATAAATCTAAGTCACTCTTGATGAGGCCGTCTGCTAAATGCTGTACATGTGTGTTAAAAAAATAAATAAATAATTATCTATCAGCTTGTCCCCTCTACCATACAGAAGACCTTGTCATGCAATAGGACCAATTGGAAACAACGTGCCAGGCCTTGCTCACACCAGCACGGCTGCAAAGTTAATTACTGCGACCTCCGCGCAACTGTGTTTTTCCCTGCCTGAAAACACTATACAATATTTATGCTCCATTACGCATCTTAGGCCCATAATCTCAGCAGGACACAGCTATATTTCAGTCTGTACTCCTATTGCAGCACTCCGAACTTTATTAAATCATATCGAAATCTGCAGGTCTGCATCCGTCCTTCCATGGACACACTTATATATCCAGGCATTCGTTTATTTGATAAAAAAAAAAGAAAGAAAGAAGCATTGCTATCACGCGGAGAACGTGTGCGGTCTGGAAGAGCACATTAAACCCGTTGTCCCTGGTAACCAAGCACACACTATAGATGTGGTAGATTGAAAGTAGGTTTAAGTGAAAAGAAAAAAAAAAAAACAACAGATGTATCATTTATTTTGGAATGCATGTAGAACAAAATGTAGGAGCACTAATGCAAGTCAACATTACATAAGAGTCATGATCTTAAAATCTTTAATATATGGTAATATTATTTACATTATGTGGGCAATAGTTTGTGGACACAATATTCTATTCCACATTTAGTCCATATTTGTTGGTATAATTAGGGTTGCAAAATTCCAGGAATTTCAAACCGGAAACTTTCCATCAGAATTATTGGGAATATATGTATATTAACAGGAATTACTAGGAATAAACTGGGAATGTACAGATTTGCAGGCCAATAACAGAGAACTTAAATGGAAGTGAAGGAAAAATCTGCATCCCTGGACATTCTATACAATTGCGTGCCTACGACTTTGTCCTAAAAAAACCCATATGGCTGGAAAACTCAGGTGTCCCAATACTTTTGCCATATAGTGTGTATGCGGTGGATTAAATGTAATTCTATAGATTTTGACTGCATTAAACCAAAGATGGATTAGCAATAAAATCTCACACACATACTGTCAAACCGTGTTGGGATTTACTGATGTGGCTGCGTGAACCATCGTCGTGAGCAATGCTGTGGTGTTAACTCGCATGGACTTCCTGTCACTCTCAGACTCGAGTCTTTAGACTGCAGATGGACCACAATAAAAGATGACAGCGTTACGAGGCGCTCAGACACCGGCTGCATATTGAGCGCATCTGAAACGGCGCCCCGGGCGTTTCCCTACGGCTGTGCTGAACACAGAGCTTTAGAATGAGATTCAAAGTGTAAAAAAAAAAAAGAAAGTGTAATTGTAAGAACGTCTAAACATCCACTGACACGCATATCTGCGTTGTTTCCGAGGCAACTTTCTTGTTCATTGTGTACTCAGTCAGAAAACGAATACGCAAAGGCAATCAGTAGGAGTGCTTGTGGCGGTGTTGAGAGGTCGGTCACTCAAAATACACACATTACATGAGCTGAAAGCATAGATTAACAGAACAAGTTTAAACACACACACACACACACACACACACACACACACAGGGCTTATTCGATGAGTAACTAATTCAACAATGGCGTAATAAAGTAATGGTCCTTCAGAGCCCTTTCCTCTATTCTTCATACAGAGAGAGAGAGAGAGAGAGAGAGAGAGAGAGAGAGAGAGAGAGAGAGAGAAAGAGAGAAAGAGAGAGAGAGAGAAAGAGTGAGATTGATCTGTTGCTTGACACACACTAAAACCTCTGGTGTATTTTCTGTGTGGATAAAATAGTACCATTTACTGGGAAACTAAAATGAATAAATAGTTTCGTTATCTAACATGCGTTTATTATTAAACATTTATATTTGTCTCCAACTTCTGCATCATGAGGTGGTATCAAAAAGGTTCAAGATTAGTTTGCTAACACGCCAACGGATACTGGCACAGGGCTGCATGCACAGTCAGAGGGAGCACCGGACTTTATAAGTGAGTGTGCCAAAAGACATAATCCTGTGTACATCGGGAGCTGTGCAGCTGGTGCTATTTTGCTAATCTCACGTCTGCGATTTCATCATGGATAGCAACACCCTGGCTACGAGCTCTCCTCACACGTTTCACAGCTTTCCCCCCCAAACAACACGATCCCACCTTCGCGCCCTCTTCCCTAAGATGAAGCTTCGGCTCAAATGCCGCCGTTTTGACACTGTCGCGTAGATCCGGCGTGCATCACACCAGGGGCATGACACGCTCGATAAGAAGATTTCAAGGACACATTCCAGAATTCCTACTATCGTCTGTATAGTCTAGTGTCTTGTCATAGTAGGTGTCTTGGCCTCTTCCTTTATTTCGACCAATCGTGGAGGACAAAAGGCTGTGACGTACCTCCTCCGAGGCATCTTTTCCAACTTCTGCTTATACTGCACCCCCGGGTGGAATAACACGCCTGCATCCTTCCGCATGCATCCTCTCACAGACGCCCACAACTGCCAAGTGTTGGCGTGATTGACGGGGGAAGGAGAATATGTCATGCCTTCCACCCAGGGAGCGTAGTCGATCCTGCACTTTCCACATTCCAGAGCAAGCGTGTAAATGCACCCCTTTTGGAACGCTCTTATTTTTATAGGTGGTTTGTTTTGAAGCAGAAATTCTGCATAGTGCATTAGTACAGAGCATCGGTTATCCCAACTCTTAGTGCATTAACCGTTCTGACCTCAGGCTAGATCTTTCATTCTGTACGATAATAAAAACACAAGAGCCGACTAGCGCAGCCTTCAAACAGTAAAATATACTACGCAGGCCGAAGCTTGGGGACGAGTTTGCCTCCTATATGGTAATTATTTCCCTGTATAGCCGGCTGCCTAACATCAGCACCAAGGACAGCGAGGCTACGAGCTACCACAGATAGCGACTAGGAGACTCGAGTGTACACGGTTCGTCGGGAGGAATATAAAAAGCCCACCGAAAGGGAAGACAGAGAACATCTGTGCGCTATTGTAAAAATGTAGCATGCCCTGATGTGCCCCCGAAAGAAGGCAAAGGTCTCTACTAAATGGCCCACGTATGCATGCGAGTCATCTTTCTCGAAATAATCTTTAAAAATAAGTAAATAAAATGTTTATAATCCCATAGTTTACTTTTTTTTTTTGCCTATATCTATAATATATATGAACCACAATGCAGCATCATCTATCAACATATATTACATCATTGTGTATTATTTTAATAAAATCCTAAAATGTAAACATGGCTTTTTGCTGGTGCAAGTTTTGTTGCAACACAAAAAACATAACTGAAGCTGTAAAGAGGAAAAAATTAAATAAATAAATAATAATAAAAAAAAATTTATTTTATAAATAAATAAATAAAAAAACAATTTTTTTTATTAAATAGTACTAAAAAAAAAACACAAATCTGAGAGTTGTCTAAGCCTTGATTCCAATTCATAAACGGTATAAACAGTAGACAACAGTATAAAACGTATCACGTAGGAAAAAAAAAAAAAAATCTTTAAGGACTCAACTGTCATTTATGATTCACATTGTTTGTGTTCTAATTGCAGCACACGTGTGAATGCAGGGCATGTGGAAGAGCTGTTATTGTAATCCGGATTCGACTGAACCATCAGCGGCGCTGCGCGAAACCAAACGGCCCCTGCCACTGCCGCTCTTTCCAACAGGCTCACAATTACATGCTCCATCAACCAATAGTAATGTGTTACCTGGTAGGTGTCCCACAGTCGGATGGTGCAGCGCAGAGGAAGCTCTCTCATCAGCAGGTTATTCATCCAGCGGAAGGCAAACTGCAAGTATTCCACTTCGTAATGCTGCATGTGTCGATGGACTGTCTCTAAACGGAACAAAACGCACACGCGCACGCGTGTTAATGTCAGCATAAGGGAATCGGAATGATTCATTTTCAATGAGTAATCCAACACAGTAGGAACCTTTACATATTAAATGCTTATACGTACATTTGATGGACAAAAGTTTTTGGACACTTAAACAGAAGGATCGAATGTGCTTTCTGAATTTCACATTTGGTCCTCACTTTTTTTTACTCCTCTGGTAAGATGTACCACTAGATTTAAAAGTGTGGCTGTAAAGATTTGTGCTTAAACTCAGGTACTGATGTAGGTGAGGAGGCCTGGGGTGCAGTAAGTGGTCCAATTCATACAAAAGGTATTTAATAGGGATGGAGTTCAGAGATCTATAGCAGGCCACTCAAGATCTTCCACTTCAGCCCATGTACAGCAGATCTTTGTGAGCATGAGTATTGTACAGGTACTGGTTTGGGTCTCTTAATTTAAGGGAAATAAACATTTAATCATCATATCATCGACATTACATTCTTTACAAATGTGTGCCTTCAATTTTGTGGTAATAGATTGAAGAAGAATCACAAATAGCTGGAAAAGTCTGGTGTCCTAATACTTTTGTCCATATATTGTGTGTGTGTGTGTGTGTGTGTATATATATATATATATCATATTTCCTTTTAAAGCAACATTATTCAGGAAATGATTTTAAATGATTGACAGAAATGTTGAATTCTTGTTTCTGATTGATTAGGAGGCTTTACATGCATTCTGTACAAGCTTTTACACTTATGTAATATTTCTATGTTATTGTTTCTATAGTAACAACAGATTTGTATTACGGACACTCGAGTGCAACAGATTTATTATATGAAAAATAAATTATAAAGGTTGCTCTGTGGAGAGGCTTTGCGCTTTTCTGTTGTTCAGCGACATGACAAACGGTATCTGTTTATTTATTTATTTATTTATTTGCACAGAAAACTGCTGTAATGTAAACGACAGTGATAAAAATCTCCACAGCATTTAACACAATCTCAAAACATACATATGACATTCTTTCATAGAAAAAATAAAAGAAGGAAAATGTAAACACAAAAACCCGCACCCATATTGCACACCAGTGGGATGAATGTGAATGCTGACTGCACCCCCAGGCCTCGTCACCACACCTGCATCACTACTAACACCCTTGTAGCGGAATGATCACAAATCTCCACACTCCATGGGATGTTTAAAAGCATGAAGAAGCTTATCATTAGGTGTCCACAAACTTTTGTCAGAATAGAAGATCAGGCTTGGATGCGCGTGCACTCGCGTGCCTTCGCAGTGACATGAAGAACGACATCGTGTGATTTCACACCGGCTTTCATTGAGTCATTTACACTTTCAACCACTTCGCATAAACAACTCATTCTCATTAGCACTGCATATAGATTCGCTCGGAAGAGAGTTGACACACACACACACACACACACACACACACACACACACACACACACGCCTGTCCTCTATAACTGCTATATATATACATCAGTAGGTGTTGATAAGCATAAAAACCAACATTAATTCCTTTATTTAAACTCACTTAAATAACCTGATCGCAGGAACAAATTGTAGTTTACAAGAAAAAGCCAGCTTGTCATCTGTTGCCTAGCAGATCACCTATAAACACCAAAAACAATATGACGACAATACATTTTTTTTTTCAATATTCCTGCCCAGCATTTGTGTGTGCGCTCATACATGCACAGTACGAACAAAAAAAAAAGCAAGAATCGTATCCACGATCCATAGAAATGTCCAAACGGGCAGACAGGAGAAAAATCCATACTTCCAGAAAAAGAAACAGGGTCAGAACCAACAAGACATGAGGAACACTGCAACACTGCAATGAGGCTTCGCAATAAGGACACGGCAATACGGAGGGTATAAATCAAACCTGAAACAGGTGAACACGCTCAGGGAAACCAATCAATACGTCTAAACTAATCAGAAAACGAGATCAAAATGGAAAACAAAAGCGCATGACGGCACGGCCATCGCAATGTACACGACTATTGATTTAACACACACCCCAATGTGGTTCTTTCGCAAACTTTGGATGTGGTAGCGTTATAATTCTCCTTTCAGTTCAGCTAAAAGACCCGAACGTGTTTCAGCATGGCAATGCCAAAAGCCAGCTCCATGAAAATATGCTTTACATGATATGGAGAGGAAGATCTCGTGGTCTGCTATAGAGCTCTCATCCCTATTGGACACCTTTGGGATGAATGGGAACGCCGAGTGCACCCCGTTCCTCCTCGCTTCACTTACATCAGTAGCTGAATGTGTGCAAATCCCCACATCTTCCCAGAAGACTGGAGTTTATACTAACAGCAAATGTGGGCAGGATGGTTTAAAAGCGCACGCAAATCTTATAATCATGGTGTCCACCAACTTTCTTGATCTTCAGAAAGATCATTATTTTGCTATTATTTTTTTTTTAAGAATCACAATTAAAAAAAACCATACAAATTCCATGTATCTCGTTTCGCACAAGTATTCACACTCGTCGCTGTGAAAACTGTAGTGATAATTAGTGACATATTTGCAATTAAAGTGTCACAAGATCTCAAGCGGGAAGGAATGTTATACAAGACAGTGCTTACTGGCAATACTGCTGACTGAATTCTATGTACAATATTTTTTATTGTAAGCTGTTTAAACACAGCAAACCTGAATCCCAGATGTCTGAATATTCACTATGTGGTCCAGAATACGGTGTACAAATCGATGTCAGAATCCAATTTGGGATTCAGCAATGAAACGAGTCCTGCAGGAAGAACACGTGTATCTGAAACCCATGTAAAGGTAAAAACTCTTTGCCTTTGACAAATATTTAAAGTAAAAAATAAATACAAAAAATGAGATTTCACAAGTGGCTACTCAAGATGCATTAAGACATGAAAATGAAAGGACAGCTTTCCCTCTTGGAGTCTACTTACTGTATGATCTGATCGCCAGGCTGAAAGCTGAATATAATTCTAGTGTGTATTAAAAAAAAAGAAAAAAAAAAAGGAGTGCATTAAAGCCATAGGACATAACAAAAAGCAGAAAGAGGTCATTTACAGACTCTATGAGAGTTTATGACCAAAATGTCTGCAATATGGCTGCAAGCACTTTGTCACACACACACACACACACACACACACACACACACACACACACGCACACACACACGCACACGCACACACACACGCACACACACACACGCACGCGAGGTGGGGGCGGACACACAGAGGTCAGGGATCACAGAAAGACAAGTGAGGTGCTCAGTGTGTTTCTGCTGAGCAGTGGACTTCTGTGTGACTTCTGCTCCCTTACAATCCATCCCATAATTACATCTGCACCGGCCTCCTGCTTCCGGACCACTAGCATTCACAAATAGTCACTGCAGTGCAGCCCGACTCTCGCACCATAACCTGCTAAAGCACATGAACGCAGGAACAGTACCTGCACACGCTGTCTGGATGTTTGGTCTGCTATGTTCTACCGCAAGTGCACTTTTTCCTTTCAGGATCTAACGGAATGCAGACGAAGTTGTTCCATATTTTAGATGGAGCACAAATTCAGAAAAAAAGTGAGGATAAAATCTCACTACAAAGCGACAAGGGTATTAGTAAATTCAGGTACTGATGTAGGTGAAGTGAGAAGAGTCTGGAGTGCAGTCAGCGTTTCAATTCATCCCAAAGGTGTTTAATAGTGTTGGCGCTCTAAAACAGGCCACTAAAGATCTTCTACTCCAACTCATGTAAACCATAACACCATGGATCTCACTTTAATGGTTCCTTTTTTACGGGGATTTGTACATGTACTGTAGTGTAAACTCAACAAGAATTATGAAATACTTGTCAAATGTTTTATTTACTACTTCAAGTAAATAATACAATATTAAAAATTGTTTTTCAAAGATGTTTATGTAATTTATTAGTAAAGCGTTTTTTAAATGTTATTCCGCACGGCTTCTCGCCAACTCTTTTCACGAGTTTCTCTTAGTCCAGTTCCAAATGAAACGTAGCAAACTATCAAGGTTGCGAGTGTCAAAGTCACAAGTATCGAGGTTCCACTGTCTGTTTGTGTGTGTGTGTGTGTGTGTGTGTGTGTGTGTGTGTGTGTGTGTGTGTATATATACATATATATAAATAATAGATAGATAGATAGATAGATAGATAGATAGATAGATAGATATAGATAGATAGATAGATAGATAGATAGATAGATAGATAGATAGATAGATATAGATAGATAGATAGATAGATAGATAGATAGATAGATAGATAGATAGATAGATAGATAGATATAGAAAAAAACAAAGAAAGTCATTAAAAAATGGCAGGTTTGAATTGAAATGCAGGGATTGTAAGAGCTTGTGAAATAATTACTATATATATATATATATATATATACACACACACACACACTACACAAAATATAAATATTTTTTTAGTTGCCCAAAAGTAATAACAGCAATAATTTAGATAAAAACATTTTAAGATTTGAGTAAATAAAAAATGTTCGATGGTATTAGTAAAAAAGCCAAACTACAAACTAAATTAAAAAATGTATAATATATTACAAAAACCCGACAGAAAAAATAAAATTTTTATACTCAGAATGGCAATAATTTATCTCAATCGCATCGAATAAATAACTGCATATGGAAACAAGAAAAGGAGAAACGGGGCTGAACACCGGGAGAGAAGTTTCGCTCAAAGCTGTCAGTACACTTTACTATGACAAACAGCTGCTGCAATGTTTCGGAACACTGTAGCATGTAATTTGATTCAAAGTTTTTAAATAATTATATTCAGAAACTATATAAAAAAAAACTACAGGGAAAAAAAACACAAAAGTGGACACTGTAGGCAAAATATCTGCAGCTTGAAAACTGTTGGAGGAGAAAAAAAAAAGAGAAGGAAGAAATAAGGAGGCGAGTGAAAATAGAAACAGCAGCCGAGGGAGAAACGGATGCAAAGAAAATATGATAATATATAATGATAAAAATATAATGATATATTTTAGCCAAGTAACTTTATATAAGATATAAGTTACATTACATATAGCAAACATACGAATACCAAACACTATGAATTATAAAATGTGGACAGAATCAGAATCATTAGTTTTAAGCAAATTTGAATTCAATGGAAAAGTCAAAATGCATTAAAAAAAAAGGGGGAAAAGGAAAGAAAAGAAAAAAATATAGAAAATGTAAAAAAGAAGAAGGAAAGGGAAGGACAATAGAAAGAGAAGAGGAAGAGAAGAGGAGAAAAGAAAAGAAAAGAAAGTAATGTAAATAGGGGAGAAATAAGGAAAAAAGAAAGAAAAGAGGATAAAAGAAAAAAGGGGGGAAGGGGAAAGAAAAGAAGGAGAGAAAAGTAGAAAAAGATAGAGGGGAAAAGAGGAGGGAAAAAAGAGGAGAAAAGAGAAAGAATGAAAGAAAGAGAAAGGACAGTGTTGGAGCGGATTGGGAAAGCTGGTGAGCAGTGTTGAGGCTGAGAGTTGTGCTGGAACACAGTGCGGTTTGCTCAGTAAAAGCAGTGTTATGGTTTGACATTTCGTCTGTATGATGATTTTGTGTAAAACACAAGCCGAGGTGAAAATGAAAGGAAATCTCAGTTCACTTCTGTAGCCTACAGACACCACAAATACCTCTAGTCCCTATATTTAACCCACAGCACACTGTACTAATACAATAGGTTTATATAATGTAGCAACAATGAGAAAGAGAAAGAGAGAGAGAGAGAGAGAGAGAGAAAGAGAGAGAGAGAGAGAGAGAGAGAGAGAGAGAGAGCGAGAGAGGCAATACAGTACACGGTATTTCTTTTGCAATATGTATATTTGCAAAACTAACATGAACAAAAACTTGCCGTTCATCCAATCCTCAATTGCATCACCATATATGTTTATTTATTTCTTTTACTACAAAATTATAATCCAGTTTCTCTGATCATAAATATATTCCTTCCCCCCTACAGCAGAACCATTAATAATAATAGTATTTCTATTATTATTCTTTTTATTATTAGTAGTAGCAGTACTGGCAGTAGTAATAAAAGTATTGAGAAAAGCATTTGAAGTAATGAATGTAATTAATTCGATTAATGATGAGAAAATCAATTCAATTATTTAAAAAAAAAACGTGAATAATAATATTGACAATAATAACGAATATTATTCACATAAAAATGTAACAAATAGTTGAAATTATTCAATCAAATGTGGTAAATAATAAGTATGAACAATTCATTCTTGTTATTTATATATTATACATGAATATAAATATATTATGAGTAAATACTATTATTTCAGCAATTAAATTCACTTCGGTTGACATTCATCGTTATTTTTACTGATTAAACATTTTTTTTTTTAAATCACTAAATATCGAATTAATAAGTTAAATTGCAAAATTCCTATAATTACTATTGACTCATTACTAAAAGAATGAAAATGGATACATTTAAAATAAATGAGAAGAAATGTTTTCATATCACAGATATGTTCTTTTAATTGAACGTTCTGCAAACCGAGTTTGTGTGTTAAAGTGAAATATTGCATGTCTTTCGTGCAGCGTTGACATTTGTCACAATGGCACAAGGCTGCGTTTCGCGCTTCTGTTGTAATGCTTCATGCGGTCATATAGTTTGTTCGTTTCATGGCACGTGGCGTTTCGTCAGCGCGTTGCGTGCAAGGGAAAGGCGAGGGGAAGGAGCGCTCGAAAACAAAACAAACCGGGACTCCTGCTGTAGAAGCATTACACTGTTGGAGTAACTAGTTAGTTTGTGTACTAATGATTTTGTTTCTGTTTGGAATGCAAGATATGTTGAGCAGGAAATATTCAGCGTATAAGCTCCATTTATTTTGATGATTTTCTAGAAAATGGGATTTCTGTTCTGGTTTTAAATGGCGCCTGCATCTGCCATGAATCGAACCCGATCACACTCCTGAACTGAAAGCCGTGCGATCTCGCCTGCTTTTCCGCCACATCCACTTATTTATCTGTGCATCTTATAAATGTGCTTTTAGCAGAGTTCTACAGCCGTGTTCAGGCGTTTCTTAAAGGAGTGCTTGCAGTGCAGGTATACGTGGCTTCGAATTCTGCTTGTACAGCAACATCCCCTAAATATTACCTCACGTTTCCATCACTGAAATCCACTGTTATCTTCCATCTTTCCTTCCAGTGTGTGTGAAGCGTCTCAAGCTGGAGTATATTTGCACTGTGTGTGGTCTTGCGAACTGTTATGTGCTGCACCGAGGTCTGGAGAAAAGGCCAATCTCGTTCCAATGTGTGCAAGATAAATAAAGGAATAAGACATGCAGAGGAAACAAGTCGGATTAGCGTTAAATATCGGATTTCAGCTCCACTCATGAAAGTGGTCCTAATCGGGAATATAAAATGTCAGATTTGATGTGTTGTTGTTCACTGCTACATCAAGTACCGTTTGACGACAAAGATCAGATTTGGGCCACCTGCCGTCTAAAAGCTTGAGATTCCTCTGCTCTGGTTTCAGCATTAGGCAGCTGGAGGAGAACATTCAGCCATATTTCCTGCTGATTTTATTCCAGACAAGTTACTCGCTTCAGACTAATAGTACTGCTGGTTTTTCATTTATACACTGGTATACATACAACACGAGCTGCTTACAGTCTACAGACAGTCGATAGCACCACTGTGTGTTTCCCCTTTTCATTTAGCATTCAAATAAGCATTTTATCACATTCTGTTAGGGAGGAAAAGTTGGGAAGAGGGAGAGAGAGAGAGAGAGAGAGAAGAAGGAAGAGAGAGAAGGGGAGTGAGAAAGGAATAGGGGAAGAGGAAGAATGACAGTGATAGTGGTATGGGGATAAAGAAGCAGAGAGAGAGAGAGGGGGTAAGTGAAGGGAAGGACAAGAAGAAGGAAAGGAGAGAGAGGGAAAAGGAAGAGGGAGGCAGAGAGAAGGGAGGGAGAAAACAGAGAAGGATAGGAGAAGAGCAAAAGAGAGAGGAAGAGAAAAGAAAATAATGAGAGGAGAGAAGGGAGAGAACAAAAGACAGAAGCAAAGTGGGAGAGAGGAAAAGAGAGTGAGTGAGTGAATGGGAGGAGAGCGTCTCTGAGAGATTTGAGCTCCGTGGTTTGTCTCTGAGAGACTCGGGCTCCGGGGGTGGGCGTCTCTGATAGACTTGGGCTCCATGGTGCATCTCTGAGAGACTAGGGCTCCGAGCGTGGGTGTCTCTGAGAGACTCGGGCCCCATGGTGCGTCTCTGAGAGATTTGGGCTACGTGGTGCATCTCTGAGAGACTCGGGCTCCGTGGTGCGGAGGGGGGGGGTCGTTGGGGGCGTCTCTGGGAGATTCGGGGTTTTGTGGTCCGTCTCTGGGAGACTCGTGCTCTGTGGTGCATCTCTGGGAGACTCGTGCTCTGTGGTACATCTCTGGGAGACTCGGGCTCCGGGGGTGGGCGTCTCTGAGAGACCCGGGCTACGAGGGGTGGGCGTCTCTGAGAGACTCGGGCTACGGGGGGTGGGCGTCTCTGAGAGACTCAGGCTACGGGGGTTGGGCGTCTCTGAGAGACTCGGGCTGCAGGGGTGGGCGTCTCTGAGAGACTCGGGTTCTGTGGTGCATCTCTAAGAGACTCGGGCTCGAGGGGTGGGCGTCTCAGAGACTTGGGCTCTGTGGTGCCTCTCTAAGAGACACAGGCTCTGGGGGTGGGCGTCTCTGAGAGACTCGGGCACTGGGGGTGGGCGTCTCTGAGAGACTAGGGCTCTGGGGGTGGGCGTCTCAAAGACTCGGGCTCTGGGGGTGGGCATCTCTGAGAGACTCTGGCTCTGTCCTCTTTGCAGAGATTCATTTCTCACGCCGCTTAAAATGTTAATGCATGCGCCTCAGCAACATTAACAAACTCCAGCCTCGTATGAATAAAGCAAAACCATGCTGTGCCTTCATTTCCATAAATTTACCTTCAGCAATCTACATGCTGATGAACTCCGCCATATTCATGCAAAACAGAGGGGATAAGAACAAAAAAAACAATGTGCAAATTCGGAGTTTGTGCTCAGAGAAGCCGCGCGGCGCTCGTGGGCTCTCATCAAACGCTTCTCATTAGGACACGCTCTTGATTATTTCCAACGTGTGCGCCGTTAGATGAATATTTGGATTTGGGAAATGAGGGAGGATGAGGGGCAGCAGCTCGTGGAAGAAGCCCCACGCAGCAGGCCAGATGTTTTTTCGACTTTTTATTTACAGCTGCAGTACGCTTTTTGTTTTTTAACTGACACAAGCTCTTATGCACATGTGAACATTCTTAAATAAGAACTATTAACTTATAGAACGTAACAGAACTGATAAAAACAACAAGCGATCAATCCTGAAGAAAACGACTTGCATCAGAAACATCTGGACATGTATGAGGCATAACAGGGGAGAGAGAGAAAGAGAGAGAGAGAGAGAGAGAGAGAGAGAGAGAGAGGGAGAGAGAGAGAGAGAGAGAGAGAGAGGAAAGACTAAAAACAGAGAAGGGGAGAATAAGTAGGGAGACAATAGAGGGAAGAAGGGAGAAAGGGAAAAAAAACAGGGAGAGAGTAAAGGGTGAGGGAGCGGGAAGGGGAGAAAGGAATGGAAAGAAAGAGGGAGAGGGAGGGAGATGGGTAAAGGGATCACGAGGAGAGAGAGGAAAGACTAAAAACAGAGAAGGGGAGAATAAGTAGGGAGACAATAGAGGGAAGAAGGGAGAAAGGGAAAAAAAACAGGGAGAGAGTAAAGGGTGAGGGAGCGGGAAGGGGAGAAAGGAATGGAAAGAAAGAGGGAGAGGGAGGGAGATGGGTAAAGGGATCACGAGGAGAGAGAGAGGAAGGAGGAGAGAGAGATGGATAGACAAAGCGAGGGAGAAAAAAGGAGATTGGGATTGGGAGAAAGATAGAGAGGAAGAATAGGAGAGCAAAGGAAAGGAAGAGGAAGTAAGAGAGAGAGAGAAGGAAGGAAAGTGTGAAGGAAAGGGAGAGCAAAAAAATAAGGGAAGGAGAAAAAGAGCGAAAAGTCCATTCTACAGAAAACTAGGTGTAAAGTCAGAGTGAATACACACCCTCTTTTAAAAAAAAAAAAAAAATCAACTTTTTTTGTGAATAAGTATTGGTACCTTTCTTTGGATCAGGACCAGAATCTCACTACTCATATCTACAGTTAGCACTGATCAGCTCCACATATACAGTGATTCTAGCACAGCGGCTACAGAAAGCCCTGAGAGTGGATTAAGAGCTGAACAGAGACAATCTGCGTTCGGCGGCCGAGGGTTTTAAAGTGACATGCTCAATTTACACCTCCGCGCAATTTCGCTCGGATTTCTGGCTAGATAAGCGGACTGCGGAGAACAATGCGTGTAAAATCCTACGAACGTTTACTGCCTGCTGTCAGGAACATTTATGTCTCACTGTGAGCAGAGAGCTAATGCGTGAACGGGAAAACGTTTGAACGATTCGGCAGATAATTGTGCTCCTGGACACACCTTGGCTTCGCCCCTCACCATAAAGCCTACGGAATGGAAAAAAAAACGGAATAAAGAAATAAGGAATTAAATACATGGAAAGTCGTCGCAGAAGGAGGAGTGACTTTGCAGTCGTCGCTGAGCTGAAGGTGACTGCCTGTTTGATTCATCGTCCTTATTTATCCGGTGGTGTGCTCGCCCCCATGTGCTGAATTTAATTGGAGCAGCATTTTCGTTTCCGCGTCAAACTAGCGTGGGTCCCGTGCTATCAGAGCCCAGGGCATGCTAGGAGGAAAGGCTGCTGGGTTACGAATGTGTGCTACTCTGATACCAGGAGAAACGTGAGAAAGGAGGTTTATACGTGTAATTATGATATATATATAATATGCAAACACTCAATCACTTATTATAAACAGAGAGGATGTGACGTGCATGAAGCGTCATGAAAGGTTTAATGGCAAAAATTTCATGCCTGGCTCTCCAGCACCATCTGACTCTCTCTCTCTCTCTCTCTCTCACTCTTTGTACATCTTTTGTCTTAATAATCTTGGTGCTGGACCATGAAGGTCACATCCAGCCGAGCTCCCCATCTCCCGTTCGCTGTGTTCCAGAGACTTCACTCATAAGCGAGAGGCTGAACTCATAAAACTCAGCCAATACTGAAACCCATTCATAGCAACGCACACAGCCAGGGATCTATCAGCGTGTTCAAAGCCGAAGTGAATTGATAGCAAGCTCCTAAAGATTCTACGAAATCTTGTTGGAATTCTTTTTGACACATGGCACGCTTTAGGGTTTATACAGGCTGAGGCAAAAAAATAAAAAATCCTTAAACAGTAAGTGATTGACTGTGCCTTGCTGGTTTAAGCCAAAGCTTAAACAATCATTCTTTTACAACTGTGGTAAATAAAAAATTCACACTGAACACTCAGGAAATAAATATGTCTATTTTGACAGCCTCATGTTCTTGGTGGATGTGGTCTTCTGCTGTTGTAGCAGTTCCAGCTCAAGGTGTTCTATAGACTTCCTATATAGAATCCTACAGACTTCCAATTTTAGTTTCTATAGATCTCTATATGGGTTTCTATAGACTTCCTATATTAGTTTCTATAAACTTCCTATATGGAATTCAATAGACTTCCTATATTTGTTCTATAGACTTCCTATATTTGTTTTATAGACTTCCTCTATGGGATTCTATAGACTTGCTTTATAGGTTTCTATAAACTTCCTATATTAGTTTCTATAAACTTCCTATATGGGATTCAATAGACTTCCTATATGGGATTCTATAGACTTCCTATGTGTTTCTAGAGACTTCCTATATTAGTTTCTATAAACTTCCTATATGGAATTCTATAGACTTCCTATATGGAATTCTATAGACTTCCTATATTTGTTCTATAGACTTTCTCTATGGGATTCTATAGACTTCATATATTAGTTTCTATAGACTTTCTATATGGAATTCTATAAACTACCTATATGGAATTCTATAGACTTCTTATATTTGTTCTATAGACTCCCTCTATGGGATTTTATTGACTTGCTTAATGGGTTTCTATAAAATTCCTATATTAGTTTCTATAAACTTCCTATATGGGATTCTATAGACTTTATATATAAGTTTCTATAGACTTCCTTTATGGGTTTTTATAGACTTCCTATATGGGATTCTATAGACTTTATATATAAGTTTCTATAGACTTCCTTTATGGGTTTTTATAGACTTTCTATATGGGATTCTATAGACTTCCTATATGAGCTACTGTAAACCTTTTTAAATGAGTTTCTATAGACTTCCTGTCAGCTCAGGAAAGTCAACGCAGTGGGTCACAAAGTGTGGGCGCACCCCTCTAGTGGGGAATAAAGACATGTCAGGTGGAACGCAATGCACGGTTTTCTTTCTACATTTTTTTGTCCTTTATTAATCCTCATTTTTGATTTCTCTGTGAAAATTAAAGTTCATACAATCAAAGCAACCATACAAACAATTAGGTAATAAATGTAGGTAAATGAAAGCAACACAAGTTAGGATACCAAACTCAACTACACTTTTTTTGTCTGAACTTGATTCTATTTGATGTTAGTAATTTAGCTTTTGATATTTCAATACATTTAACATTTTTCATTTTTACCTTTTTTTGGGGTAATGGAAGACTTGAAAATCCACGCACCTCTTCAGTGGGGAATGGTAGAAAACATTTAAGAACCACCGCTCTACTATCTCTCTTCAACAACTATCTGTGGTCTTTTGTTTTTCCGCACCATTCTGTGCAAACTCTAAAAACTCTTGCGTGCGAGAATCCGAAAAGATCAGCCATTTCCCAATCTTTTTTTTAACCATTTTAACCATCTGATATTTGACCTGCACTTACGAGACTCAATTTATTGTGCTGCTGGCACAAAATTGGCCCATTAAATACCTGCATGTGTGAGGGGTGTTGCTAATAGAGTGCACAGTATTACAGTGGTAAATATTGCAGATTAGAAGCGGCTTATGATGTGATGGAGCGCTAGTCATGCGCGCAGGACTTTTCTCTAGTCAGTTCCTCTAGCAGAGATCTGTATGTTGAGATATTTCACATTGAATCAGAGTTATCGGATTCCGCAGAGGCTAATTCACACCTACGTTTTATTAAAACGCAAGGGCCAGGGTTAGAAATGGAAACTTCACTTTCAATACAACGCTTCGAGTTTGAGAGGCTTATGAAAAAACTCCAGGCACTTTTGAGGTGCAGGCAGTTCATTAAAACTTAAGATAGAGTCACCGGAAGGAAATTGGCAGCCGGGATTAAAATGGTGCGCTGGTGAGGAAAAAAAAAAATCGATACGGCTGTTTGAACGGGTTGATCTGGTGCGATCTCACCATCAGCCTTTTTCAGCTCGACAGGGGGGGTGGCGGGTGGGGAGGCACTAGTCGGACAGGAGCTCAGGTGGAAGCCTGAAGAAAATGTTTATCGGTAAACATCTCAGCGAAGGGGGTCGAATGTATTTACAACGGATTGACGCCGATTGCATCATACGAGCCGCGGACGATTCGCAGCGCATCCATTTTTCATAGCGTTCACTGAAGGCTAATTCCAGCACCGCGGCTTTCTGCGGAAAAGTCCATTGCGTCGATGGATATTTGTGTTTTATCGCCTTGATAATGACGCCGCGTAGGGGGAAGAAAAAAAAAAAAAGCACTGACAGCATCCAGCGGCTCCTCGTTTTAAGTTATGATGTATAGAGTCTCAGAATGGTACTTGCAAAACGCACAGTGTGCAAAACCTGATGAGTCTGCCTGTGGCGACGCACAATAGCGATAAGCTTAGTAGTACACAGCGAGCGCCCGGAAAGCCATCTGCCTTATGGTTCCCCTAAGAGACAGCCATCTATACTAAAATACAAGCAATCCATCAGCACAGGCATAAAAAAAAAGAAAAAAAAAGAGCAGTTCTTTCCTGTAAGTCCTAAAATGTCCTTCAGTGAACACTGTACAGTATTAAAACATTTTAGAGTGTTTGTAATACTGTAGATATACAGGAATATACACACAGCAGAAACTGCAGGTCATGTTTAGGGCCGCAATTAATGCATCAACATCCCATAATACCAGTTTCCAGTGTCCTGAATTTATGTGTATATGTAATAACTGTTCAGGCCTCTTTTTTTCCCCCACAAAGGTTTTGTGGAAAAAGTTTTTTTTTCTGTATTTAGACAAGTACATACATAAGTGTGATATAAGGAATAAAACATTTCAGGATATTCCATAAAAGGGAAATAATCAATGATTGGCCAGTATAAAGCAGACAACCTGTTTACAGCCCCCTTTATAACACAATACTGACAAAAGTATTGGGACACCAGGGTTGTTTTTTTTTTTTTTTTAGCCATATGTCAGTTCTTCCCCAAAATTGGGTCCCCTGGTGGTCTAGTGGTTATGATGCAGCGCTTTTACCGCTGCGACCCGGGTTCAATCCCCGGTCAGGGAACCATCCCCAGCCACTCTTAGTGCCGGGCCCAAGCCTGGATAAATTGGGGAGGGTTGCGTTAGGAAGGGCATCCAGCGTAAAACGTGCCAAATCAAACGTGCGGAGGATCTGCTGTGGCAACCCCTAACGACCCCTAACCCCTAAAGGAGGGTTTCAGTTCTTCCCCAAACTGTTACTTTAAAGGTAGAGGAGTACAATTGTTTACGATACCGTTGTATAAAATTTTCTTTTTTACTGGAACTACAGTAGGAGACCCAATTCTGTTCCAACATGTGCACAAAGTGAGCCCAATGAAGATATGCTTTACGTAGGATGGAATGGAATACCTCCTGCTATAGATCTCTGACCTAAACACTTTTGGGATGAATTGAAACGCACCCCAGGTCTCCTAACTGGTGGCTAAAGGAGCACAAATCTCCATTAACGCACTCCAAAATCTGGTGATACATCTTCCCAGAAGAGTGGAGGTTATTATGTAACAGCAAAGTTGAAACAGAATGTTCAAAAAGCATATACGAATCCCATGTTTGTCATGAAATGTTTAATTAGATGTTGTCTCTTAGATTATAGTAACTACAAGCAGTCATTCCCTCGCCGGCCTCTTTTTTCTCGCTCGCTCTCAGTGTACAGCGGCTTGTCATGTTGCCAAGAAACTGCATTACCCCTCTGACACTAGTGCTGACACTACAGCTCATTTCATCAACGTTAAGCATCTCCGAGCTGCACAGAATTGTTAATTCTACATTTTCACTTGTTAAATTGCAGGATTACATATACTTAATACGCATCACATGTACTTTACAGCACAGTGAAATTCTTTCTTCACATATCGCAGTGATGTTAGGAAGCTGGGGTATGAGTGCAGGGCTTGCCATGGTACAGCACCACTGGAGCACAGAGAGTCAATAGCCTTGCTCAAGGGACCAACAGTGGCAGCCTTGGCGATACCCCCAACCCCTTTGAACCCCCAAACGTCCAATCAGTAACCCTTAAGCACTGAGCTACTAAACTTCCATCTCTGTGTTTGCTTTTTAGGAACTATCCGTTATTATATACAAGGTGGTATAAAAAAATGTTTGTAATACGCCAACAGATGGCAGCACAGGGTTGCACGCACAGTCACAGGGAGCACCGACCTTCATAAGCCAGACTGGCAAAAGACATCATCCTGTGTACAAATGTGCAACTGGTGCTATTCTCACCAGAAGTGGCAGGAACGCTGGGAACGCTGGGAGCGCTTTATCGCCATGCAAGGAGACTATCCTGAAGGTGATGGTGTGCAAACGTAGATAAATATATAGAACTTTCTTGTAAACAGAGCAAGTCTAGAAACTTTTTGATACCACCTTATAAAGTGAAATAAATAGCATATCTTGCCCCATGCTGTCTTTTGGGTCTTTTTATTTTGCTCTAAATGTTGCGCATGTGCACTTTGTGATGTTAGTTTATAGTTCTGTGTTCCTTCAGTTAATTTATGTTGTCTGATGCAGCACCTCGTCCTGGGGAAATGCTGTGTACTGCACTCTATATGGTTGGAATGACAATAAAGCCAACTTTAACACAATCAATCAAAGACTTCTGACCAATGAGATTTCGAGAACTCGACAGCGGTGTGGTAGAAACGTTAATACTATACAGTTCAATACTTTTAAAATCTTCATTTTCGAAGGGTCGAGCACCTAAAAAGCTGGAAACCAAATAGTCTTCTGTAGTATCGGACAAACGTCTAATCACCCTGAAAAATCAGGCAAGATTGGCTCCATGCACCTATTCTGTCCTATAAACATGCAAACCCTTTAAAGAGGTGATACACACATTAGATTCTACCTTTCCCGCTACAAACGGCCAGCTTCCGCCAATCCTCTCTCAATGCATAATTCAGTGAGTGTTGTAAATGTGTCTACATTGTACACCAGGCGCTCTGTTATAGCAGCAGCAGCAGGGGAAAACGCTACAGAAGAGCAGGTGACCTCTCTGGAAACAGTACCCTGAGCAAACAGATGCAACCGCAACTGCGGAGGGCAAAAAAAAAAAAAAAACTGTGATTCTATAACCCCGGGAGGGTCAGAATTTCAAGCACGGCCTTAAAGTCCTTCCAAGCGTGACTCACAGCAGCCCTACCAACTTTGACAGGGACAACAGAAGCAGACTTTTAATCAGCTGCTGGTGTGTACATTACACTTCGCCTGCTAGAACCTGGGTCACAGCTGCATCTATGGTAATCACAATAAAAAAAAAGTATATGAATATTGAACCATCGGAGATACATTGTGCACTTTTTACTGTACTGAAGAGTTTGTTTTTCGAACTGTACGATACACAACTATCGCTAATAGAAGGTCTACCTGGAATGACTTGTGTGTTAATATCATTGGGGGGGGGAAGGGTTAAAAGGCTCAGTCACTCAACACTGTAAGCGTGTGTTTAAATTCTAAGTATTTGAAAGCACAATTCTGGGTTTTTTTGGTTGTTTTTTTGCTTTTTCTCTGTAACAAACCCCGGTGTTGCCACAATCGAGGCAAAACTTCTGCGAATCGCTTCAAAAAAAAAAAAAAAGAATCTGCTCTCAAGATGTAGAAGTAGCGTGCAAATGGGTGCAAATTACTTGCATAGTAATCACTGCTATTTTGTAATATCAATTGTGTTCAAGCACCTCTCAGAATAAACCTGAATGCATCGCGCACAAGAAACGTCTCGATTACGCGGCTGAAGTGTTGCGATGTGCGGTTAGATACCGTATACCTTTACAAAAGGAAAACGGAGTGATGATGAGCCCGTAATGTCCTAGGAGAAGTCTTTATTCCTGAGCTGCATCGTGTATTGGGAAAACTTGAAAGACATGCATCTTATCAATTTCCATCTTTTCTCGAAGGCTTTGATTTGCCTCGACTGGGACCTCGGGTATGAAGCAGCAAGAGAAAAAAAAAAAGAAATGGTCTGGGTTTACATTTCACTGCACCGAAACACCTGAGTGCATTTCCCCTCACTCTGAGGCAGGTGCCAGGGCCATTAGAAAGTGTAGTGTCAGCATGTGAACCCGCATCTGCAGCTGAACAGATGTGTGTAAGAGAGGTGGAACGCGGCGAGGGGAAAAGTGGCGAGGCAGGAAAAGGGGATAATACGGATCCTCGGGTTGCCTTTCGTGACATCCCGCAGCTTCCCGTGGGCCGTGGCTGCCATGTCGGGCTCGACCGGCACGCTCCACCTTCACCTGACACAATACGGGCATATGGTGGTGGACGTGGATGTCCGCAAGCGAGAATGTTTGAACATCAATTTGCTTGGAGCTTTGACTCTAGTCAGGATCTCATGCCCTCAACAAGATCAGAAAGCCTCAGGCTGTTAGGTCCTGTTTTATTAGAGAATGTGGAACCGGTGCTCATACACTCGTCTACCCTCCCTGCCCACTTTCCTTTGTGGAAAAAAATGAGTTGTGGAAAAAAGAAAAAAAAAAAAAAGAAAAACATGATTGCTTGATTGATTTCCTCTAAAACCTACTACAGTACCGAGCGAGAACTGAAGCTTGATTAAAGCCGACATGGGCTGCCGTTACAATGGAGCCATTTAAATAATAACGAGCGATAAATCCGTGGGTTTTAATACGTCCAAAAAAGAACTGTTTGTCCTAAGAAACTGACGTTCGGTCTCGACCTAGACAAAGTGCGATTTGTGCTACAGAGGCGCAACACAAAGTGCAGGCTACTTGCCTTGGGCGAAAGCGCCTTTTCGACCTCAATGCGTTGGATGTCTACGAATAATACTGCGCTCACGCTAAGAGAATTTTGTGAGCGTTGCTTGTCAGACCGTACCAACATGATCCTCGTGTCACACTTTGGGATCTCAGTTGTCATAATGTCAGAAGACACGTCTGAAATTTTCCGTCATCAATCCGTGACACGGAATGCA
>MU551697.1:3451988-3484488 GCA_024362625.1 Silurus asotus | reverse complement strand
ACCTGAATCGTCTATACGGTTTAACAGATAGTAGCCTGGAAGGAAAAATTCCAACATATGCTTCCTCTTCTTATTTCCGTCCCTGAATGCACTTCCAGGAGCCACCTTGAGTGAGCTACAAGCATTACTATGATCCTGGACACAACTGGATTTCAGTGGACGTTTGCGCATGTTACGAGTCAGTATAAAAAAAAAGACTCGCTATACTTAAATTCAATGTGATGTCTTTTCGAAGCACCTTCTGCTTTTCGTGCAAAAATAGCGACCTTTGAGAAGAAGCTTCATCTTCAGGAAGAGGGCGAAGTTTGCATGAGGTGCGGAAGTGAGATCATGCGGCTCGTTCTCCGGCGATCATCATGCACAAGTTGCCTATTGGTTAAGACGTTTTCGGTGGTTATATAAAGCATACGTTGACCGCTTCTGTGGCAGATTCGCCCGGTTTCCACGCATAATTTCACGTTTGTTGTTGTTCAACTTGCTGTCTATGACGGAAAATCGCATACATGGGATACGTCAAGTTTATTTTTATAGCGCTTTTCACAATAGACACTGACTCATAGCAGAATTGTAGAACAAAACTGTTTGTGTGTTTATCCCTAAACGGTAAGCACCATTAGTCTCGAAAGTTTACGATCCCCCCCGCCTTCGCACTTGCGGCGCTGTGCGATCTTAGTGATCCCAATTAAACGTCGGCTCGACTCTTAAGATTAGAGTTGAGATGAGATAAACCTTTATTCGTCCCACAGTGAGGAGATTTTACATTTTACAGCAGCTAAAACACTGCGCAAATATGAAGCGGAGACACAGAACAAATACATACAGAACAGTATAGAAATACAAAAGAATAATAGTCAAACACACAAAAAAAAGTCTCGATATACAAGGAAAATTCTTCCAGAAGAAACCTGTGAGGAATCAGTGAAAGCAATCCGCACTCCTGCTGATAAACGGGTTGTATACACAGAAACGTTCTACATTTTAATAACGATGGACTTGGAATCGTCGGATGGTTGTATAGTAAAGACTATACAACCATCCGTGGCTACTTCATTCTTTAGTAAGATTTGTCCCACTCCAGACAGATCTGGGCCTCGTGTTCTCGGGTCTGGGATCGGACCAGGACTCCTAAGTACAGTCCGCCCAGTGAATCAATTCCAACCAGGGGTCAATGTAATTTCACGTGACCTTGATGACGACTCGAGGTCAGTTAGATTGAAGACACAAAAGTAGAGCCTCGGTTACTTCCCTGCTGTGTGCCATGTAGTAGCAGGTCATGTACCTGTTCAGCACTGAGAGAGGAGGTTAGTCTTAAGTATGCATTAAGCCTGCCCCATAGGCTTTGGTAATTACATTTGCATTATTAAAGCTCCTCTGCGGTAATGAAGTACTTCGGCTGTAGCACATCTAAGAGCCCAAGAGCAGTAAACAACCTGGTTTTCACAGCGACGGGACCACAGACGGATAGAAACCGGGCCGAAAACTAAAATGCATGGAAATTTCACAATATCTATGAATACAGAATAAAGCAGAAAAATACAGAACAAAAGTCATCCATCTTGAAATGAATCAGAATAAGCACACCACGTTTGTGATGTCCAATCACAAGCTTGACTGCCTGGTGTGGTTTTCTGCAGAGATCGCTATTACATGGCGAATACGACTTCCGAATGGCATCCATTTCTCCACAATTATGTGGAGATTTTATTATATATGCACAGGTATTCAGACACGGAACGAGAAGTCTTAACATCTGTTCCATGGGGACTAAAGATGAACAGACCTTTGTCCTTATAATGCGGGAAAGTTGAATACATATTAATTAAAATTAATAAATTCATTTTAAAAAAATAATTATTTAACATAATGTAACATTTATTTTTTTATCAAACATTTTTAAATTATCTAAACTAATAACAAAGCGTAATTTAGCAAAACAGCGCAATTTACAGTACCGTAATGTAGTCGACTGCATTGTGATTCGGAATAAACCTATACAGCGTGATTCCCGCTTTCCCGCAGATCCCGCTAGTTGTCAAGTTTTTTAGCAGTTGTTTTTTGGGATCCAATTAAAAAATAAAATAAATAAATACAAATCCTAAGGTGTTTGTCATGTTTGGTGCTTCAGTTTAACATTGCGTTATTTAAATATCAGTTTCATGTCTGTTATTATTCTGCAAGTTAATCGTAGCCCTAACGTTTATGTAAATTTTTACACAAAACGTGCATGCGGAAATGGTCGGAAATTGAGCAGGAGCAGGATCAGGAAAACATTCTCGTGCAGGGTCTCTACCACAGTGTATAAACTTTACAGCATATACATATGTGTCAGCGGACACGTAGACGAGCGTCGGTTTGGGACGAATCAATGCGATCTGTTTTAGGGTCCGGCAATGGCGATAAAGAGGAAAGAGTTGAGAGGGAAAATTGGGCTTTGACTGCTAGCGGGAGTGAGACATCTTGCAAGGCTGAAGATGTGTACATCCTGGCAGCGTCCCAACTTTTCCTAGCGTTTTTACGCTGCTAGGTTTGCCTATATTTGTACAATTTGTCGTAGCGCTATCGTCATCGTCAAGATAAAAAAAAAAAAAAAAAGTCGTTAGTTAAACTCGGGGGCTGTCCGAATTTCAGCTGAATCAAACAATGGTTTAGTGCAATGGAGAAGTGGAGCCACCAACAGTGACAAAACTGCTATTTTCCATCATGTTATTGGGCCTGTTGGCTGTTTCCATGGCTGCTCCTATTTAGAGAATCTTACTGATGCTTTGGCCGGGACCAAGATTTGCTAGGCGAGAGCAAACTCCATTTTGATGCACTTACACAAGTCATTCACTGGCGGTGCTTATAAGCTTGTTGATTCCACTGTGGCATTTTCTGGAAAAATGCTATTTTCTCTCGGGTATTAAGTACAAAAAACATGGACATGTGTGAAGAGAAGAGGCCTCTGACGTTTCATCGTAGAGAATAAAATAGTACAATTATGGGATGAAAGCCCTATTCGGATAAAATAATGGAGGCAAGGGGGCAGCACATTGCATACAAAATATAACCCCCCCCCAAAAAAAAAACAAGACTGCTGACAGGATTTGTAGCTGTGATGACAACCCTGATAAGCAGTGTGCACAAAGCGGACTGCTCTCAGTGTGACTCGGCTGGGAGAGCAGGCTTTTATACTTGCACTCTAGCTATTGATAGCTTTCCATCAGTCCAGCAGTTCTCCCCTCCCCTTCATCCGTCCAACCCATTCTCCTCTTATCAGAAAATAATCCAGCTATTCGCTGTGTGAACAAACAGGATCATGAGCTTATCTCCAGAACATCTCAAAGTCACCGTCCAGCGTGACGCCACTTCTCTCTCCTATGCTTGTCTATCTTCTATTCATTAGGAGGCTTAGCGATCAAGAAAGCTTTCAGATATCTTAATGGGCTTTCGAGAGGCTAACATCGACGTCCGCGTCTTTATTTGTGAAATGCATTCGGCTGAGGGGAGTCCGTGTACAGCAGTAAAGTGGAGTTCATTCACAGGGTGTTTTTTTTTTTTTTTTTTTGTGTCTCATTCGTGAAAAAGAACATGGCGGACGAGAAATGGAGGAGCTCAGTGAGCCGAGACAGAGGTATACAGTTGTCAATAAAAAGAGTGAAGCAGAAAGCTGCGGCCGGACTTTTCCTGCTGCAGCCCTCGCGTTCTCAATAGGCTCTGATTGAATATAATTGGCAAGAGGGCACTGGGGTGAGAAAACACCACCAGAACACACCTCCGACGCACAACAGCAGCTAAAATGCTGAGACAATATATAGCAGCTTCTTGCTCCAACACACAGCACCATTAGGATTGGGGTAAAAGAGAAAACGTGAAAGAAAAATAAAGGGAAAAAGAACTCTAAAGAAAGGTCTATTCTTGTGCTGGGCCGAACTGCTGTGGCCCAGTGAGCCTTTATATGCCCAGAAACAATGATGCAACCCAGTGCAGAGCCTCATCAGTATTCCCAAAGAGACCCACAGGGGCAGTACCAAAGCATCACACACCATCCACTTTGACGATTCCGAACACTTTTTCTCCGCTTGCCTGCTGTTTCTGTCCTCAAGGACGGTGCCCGAGTGTCAGGGACCAAACGCCAATCAATGCTAACTATGTAACAGATGGAAGAATAGACTGGCTGAGTGGGTGTCAGTGTGCGCTCCAGTCCCAGACTTTGTCAATACACTGTTCCAACAGAGCGGAAAACCAATTGGCCAAATCAAATCGTTAGCGCCCGAGGCTCCATTTAGGTCAATGTTTCCAATAAACACATGCAAATATTTAACGGATTATCAGTGGAATTACGAGCTCCGAAAGTGATTAATACGTCCAAAGCGTTTAAAGTGATTTCCGAAGGAGCCGTGAAATTAGCGCAGTCACTAAACACGGCGTTAAAAAATAAATAAAAAGATAAGACGTGACAAGAATCAGCAACAGAGTTTCCCTACAGATCCATAGGGACATGATGATATCAAACCACATCAGATCCTGCTACACCCCCAGTCTTTATTCCCGACACACGATCCGGAACAGTGTGGGCTACTAATGGGAATGCAATAGAGAACGATATTTGCTTGGAGATGACAATTTCGCCCGAATGAACGATACGCATGCTTTTTTTTCTCTTTCGTTTATGTTTACGCCACGTTCATAGGTTCCACTTCTGCCTTTGAAACAAACCCCCCCGAGCGCCGTGAGGTAAATGGTTTCATTACTTTTTCCTCTTAGTTAGCATGCGGAGAATGAGCGGGAGGAAGGGAAGGAGAGAGAGAACGAGAGAGAGAGAAAGAGAGAAATAGGCTAAATAAGCAAGAGGCTCATTAATATCACTGAAGGTGCATTTCACAGACAAAGGGCCCCGAGAGGCACCTATTTATTTAGGAAATTAATAAAACTGAGCGTTTGGCCCAGTGTAAATGCCACTTTCTGTCCACAGCAGCACTTCTGCTCTGCATGGGGAGAACGCACATCATAGCCGCTCTGACCTTGGCTCTAATTGCTCAACGGACACTAGGGAGAGCCACATTTCCCCCCTAATGGTTTATAAACAATTTTACCGGGGCTGTGCCGCTTCACGACCTTAATTAGTTTGTGATCCTCCGACTCACGCCCCTAGACCCCAACGACTGATACAGGACATATTTGAGAAGAGAATGGGGGGAGGTATAGAGGAGCATTAACCTTATAGACACAAACCAGGATAATTTATAGACTGGAGCTAAGCCTACTTTCTGACTGTTACAGCACAGCATGGACTTTAATGCACCCCGAGCTGTGAGGCGTCTCTCACCAGCAGCCTACGGGCCAAATCCGTCCCATTTTTATATCTAAACGGCGCGCCTGAGGCTATCGGTTAATTAGCACCATATCCCCGGTACAAACAAAGCAGCAAATATAGATCATACGCACACTACTGTTATATGCTGCCAGAGCGAGACCTGGTGCCTGCACTTTTCTCACAACGTATGCCTTTTTAAACCACTGAACAGAATAAGAGCATACTGAATAATCTGGGCTTTGACTCTGCTGAGCTGTACGTGCACTCCTGCTGCCTGACACACTTCTACTGTCAAGCAACCTCTTATCCACTCGGACCTGCCCGATTCGTCCCTTCCGGACTTTGCGACTGAATTCCAGCTATTCGGATTCGCACCCTACAGATCTGCACTTTCCAGATTTGCTGGAATTGGATTTAATGCATGATGCAAATTCTCCAAATATCAACTGTCCCATGAGGTCATGACATAACGTCTGGGAATTCATAGTTATTTTTAGTATTCGAGCGTTCTCACGTCTACGGGACTCCATTCGAGGGCTGCAGATCGTGTCATCGTTCTTTGTTCAAGTCAATCAATTCTTTTTGATCTCCTGTTGTCTAGATGAGCATTTCCTAGATGAGCAAAGCAAAAGCAACATCTGCGAGACACCAAAGGAAAAAAAAGAATGTTTGTGCAAAGGGGTGCAGAACGAATAACGAAGCAAGAGAAGACGTGAGCAATTTTAGAAATGGAGTGCACACTTCTCCATTAAGGACTAGCTTTATATCCTATACCGAGTCTCCAGCCAACCATATCAAATATTTATCAGCATATCTACCAAAGGCTATGTTCCATCCGGCTACCCGTAACTATTTATTCACCGACTCATGTGTATTTATGTATTTATACAGTCGCCCAAATGTTTATCCATCCAGATACTGGAGCAAATACAGCAAGCATTTTATTAGTAAACCTCATTCCATGCATCATCTAAATCAGCCAATCATATGGCGGGAGCGCAACACAACAATCATGCAGATATGGCGTGTAGCGTCAGGTAATGTCCATAGCATCACCCATCAGCAGAGGTGGAAAGTAGCGAATTACTTTTACTCGCGTTACCATAACAGCATTTTCATTTTAATTTCACTCGAGTTGTGTTTAGTTTGAAGTGTTTTACTTACCTACATTTCAAAGCATCCATTACTGAGTAAAAAGGAAAGAAAGAAAAAAAGTCGTGGACTGTAGTGTTTTTTGTTCTTATTAATTAATGTATTATTGCATTTTATTATGTGAGGTGTTCCTTTCATTAGAAACAACTACTTTGAGATTTATATTCCCTTGGTTATTTTATTTTTTTTTTTCCTTTTTTAACTACACTAGAATTTCCCCACCAAATAAAAATGTGACTCTGAGTATATTTTTAATGAGCTACTTTTTAACTTGAGCAGATTTTTTGACTGGTAACTTTACAATGTTCTTAAGTAAAAAAAATAAATAAATAAATAGTATTTTGCTGAAGTAGAATATTTTATTACTTTTTCCAAATCCGTCTATCAGAATGTGGAAAAATGTGATCCCGGAGCTTTTGGATTTGTGTACGTTGGTGAACGACAGGCTTGTTAGGATATTTCCATAACTGCTAATCTCCTGGGCTTTTCATGCCGAACCCGGAAAAATCCACAATTTTGGACGCAAACCCCCCCGCAGCTTCGATGGTACCCTTATTAAATTCATCTAGACATTATGTCACTTTAATACAATAATGTGTTTTGAAAAATTGTAACAATTATTAAGATAATCCGCAACTTGATGTTAGTTAAGTTCCAAATAAGAACCCGTAAATTGGGCCGTGAGTATCCAACCAGGTGTCCATGTATTTATCTACCAGGTGCCTGTACTTCCAGCCAACCAGATGTCTATAGATTCATCTACTACGTGTCTATGTTTCCATCCAACCAGGATTCTGTATTCATTTACTACCAGTATTCTATGTGTCTGTGCATCCAGGCATCTACGTATTCATCAGCCCAGGTGTCCAGGTGCTCAATCTACCAGTTGTCTAGGTGTCAATGATACCAGGTGTCCAGCGTATCCATCAACAATGCGTTTTTTTTTCTTCTTCATGCACAAAAGTATATATGTATCATGCACATAAATATATATCTATAACAGAGGTGACACGTTTAGCTTTAATTTTGATAGTTCTGATAGTTCTTGTATCCTATTCCAAGATCTAACAGGACTCAAATAAGCACATGCAGGGGTAAAGGCGTCTACTCTGACATGTCACAAAAGATTTTCAAATCAATAGTGCTCCATGATTATCTACAGCAGACTTTCATTAATTCCGTTCGTCTACTTAATTTGTCTTCTCTCAGCCTGCATTTTACTTTATGGTTTGGTCATTATTTCTCTTGAATGTGCTCTGGAATCGCATTGACTTGAAACATACACAATGCGTAAAGAGTGAAATTCTCAAAAGGAACTGTCCTGTGGTGCCATGAGCTTAATATATAATCATCAAAGTAATGAATGTGTGGGAAAGCGAAGCTGCTATTAGAACATTCGCACCTCTAAAAGAAAAAAACAGCATAAAAATGGGAGGGGAAGAAAAAAAACCTCTAAGAAAACGCAGCTCTTGCATCATCTTTCCTTATTATTTCATTCAATGTCAGTCAATTTCTTTATTTCCTGTTGTCTAGGTACACATGTTTATATAACAAAGCAAAAGCAACAGCTGGAAGCCTTCGAGACGAGAGAGAGGAAATAAAGGAGTAAATAAAGGAGTGTTTGTGCAGGATACAGAAGTGAAGAGCTAATGAGAAAACCAGAAGACATGAGGAAAAACGGAGAGAAATTTTGAAATAATGTATGCAGTTCTTCTTTACAAACTGGTTTTACCAACCGCACAAATATCTATCTATCTATCCATTTACCCATCCACTCAACTGCACATCCATCCATTCTCCCAAGTATAAGTCTATCTAACCAGTCACGTGTATATCCATAGAGCTGCTAAAATGTATCTTTATTCATGAAAAAGTATATATATATATATATATGTGTGTGTGTGTGTGTGTGTCTGTCTACCCCAATGTTTTCCCATCTATCTACCTGTTGTAACTATCCCTCCATCCAAATGTTAGATCCATCCATCTACCTGTTGTAACTATCCCACCATCCAAGTTCATCCATCCATTTACCCATTTGTAACTATCCCTTCATCCAAGTGTTGGATCTCTCAATCTACCTCTTGTAACTATCCCTCCATCCAAGTTTTATCCATTTATCTACCTGTTGTAACTATCCCTCCATCCAAGTTTTATCCATCCATTTCCCTATTTGTTACTATCCCTCCATCCAACTTTCATCTATCTATCTACCTGTTGTAACTATCCCTCCATCCAAGTGTTAGATCCATCCATCTACCTGTTATAACCTATCCCTTCATCCAAGTGTTGGATCTCTCAATCTACCTCTTGTAACTATCCCTCCATCCAAGTTTTATCCATT
The DNA here is from genome assembly GCA_024362625.1 of Silurus asotus. NCBI lineage: Eukaryota > Metazoa > Chordata > Actinopteri > Siluriformes > Siluridae > Silurus > Silurus asotus. The sequence goes on along the minus strand of MU551697.1, from coordinate 3,475,699 downwards.
TATCTACCTGTTGTAGCTATCCCTCCATCCAAGTTTTATCCATTCATTTAGCTATTTGTTACTATCCCTCCATCCAAGTTTCATCCATCCATTTACCAATTGTAACTATCTCTCCATCCATGTTTGATCCATCCATCTACCTGTTGTAACTATCCCTCTGTCCAAGTTTTATCCATCCATTTACCTGTTGAAACTATCCCTTCATTCAAGTTGAATCTATCCATTTTACTATTTTAACTATCCCTCCATCCAAAATCTGGATAGGTAGATAGTTGAAAGGATGAAGACAGACCCTTGGATAAATAAATTGCCGATTGCATAGCGAATGAGTAGACAGACATCTATCCACCTCCTCCAGCAAGTTTCTATCCATTCATCAAAGTGCATATCTACCCATCTACCTGTACATCTACCCATACATCCAAGTGTATATCTACCCTTTCACTGATGCATTGTATCCATCCATTCACCCAAGTGTGTCTCTTCATCCCTCATGAAATCAGCAATTCATTCATTCAAGTGTCTATTCATCCATCCAACTATCTACCAATCTAAATTTGCCATCTATCCAAATTAGCTGGCTTTCCATCCTAGAGTTTCTACAGTGTGTGTGTGTGTGTGTGTGTGTGTGTGTGTGTGTGTGTGTGTGTGTGTGTGTGTGTGCGTGCATGTGGGTGTGTAAATGAGCTCAAGTCCAACAATCAGGCAAGCATGCTTCTATTAACTCTTCATACTGGACTGGAGATGACGTGCTTGAGCAAAGCCAGAGTTGGCTTAACAAAACTATTACTGATTTTGGGCTTTCGACAAAATCAATGCCTACTCCAGCTGTGAATATCTGCGGGAATGCCGTGCTCCATCTATAACCAGAAATGAGATAAGCGTCTACGCGCAGCCGCGGCACTGTAATGACTAATGTCGGGGATATTTATGCAGCTCCAGAGAAAAAGAATAAAGAAACTTGACATAAATGAGAAGAGGGTAATTTAAAGTCAAAATAAGCAGGTTTTTTTTTTTTTCCTTCCAGCTAAATAAATTGTAAGAAGCAACCGTTCTGAAGTTGGAAAATAATTTCATTCTTGCTAAATTGACAGTGTATGATCTTCGTCTTGCTCCCCTGCTGAGTTGATTATTTATCTATGAGGCAGCATAAAGGGTCTGCTATCATCATTTTGCCTCCAGACTCCACATTTGCTGCTGTATGAATGGACGACTTACAGATCTTGAAGAAATGCACTGGAATGAATTAATATTGGAAGCATGAAGGACTTACTGAAATCTCTTTAAACATAAAGGTGGACACAGTGTTAATGCGTTCACATGCACTAATAAAATCATTTCCTTCATTTGTTTAAAGGTTTAAAACTGACTGTAGGAGTCTGGTTTTGGAGGCCTGTTTCAGGACTTCTTTGTGGTTGTACAACAAGTAGCGCACGTCTTTTATCAGTAGTAACGGTGTCCTACGGAGCGATGGCTCTCGTGATGAACCCCTATTTTAAACCTAGCATTAGAGAAAAGAAAAAAAAAACTTTTGTAGATGATCACCAGCCTTTTGCAGGAGCTGGTAGTATGACATGAAAACTGTTCAATAATCCATAGCAATCAGCAATTTTCATCTGAAGAACACGATCTCAGCTGTAAAACATGAAAATGGCAGCACCATGCTGTGAGGGTCTTTTGCTAGAAAAGACACTGATTCGCTTTATAAAAAAACCATCCTTAATCCACCAGGTTTTTTTTGTGGGAAAGTGCTTGTGAACCTTCCCTGCATGGCACCAGGATATTACAGTCAGTGTGCCAGGATTCACATCCACTGAAGACTTTGACAGGATCCCCTCCGTTAATACTTGGGTGGAGGAACGTGATCGATGTTTTGCGATGGCGTGCGAGTCGAAGGGTTAAAGTGGAGCAGTGGCAGGCAGAAGGTTAAGCTGTTGTAATTGCGAACAGTGTTCTCCCCTGAGCGGCGCTAAGCTCCACCTGCCACACTGTGTGTTTAACATCATTCAATATTAAACGGTAGAGGCGACAGCCAAACAACAAACAAAACTCCCTCTGTCTGACTGTCACGCCCACGCGCTCAGCGGCACGCTACAGCGAGAGCTCAACCCACAGAATCCAAACTGTATCTTATTACCTAAGCACCGACCGAAACGAATCCGAAGTAGCACGTTCGACGCAACCAACGCAGACTCAGCTTGAAAATGTTACACGCTGGAACACGGCGCCGCTCGGTGCTCGATTCTGATTGGTCAGATGGCGCTGATGAACCCCAGCATGTGTCTAAAAGAGGCGGTTCATATCAGGTTCATATTGATGTACTCATTTGAAAACAATCTATAGTAACTGATAATTCACTTCTAGGCCATGAACATTATCGAACCCTTAGTAGGCGTCGGCGGTAAAGCGGTCTTTTACGTTTTCCGCCGCAGGAAGTCCTCATGGCAGAACAGTTTGTGCTTTTGCAGTTTCTAAGCAACAAAACAAGAAGTATTTGTTTCGAAGAGAATGGAAAGCATAACATAAAACTAAACGGGAAACTAGCATGTCAATCTTTTCCAAAGCATTAAACGTACACTATATTCGCCAAAGTTCGATCATAAGTACGATATGTGCTTTTTTTAAGCAGCGCATTGCGACTTTTATTCCCATTTTGCTCTTAGAATTCCCTCCACACTTTAGAGAAGACTAGATTTTGGAGTGTGTTTGTGAAGATTCATCCCAAAGGTGTTTAACAGAGTTGAGGTCAGAGCTCTATAGCAGGAGCTTTTCCCCTCCAAACCATGCAAAGCATATCTTCATGGAGGGACATTGTCATGCTGGAACAGGTTTGGGTCTCCTAGTTCAAGTGTAGAGAAAATATATGCTACCGCATCTAAAGACATCTTAAAAAGTTTGGAAAAAAAAGGCATCCAGCTGGGAAAGTCAGGAGTCCCATACTTTAGTCTATAATGTAACTATGAACATACTTATAGTGTGATGGTAACAGAAACTTTGTGTTTAGCCCTATCTTCTACCTACTGTTCATTAGTTCCAATTTATAACCTAGAAACCTAAGCTTATACTACAAAGATGGACGTTTTGCGCATGTTTTTCTGAATATTTAATTTCACATTCAGTCCAATTTTCTGTCATAATTAACTCTATTCATCTGGGAAGATGTTCCACTAGATTTTGGAGTGTGCTTGTTTTATTTTTTATTGAAAAGCATTTAAGAGATAGGAAGGTGGTAGCTCAATGGTATTAAACTCTGGATCTGTCGGTCAGAAGAAAAATATCCGAGCGCCACCAAGCTGCTACTGCTGGGCCCTTGAGCAAGGCCCTTAACCCTCAACTGCTCAGGATAAGGTCTTCCAAATACCATAAATGTAAATGCTATTTCCACAAATGAAGTTTTGCTCAGGCTGTACCCTGCAAAATGAATGAAAACATAAGATGTATAAAGAAGAACTTCTTGAAAGGTGTCCTAAATTTTCGAATTGCCTATTTTCTGGATTTAGCCACAGAGGTGTTAGTAATGCCAGATACTGAGTAAGGGGTAAGGAGGTCTGGAGGTAAAGGCTCAGTAGAATTGAGATCAGAGCTTTATAACAGGCCACACATCATCTTCCACTTCAAACCAAGTAAGCCATATCTCAATCAAGCTCACTTTGTGCACAGAGGCAGTGTAATGCTGGAACAGGTCTGGGGCTCCTAGTTCAAGTGAAAGGAAATGCTATTGGATCCAAAAGCATTCTGTATAATTGTGTGCCTTTGTGGAAACAGTTTGAAGAAATACCACATGCAGCTGGAAAGGGTGTGTCCCAATACTTTTGCCAATATACCACTATTAGATAGGCGCAATAAAAAATGCTCTAACAATGAACATCCCTCAGTTGCTCCCTGTTTTGGCTAAAACACAAGAGTGCACAAGTGTCTACTGTTTCTCATTACTTTCTAAATCCCTCAGGAAGTAATAAAAGGCATCATGTACGAATATGTTTTTTGTTTACATGGACAGGGGGATTTATATTAAAAGGCAACACATTGTCTAGAGTTCTTTCTTTCTGCTGAGTTCGAAACCCCCCCCCAAAAAAACGAGTATTTAAAAGACACTATTTCAATATATTTTACAAATTAGTGTTAAACTATTCGTTTGACCCCTTTGTTAATTTCTAGGCTTTTACTGTACCCTACAAAATCAATGTACACGTGAGGAGATGTAGAAAGACTCGACATCGGCAAAACCTTTTGGGGGTCATCTTAGGTTCTAAATTCCAAAACGTCTGGATTTACCTACTCTATAAACTTTCTTTTTAGGTTCATTTTCTTCACACCTACACAAAACCTCAGTGGCTATTAATTTATTATTTTATTTGGATGAAGCTCAGTAGATTTCTTTCTGTTGCTGGGCTTTATCGAGCGCAGACGAGCAGAGAGGAAGCAGACGAGCCGAGAAAGCGCAAACGAGCAGAGAGGGAGCAGATGAGCTTTGCTGTGTGATTGGTAGGAAATATGCGAGTCAATCCATTTTTGAGGGCGCAGACGGGGCGAGAGGGCGCAGACTGGGCGAGAGGGGGCGAGAGGGAGCAGACGGGGCGAGAGGGCGCAGACTAGCTGAGAGAGAGAGCAGACGAGGCGAAAGGGCGCAGACGAGGCGAGAGGGAGCAGACGAGGCGAGAGGGAGCAGACGAGGCGAGAGGGCTCAGACGGGGCGAGAGGGCTCAGACGTGTGTCCCAATACTTTTGCCAATATACCACTATTAGATGGGTGCAATAAAAAATGCTCTAACAATGAACATCCCTCAGTTGCTCCCTGTTTTGGCTAAAACACAAGAGTGCACAAGTGTCTACTGTTTCTCATTACTTTCTAAATCCCTCAGGAAGTAATAAAAGGCAACATGTACGAATATGTTTTTTTTTTTTTTACATGGACAGGGGGATTTATATTAAAAGGCAACACATTGTCTAGAGTTGTTTCTTTCTGCTGAGTTCGAAAAAAAACACAAAAAACGAGTATTTAAAAGACACTATTTCAATAAATTAGTTAGTGTTAAACTATTCGTTCGACCTCTTCGCTCATTTTTAGGCTTTTACTGTACACTACAAAATCAATGTACACGTGAGGAGATGTAGAAAGACTCGACATCGGCAAAACCTTTTGGGGTCATCTTAGGTTCTGAATTCCAAAACGTCCTGTTTTCGCTACTCTATAAACTTTCTTTTTAGGTTCATTTTCTTCACACCTACACAAAACCTCAGTGGCTATTTATTTATTATTTTATTTGGATGAAGGTCAGTGGATTCCTTTTTGTTGCTGTGCTTTATCGAGCGCAGACGAGCAGAGAGAGCGCAGACGAGCCGAGAGAGCGCAGACGAGCTTCGCCGTGTCATTGGTAGGAAATATGCGAGTCGATCCATTTTTGAGGGTGCAGACGGTGCGAGAGGGAGGAGACGGTGCGAGAGGGAGCAGACGAGGCGAGAGGGCGCAGACCAGCAGAGAGGGCACAGACGAGCCGAGAGAGCGCAGACGAGGCGAGAGGGAGCAGACCAGCAGAGAGGGCACAGACGAGCAGAGAGGGAGCAGACACACAGAGAGGAAGCAGACGAGGCGAGAGGGCGCAGACGAGGGGAGAGGACGCAGACGAGGCAAGAGGGCGCAGACGAGGCAAGAGGGCGCAGACCAGCAGAGAGGGCGCAGACCAGCAGAGAGGGCACAGACGAGCCGAGAGAGCGCAGACGAGCCGAGAGAGCGCAGACGAGGCGAGAAGGAGCAGACCAGCAGAGAGGGCACAGACGAGCAGAGAGGGCACAGACGAGCAGAGAGGGCACAGACGAGCAGAGAGGGAGCAGACACACAGAGAGGAAGCAGACAAGGGGAGAGGACACAGACAAGGCGAGAAGGCGCAGACAAGGGGAGAGGACACAGACAAGGCGAGAGGGCGCAGACAAGGCGAGAGGGCGCAGACGAGGCGAGAGGGCGCAGACGAGGCGAGAGGACGCAGACGAGGCGAGAGGACGCAGACGAGGCGAGAGAGCGCAGACGAGCTTCGCCGTACGAAGAGTAAAAAATGGTTGTTAGACACGATGTGATCGGACTCACAGGTTGAGTTATGCTCTTTATTGGACCTGCATGTCTCTTGATGCAGGGAAAAGTCTTGACAGAAGTCAAAACTGAATGAAGTTCAGGGGTAGTCGAGTTCATTACAGCTGTATGTGTGTGCAGGTGTGAGAGTGTTGTGCATGTGAAATCTGTATACAGTATGTGTGAGAGCTGTGTATGGGGGGTAAAACTAGATGGAAAACAAAAACACAAACACACACAAAAACACACACACACAAAAACACACACACACAGCAGTCTCTTTGCTGATACGGTTTCCTGTGAAGGTGCTGCATGTTTAAAAATGTTGAAGAATTGTGAATTGATGTTTTTGGGGTTTCTTTGTATTGTTTTCATTATAATTCACAGCTTGTTTTTCACTTTGTGCTGAAAACTCAACTGTCATCTCATGAAACAAGCGTTTCGAGGCGTCACCGTATCAGACCGCATCCGGTGCCTCGTCACACTGATATTTCGCTTTATCTTGAGTTGAAGGGACAAAAAGGGATCATTTAACCAGGAAACAAGAAAAGCTGTTACACATTGGCGAACTCGGGTTCAAACTGATGTGAAAGCGGTGTAACTGCACGCCGCCGAGCGGAACATCGCTTCTAATGAACGTGTGGCTTTCCCTGCTGAACCGACGAATTTACCAGAATCGCCTGCAGGTGTTGGTTCACGCGCACGTACGCGGCAGACGGAGACTGAGACTGAGACACGCTGGGACCTGGGTGACACTAACAACTCGCGAGCAAATGCTGCATGCCATTAAAGGCGCGTACGTGAAGGTGTGAAGGAAAAAACAATGAGCGGAGGAAAGTCATTAGAGCTTATGAGGATCCGCTTTGTATACACAAATTACCGCAGTAATTAGTGACAAAACAGCACAAAAGCTTCTGGGGCTCCGAATGCATTTTAATCTACTGCCAGGAACGAGAGGTGATTCGCCGAATATAAATGACCTCCAACTGTGGAGGGGGCGATCATCAGCACCCTCAGTGTGTGGCAGAGAGAAAAAAAAGACGAAGCGGCGTGTTTGAGGGGGAAAAGTCCATTTTTTTTGAGCGCTGTTTCAAACCCGCAGGTGTAATTACGCAGTCTTTCATCAAGAGGGAAAAACAACTAGAAAAAAACACTGACTGGAACCACATGGCATTTCCCCACTGACTTCTGAGTAACTGGGAGGAAAACTAGGAGGATGATCCAGCATCTTGAGTGTAGCCTCATACTGGGGTGTGTACAGGGGTTTTATGTGCCGAGTCACGCCAAAGTCAGTGGTAGAGGTTTAACGGTACGCAGAATTCACGGTTCGGGTCAATTTCAGTACAGATAGAAGGAAAGAATGAGATAATAACAAATTACATTTGTTAGACCTAATTTGGTTATATATATATATAAAGTGTGTGTGTATATATAAACTGTGTGTTAGTTTTTTATTTAATATTTAATTCTTTAAATTCTTTAATTTCAGCATACTTGCAGCAAATTCCTTTCATCCTTCACTCATTCACTCCCTCGATAGGCAAAAATGTCAGGATTTTCTCCTTTTAAAACAGATATACACCTTTTGTATACACACCTTTTTTTCTCATATATATGTTTATATATTCTTATATTTTATATAGTTTAATACTTTATTTATCTGCTTTCTTTTTCCTTGTTTTATTTTTCCCCCCATCCTATTCCCTCATGCCGGGCCGTCATCAAAAGCATTTCACTGCATGTCGTACCCTGTATGTATGTGTACGTGACACAATTTGATTTGATTTAAGATATCCAAGCGAACGCTAAAGAATCGCTATCGCTAGACTGTTGTAAAAAAACGGAAGTGGCTCCGTTTCGCCGCATGCGCAAAACGAAATACGAGTTTTAAAACGCACTTCACGTCGTATTTCGGCGCACCAGAAGTCAGCCACAGTGACACTGCGAGAACTTAAGTTTCTTGTTTATACACCTTTGTATCGTTGTGTATGTTTTCAAGCGTAATTATAAAAGAGAGAGAAAAAAAAAAAGGAAAACCGGTGATGCAACAGTGTGAGGCGGAGACTAAACAAACTTGATAATATGTTTGTGAGGAAACTCGGATTGTAACTATGTTCCGCACGTAAAAAAGGATGGCATTTAGTACGCGTGTGCACCAAACCCAAAGCCCTGCACTGAAACATTTCTGTATGAATGCGTGTAGGCATCACTGATGTTTTCCAGTGTTACAAACACACACAGAGAAAGGCAAAGCGGGGCAGGGCGCACCATGTCCCAGTGGTGATTCGTGTATGGGTCTTTTGGGTAAGCAGGTTGCTTGTACCCATGGTGCAGAATGAGAATATTCATCATCGTTTTCGTTCCTGGAGAGAGGCCCGAGAAGGAGGGAGAGAATGAGACTGAACACGCCTGGGATTTGTGCTGCGCTGCTACTGTAAGCAGGTGACACACACACACAGACACACACGCCGTTTTCTCTCCCAGCAGTGCAACCCTCTGCCTGAGTGTTCTCACACACACACACAGAGCGAGTTTGAAGAAAAGCTCAGGATCTGTGCGAACGGGGAATCAATTTACCTGAATGCCATCCAGTAGCTTGCTCATGCACCAGAAGCTGTCAGCCTCGATGTTCCGCAGCACCTCTTCCTGTAAGCTGGAAACATCGAAATTTTCCACCTCCTCCTCTGCAGGCGAAATAAAGGAAAGAGTGATAGAGACAAAGAGAAGAGACAGAGCGGAGAAAGGATGAGGAGGAGAAACGAGACAAGAGACAAAAAGAAGGCATGAGATTAGAGCGAGGAACACGGCATGAAGTTTAACGTTCGACGCGATACGCTACGTGGGTCACGGCACCACAGCGATTCGATGAGATCGCCTTTAATAGTAAAATAAAGCGGAATGACAGATTTTGCTTAGAGCTAATGAGATGTTACAGTTTGCTTACGTCAGGAAATTGTGCGGAAATGTCACTACCTGCCTACCGGTGCATTTATTTATGATTATATTTAGCATGTCACGTGATACACGGTAAATAGGAAGCGGATGGTCCTCAGAGTTACGATGGTTCGAATCACGATGACGATACGATACAATTGCTAAATTATTTGTAGTTTTGAGCGGCGGCACACATGCTCGCTGGCTACAGTATGGTACTGTAAATTGCTCTATTTTGCACTAGATATTGATAACTCGGTTGGTAGCTAACCGACTGAACAGACTGCAACATAGTTAAAACAGCAGAAAAAATCATTGGTGCTCCTCTGCCCACTCTCCAGGACTTGTACAATACAAGAACCAGAAACCGGTCAGGAAAAATCACTACTGACCTTGTGCACCCCCGAAACAACCTCTTTTAGCTCCTCCTTTAAGAAATAGATCTTTACTAAAACTGCCAGACGCAGGAACAGTTTTTTCCCCAGGCAATCACCCGCATTAACAACTCACCCTAACTACATTTTCTGCTTTGTATCTATAAGCGCTGCATTATCAGAACTGTCAGTCATCACATCATCCGTATGTTGCACACACTAGATTTCTGAGGTAAACTCTTTATCGTACCTGACAATCATACTGTCATTTGCACCCCCATGCACTCTTACACTTTATGTACATAACTGATCTGTCATATAATCTGTTCACCTATTTAATGCTCGTACTATCTATATTGTCTTACATTGTCTGTATTGTCTCGTATAGTCCGTTTTTCTTTTGTCTTGTCTTGTAGAGTCCAAGCTAAAATGTATAGGTTTTATTTATGTCTGTACTTTTAAGAATCACCAACAGCTGGAAACAAATTCCTTGTGTGTGTGTGCCAACACACTTGGCCAATGAACCTGATTCTGATTTGTCGTCTTCAAGTGTTCATTTACAGGTTTTCTGTTCGGTAATTCGGATAATCCAATCTGATCGCCATAATAACAGCACAAGTCGATCAGCTATTAATGACTCCTGTCAAACAACTTATTACTATTTTGCAAATACTATGGCATAGAACATGAGCCATAGCTAATAAACTATTATAGTTATACTGTCAATTAGAAGCTATAAAAAAATAAATAAAAATAACTATTTACATTACTTACATTAAACAAATTTTAACAAAACTGAGTTCAACCCAGTTTACCATTTATATCGAGTCCCAGGAAACAATGGGAGCTCATGCTAAACAACACCGAAGTGAAATTTCTGGACCTGCTCAGCACCGATACTATCCTCAACCTCAGAACAGCACCCTGACATTTCATACAACCAAAAACGAATGAAAAATGGTGTCAGGAAAATAAGGACCTTTTTATTTCAGGTCATATGACCCCAAGAGCTTTTATATACATTACTAAGATTGTCTTGAATTGACAAGCAGTACCCTGAGGAAATCTTAAAGATCACAGTATAAACAACACTCGTATAAAGACCCGTAAACAACATGGTATAAATTTACTGACGAGGTTAACCACCCTGCTTTTTATCGCACGTAAGGTTTACGGTCCAGAAATTCCAGATGACAAACAATAATTCAATGTATTATATAATAATTAGACTTATTATTTTATAATTGATTTATAATTACAATTATTTCGAGATTTATTGATTCAACAGGGAAATTGTTATTTTGTTCGGATATCTCAAAAATGTAGGAAGCTGGGGGTCAGTGCACAGGGTCATCCATGATACAGCACACCTTGATCACTGAGGGTAATGGGCCTTGCTCAAGGGCCCTAAGAATAGCAGCTTGACAATGATGGATCTTAAACTCTGACATTCTGATCAGTTTTCCAAAGCCTTAATCACTGAGCTTCCACCTTCCCTAATGAGTTGGAAACATGACTGGACCTCAGGCCTCCTCACCACACCTACATCAGTGCCTGATTTTACTACCACCCTTGTGAGTAAATGATTAAAATCTCCCCAAGAGCTCTCTAACTAAATGTGGAATATTCTAAAAGCACATACGAATCCTAGTCAGGTGTCCACAAACTTGTGTCCATACAGGGTATAATCCTGAGTAGAGCTGTAACGATTTCTCAAATAACTCGAGCAATCCGATTACAGCAGTCCATTTAACTAAACACGCAGCACCGTGTTTTCCACGGACCATTATTACTGATGCACCACGGTTAAACTCTTTAGCATTTTGGACAGGGAACAAAATAGACGCTGCAGAAGGGAAAATGGAGGAAAGGCGAGGGGCGAGGAGAAGATTGAGGCCACAGAAAAAGGCAGAAAGTTTGGTTTGGTTTTAAACCGTACGGTGAGGTTACCGTTTATTAAGTCGTATAAAATTACAATTATTATTTTTTTTTATACAGGGCGCCCAAAAGGACCCTCCCCTTTTTCAAGCTGCCGATCAACACACCAATTTGGTGCGTAGAAAATTTCAAGCTGCGTTTCCGGCAGACGAGAAAAGCACACTGCGATACTGTGCAGGATTTAATAAATGCATGCATTAATGAGAACAATTATGAGTTTCATTAAACGAATAGTTTCCCGTAATCTTCTCCACGCGGCCACTGAGGAGGGACTTTTTGAAAGCAGCTGTGTTTGTATTCGGATGTACCGTAACATGACTATTAAATGCGCTAAATGCCTTTCGAATTTCACGGATGTTCTTTTATGCGATTTTACCAATAGAAATGTAAATTTTTCCAAAAAGAAAAACAGACGACTTGCTCATATTAAGAAACCTGTCGTATTTTCCTCACTTGTATTTAGTACTTCTTATCAGATTACTCGTATGAATAATCGCTAGAATACCCGATTACTAAAATACCCGATTACTAGCGGCGATAACTCTGATTTATGTGCATATAAGTATTAGAATGATGACGTTTGCTGGATCCATACTGTATTTTGGGCCTATATAAGGTCAGAAAGGAATTCGGCACGACTGATTTTTCTACTGTGGGTTCAAACGAGTCTCTGTAAATCCGAGCGCGATGCTGGCGTCGCTTTAGAGGCTTTGTGCACATCGCTAGAGCACAGCCTCAAGCGCTAATGATTTTCTGACATGCTGCTTAATTGGGTTTAGCATAAAGCCAAATCGTGCATGGGTCAGAAAAGAGAAACGTGCATGCCCGCACAACCCGCACAACCATGGCTGTCGGAGGCATTAAAAACAGCGGTGGTCTATTTGCGCAATTAGCAGAGCTGTGGTGGTCCCCCGCTCACTTCCAATCTGCTGGAGACAACACAAAAGTGCAGGTCTGACAGATTACACAGGTAAAGCAGAGGCACAGAGGAAGAGATCTAAGAACTTCTCTTACACAGATCCCCAAACACACACACACACACACACACACACACACAGAGACTGCCAGCCTGGCTCTGTCTCCTTGGCAACGGAGGCAGAACCTTGAGGCTCTGGCGGCTCAGTCTGGATGGATCAGAAACATTTGTACCGCTCGCATTCCAGGCCCTGAAGTGGACACAAAGCGGACAGCAAAGCCACACACACTCATTGACTTCTATGATTCTTCCCAGGATAACCTTTTCTCCTACTAATGGAGGGCTGCCAACCTCTGCTATTGTTGTAGGGTCAAAGCTCCTCCACTCCTTAGATAAAAGGTCGTGCTCTAGGAGACTCTCAAAGATTGCAACGACTTCAGTACTACCCTTGAACCAGGACTCGGGCCAAGAACCTAGTTTTCTAGATTTCAATGCATTTATTTGGGACACAATGCATTTGTAGTCGGCTTTTACCCAATAATCTCTGCTATTTCCTGAGTGCTACCAATCAGTCCGGGTGAAGGTCAACATGAATTATCTTCCACATACTGCTGATGGAATCCATCAATGGACTGCCTCTTATATCCGAGGTACAATACAGAGCGATTGTATCTGGAATATAAAAGCTTGTTTTTGAAAACATTTTTACACTGAATCAAAGCAAGACATACATTTACCCAACAACCTGATTTCAGCCACTGCGTTATTTTCCTTCAATCATTAATTCAAGAGCATTCAGTAAAAATACACCAAACATCTCCATTCATGGCATCAGGGCACCACAGACTCGTAGATTAACTGATTATTATAATAACAATTACAATAATAATAACAACAATAATAATAAAAATACAGGCGTCCTCTGCCTATCGTGGTAGTCACGTATCAAAATCGACCCCGAAAAACTATTTTCTGCGATAAACGGGCGCCACTCCAAAATAACGCTTATATATATGTATATTTGTGTGTGTGTGTTTAAGCCATAAATCCTTTTCCCACACTCTTTAAACACACAGAAAACATTTGCAAGAATATAGCGAGATGAATTTTGTCAATTCGTGGAAATCTCACATTTATAGTGAGTGCTGTGGTACAGATGAATCTAGTGATCGGATAAGAAGCGCTTTCTTCATTAAAGAGCAATATAAGTTCACAAAAGAAAATAAGACGTCTTTTAAAATAACCATGTCATATGTTTCATTTTTCCTTTTTTTTTCTTTTTTTAGTAAAAAAAAAAAAAAGAAAAGAAAATAGAAAAAAAAAAATTATTGCTGAAATTTCATAAGAATATCTGTGAAAGCTAAACCCATTCATTGCATTTAATTGCGATATTACATCAAAATGCAAATACATGAATAAAAATAAATCATTAATAAAATTATAAAAAAAAAAAAATAAAAAAAAAAAAACGTAAACACACTGCACAGTGTTTTCTTTCTTAATTTTTTTTGTTTGAAATGATCCCAATCTTCGATTCTCATATCCTATAAAAAAGAGGAGCACAATGTAAAAAAAATTTACCACTACATCAAAAAATAAAGCTTTTTTCTTAATGAACGAGTGTAACAATGGACTGGCAAATAAAACCCTGTTCATGTAGTGCTGTGAAAAATGTAGTTATGTATTAAATCCTTCATCTAAGGGATGCTTGTTAATTTACTATTAAACTACAAAATTAATAAAATAATTGCATATATATATATATATATATATCAATACATTGAAATGAATACACATTATAATTAATAAAAATAAATACTGTATGCTAACAGTATGCTACAGTAGAGAGTTGGAAACAGTAGGGGAGTGCTAACTGCAGTGTCCTCGATTGGTCAGACGGAAACACCATCCATCTCTCCTGGAGAGCAGAGTCATTTATAAATGGCTGTAGGACTGGAAGTCATCTCCTGACGATAGGTCATACCTTAGATAGCTTTACCACTTGGGAAATTAACATCCACCACTTGCCAGATTAGTGTCAATTGTTGGCTGGTGAAATTCTTACATCAGGTAGGGTTTTTTGTAACAACAGCGTTATCAGGAGGTGGTAGCTTAGTAGTTAAAGCACTGAACTTTGGATCTAAAGGTCATGAGCTGCCACTCCTGGGCCCCTGAACAAGACCCTTAACCCCACAGCTGCTCAATTGTAAGTCGCTCGGGATCCCATGAATGTAAATCAGTGAGTGATGTGATGGCTCAATCCGGCTGTGGAACAGTGCATCATTTTCCCAGGAAGAACAACTTCCATGAATTTAGAAAAGAACGTGAGTGCTATAAAAGCTGAACTGCACTATGGTCATTAATAGTCACTCGATGGACATTAACACAGACCCTAATTTACACCCAAAAATGCACGATGGACGCTGCAGCACATCTGCAGACGTCTGCACTCAGGAACTTTAACTGTTTTCTATAAATCTCTGCTTATTCTGTCAAATTATGCACATTACTTACATTTCGACCTCATTTTTGTCACGTCTGCCTAAAATTTATCGCGCTATACCTCTGTTATATGTTTAATATTTACTCCTGCAGTGAAAAAGCCCTTTGGTCTGTTAGTAGTGATATTTTGTTCTTTTGTATGTATGTGTAGGAATGACGACGCTTGAGTTGAGTCGAGTGGAGCGGATCCGCCCTGAATCCGAAGTTAAGCTTCACAATCGTAGTAGCGAGAAAAAGTGGAGAAAGCTCATTTCGGACCACAGGGTCAGTTTTATGGGAAACGAATGCTTCAACAGTGCAGCTGTCATTCATCAGCTTCCTTGTTCATCACAAACCAAGGACATGTATAGCAGACCTGAGCTGTTAGGTTCAACATGAATCCACAGCACCCCCTGTGTTAAGTCGAGGAACTGCGACGCATAGAGGAGGATGAAAGGCTTCGGTAAGTAAACCTTATGGCCAAAAAGCTCATATGGCGCTTGAACGTGCATTACCATACTTATTACCGAGAAGTGACAGATGTACTCTGACTGGACTCTGAGGCTAATCAGTCTTCAAATCAGACTGCTGAAATCATCAGTGGCATGTAGCTCACATAGCAGATGACAAAACAGACAGGCAGGAAGGAGCACTGCAAACACGAGCCACACACACACACACACACACACGCGCTCACACTCTTTTAGCGTCTAATGTCCAGTCTCTGTGTGGTGACCACAATGCCATCTGGCCAAACGCGCTGTGACTGGAGCGGGCGGTTGCCCATGGAGACACACCAGCGGTAAGGAGTCAAGGTGACACAGTCGGCGGATATAAAGAGCAGAAAGGGCAGCAAGACAACCGAGACCACAGCGACCCCTCGCACACCGCCTCACCAAATCCACTTTAATGTGTTTAATTGAAGACCGGCGTGCTTAACAAAATAAACGCTCGAAATAAACTGACCTCTCACACCCACTTATCTGTTAATCAGCGCTATACCCATTAGCCATTTTATCAGCGTCGCCTCCAAAACTTCTCGATATATAATTTCTGATTGCAGAGATACACGCCTATATACACACACCGCTATATCAGTGTAACTGCTGTGCTGAGAATGGGCTCGCCATCCAAATAACATCTGGCCACATCTGGCGGTCCTATAGTGGTCGCTTTCCGATGATGGATGAGTTACAGATGGGCTACAGTCTGTAATCATATATAAGTGCATCTGTATTGCATATGTGCCTGGTAAAATGGTCAAGGCAGGCGTACCTAATAAAGTGGAAAGAGAAAAAAAAATCCACACCAACCTTTTCATGTCCTTGACGCCACAAATCAACAAAAAGCTACAAATTAACATCTCAACCTGCCCGGATGAACAAACTATCGGATTGTAGAGATGGTAAGATTCACAGATTTGCATCGGAGCATCGACATAAAAAGTGTGCAGCGGATACGAGTTGGCGAATTGTATCGCGATGCATCATGTTCGCATCAGTAAAGAGCAATTGATGTTACATATTAATTAAAAGTATAGGATACAATTCTAAGTAGATGCGCTATACTTTTATTATTTAGAAAGTGGCAATCATTTGTAAATAACATTCCATATGCAGATGGATTTCGCCTCGCTAATCGGGTTCTCGTAGCCCCGCTGCTAAAACGTGATTATGACATGTTGCAACACTACGGAGGCGTGTCCCAGAGTCACATGGAATATAGATCAACATGGCAGAGGTAGAGCTGCATCTTCCCAGAGAGGGAAAAAGGCCTGTATGTGAAAGGCCTGGAGACGGAAAAAGGCCTGTACGTTAGAAGTCAGAAGGCACTTAATTAAACCTTTTATGATCTGCTGTCTGGACCAAAGTAATAAAAGTGAACTATCTGTACCATATAGAATCATATTTTTCCACTGAATCAATTTAGTTTGTAAAACAAATCGAATCGCGTGGTAATAGGGGGTGAATCGTAGCGCATCAGCCTCAGCTATGGAGATGCACTTTCCTGTTAAATAGATTGGACCACATTTCTTTCCTTTACTTAAAGAGACTTGATGATGATGACGTCAAAGTGTTGGAGAAAAAGCCTTGCTACGGACTGCACGAACATCAGAAAACGTATGCGATCCTCTAAAAATATCTCGCTGCCATTATTCCAATGTTGCAATATAATAAAAAATAACAGCTTGGCCATTTTTTGAGACTTTTACGAGTACATGGTGTGACAACTGGGGCTGAGCACATGCAAACACACACACACACACACACACACACACACACACACACGAACGTCCCACAAGCAAGTTTGCATCCTACGAAGCTACAACAAAGACAAAGTCCCGTCCACAGAAAGTTCAGGCTCTTAACCAGGAACTCCAAGGACTAAAAGACTGGTCTTAATACACAACAACCTCAACCTGCACATCTGCACAGCACACTTACAATAGATAAATACAAGTTTGTAAACACCTGACTATAAAATTGGTATGTGCTATTTAAGCATCCTATTCAACATTTAGTCCCATTCGCTGTTCTCCACTTTACTGGGAAGATGTTCCACTAGATTTTGTGCTGATGGAGATTTTTGTTTATTCAGCCACCAGGGTGTTAATAAAGTCAGGTACTGATGTAGGCTGAGGAGGCATGTGATGCAGTCAGTGACCCAAAGGTCAAGATCTTCCATTTCAAACTAGATCTTCATGGACTTTGCTTTGTGCACAGGTGTACCGTCATGCTGGAACAGATTTGTGTCTCTCCGAGTTCAAGTGAAGGGAAAATGGAATGCAGGAAGAATCACATATGGATGGAAAAGGCAGGTGTCCCGGTACCTTTGTCCATGTTGTACACAATGAATTGCACATCTTGCACAGCTGCATTTTGGTGGATAATAATCACAGCCCCTGTTTCTTACTGCATCCTACATTTACGCCGTGTTCTATTTTTGTAAAATTGCATTTCGATTTTTGGTGTTAAATTCTATTTGTTCCTATGCAATTGTTATCATATTGTAAATTCTACTATATTCCATTATCCATTATTTTCATTTCATTTATTTGATAGTTGTAATACGCAGTTTTACAAAAATGGCGATTTTGTTGTTTTTCTTTTCGTGTATTTGTTACATTTAAATGATTCGAATCATCACGCTACTTTAAATATTACACAAAGATAAACTGATTGAATGCAAATTGCATTTTTAAAATAATATATCATGATATTTAAAAAAATAATAATAATAAGCTATCCAAACCTACCCGGCCCCATGTGAAAAAGGTAATTGCCTTAATAACTGGTTGTGTCGAGCGTATTTATGTGACAAATAAAATGTCAATTTTGTAAACGGTTTAAACTCAAACAATGACATTTACTATATT
The DNA here is from genome assembly GCA_024362625.1 of Silurus asotus. Classification (NCBI taxonomy): domain Eukaryota; kingdom Metazoa; phylum Chordata; class Actinopteri; order Siluriformes; family Siluridae; genus Silurus; species Silurus asotus. The sequence continues at coordinate 3,457,616 of MU551697.1, read as the reverse complement.
TACTGCAAACACAAACTCTTCACCCCTCCAGCTCACCATCAGATCCCCTTTCATCCCCCCTGGCAGTCACACTCCTAATCATCCTGCATCCTCCAACAAGCAGCTGAATAAAGCTAGACTGAATAAGCCGGGTTGAACCGCAAACCACAACATGTTATTAAACACCAGTCTGTATTCAGAAGCTGCTGTTTATAACAGATTAATCACTGAGATCATTTTCAAAGGGCTGGTCAGCGTTTTCATTTCATTTATTCTATTCGATTTACAATGAACATTGTCTCAGCTTTAAAGAATGTAAGAATTATAGAAGAAACATTAAAATAAGTGCATTACGTATATTTATACCTGTTGAGCAGCCTGGGGCAACTGTGGCTAGAAAAACTCCTTTAGATGGTATGAGGAAGAAACCCTGCGAGGAACCAGACTTAAAAGGGGAACCCATTCTCACTTGGGTAACATCAAGAGTGGGATTATAAATCATTAAAACATTACAAACACCAGACAACCATATACTATAATTGGTGTGTCTTTCTACTATATTTTATCTTCTACAAGTTACACTTTACACTGATCAGGCATAACTTTAAGACCACCTGCCTAACATTGCATTGGTCCCCTTTCAAAGAAGAGATTTCTGACCCTTCCAGCATCAACAGCATGAACTTCTTTAGCAATTTGAGCTGCAGGAGATATTGGATCGGACCACACGGACCAGCCTTCGCTTTCCACCTACATCAATGTCCGCCCACGACCCTGTCGCCGGTTCACCACTGTTCCTTCCATGGACCACTTTTAATAGATACTGACCACAACAGACCAGGAACATCCCACGAGAGCTGCAGTTTTAGAGATGCTTTGATCCAGTCGTCTAGACATGACAATTAAACCTTTGTCATACTCAACTACCCTATGCTTCTCCCTTTTCTAACACATCTAACACTTTGAGGACAAAATGTTCACATGCAGCCTGATATATCGCACCCACTAACAGGTGCACTGATAAAGAGATAATCAGTGTTATTCACTCACCACTCATAATGTTATAATGCCTGTTGTCTAATGTCTATTACTAAAAATATATTACCGTATTTTCTGACTATAAGCCGCTACTTTTTTCCCCACGTTTTGAACCCCGTGGCTTAAACAACGAAGCGGCTAATTTATGCGTTTTTCCTGGGTTTTTTCCGGTTTCACAAACTTCAAGCCAAAAAACTGAGCGACATAACATTAGACCAATGAAATTTCCGAACGGAAATGAAAAACACGCACCTGAACTGTGTTCTGAGCTGCACGCCATCGGGAGTAAAAAAATCCTTTTTTTTTTTTAAATGCATGACGATGCCAAGAGATAAACTCTCAAGAGAAATAGTTGTGAAAGGAAGAAGGAAGACAGTGAACAATGACTTTCTTGGTAGGCTACTGTTTAGATACAAGCCGTTGTAACGTGTTGAGTCTGGGTGAAGGGAGAGCTCGCTAACTCCAGTTACAACAGAAATCATAAAAGCACAGACAGGTTTCCAAAACTCGTGCTTTTTTATTTTTCTTGACAACAACGTTACAGGTTAGTCAAAGTAACTTAGAAATGAGCATCAGAAAATAATAAGGACATATTCCTCGTCTTGCACACATGCAGTAATAGTGGAAAAATGCGGCGGCATGCTATTCCCAAAATACCGCTCTTCTCTTAAAGGAAGCGCAACATATTTCACCCGTTACATCGTGTGTCTTTTGTTAAAGCCGGTGTAAAGTTCATTAGTGTAGACACCTGTGGCTTATAGACAGGTGCGGCTTATTTATGTTAAAAATAAAAATATTTTTTAAATTCAGTGCTTCAGGTTTATAATATGGGTGCGCTTTATAGTCCGGAAATTACGGTATATCAACTATAGTGTAATTTAATAGAACCGTGGTGAAGAAGCTTAAACATTGCAGTCCTTATGGCGAAAAGGATTGTGACTAACATCTAGAAACATTAAGCAAGAACAAGCCATGCAAGCCAAAAGCATAAATAAAAAGTATCCTGCACTTCATCCCAGAGACAAGGAGATCAGGACGATGGTGAGAAGCATGATTGTGACAGGAACATTCCAAATTGACTCAGTATGACTCAAGGCCTTTCACACAAGCTGTGCAATTAACTGACCAAAAAATGTATAATAATAATAATCAAAAGCCTTAAGATCATAGTCAACAAAAATGTAAAGCATTTGTGCCACTGTAGAGTAAAGTATCATTTCTTCTTTTCCAATTTCCTCCTTCAAAAATGAAATTTCATCACTTGCACTTGTTAAGACCACTTCAGGCAAAGGAAAATTGCACAATTATGTGTTCGGATGGAAAGAAGTTTACTGCGGTCCTCGCGCACAACCCGAAGAAAGGTGGCGGGACACGCGCAGAACGCGGCGCGGCCATGAAAAATTGGTGAGCGGTAATTGGAAGGTTGAATTCGCAGGTGGTTGGAGGACAGCTTGTTTGAGCCGGGGCTCCGCTGGGACACCTGGTCCAGCCCTGGAGACGCTCTGAGGTGTGCTTCATCTCCGCTGTGTGTTAATTAGCACATGCTGCTGGTGGCCTCCTTTTTGAAGGGGTCTCTGCATACACAAACCCTCATCAAATGCTGTACATACACATAAAGCCTACCAGGTTTCCATCAAGCACAGAAATGTCACCTGGTACTCCAGACTCTCCACACTACCTGACTAATTATACATTCCACAATACAGCCAGAAAAAAAATTAGCTACAGGAGGGAAAGATAAAAAAAAAAAAAAGAAGAAAAATAATAGAGGATGTCCATACGGTGCAGAGTGCATCGTTTGACAGTTTTGCACCGATCCCTCCATCTGGAGCTAGTTTCCTCCTGCTATCGCTTCCCGTTTGACTGTGGTCGCTTCCTGTGTGCAGGGGATAACGGACAAGCTTCCCTTGGCACGCTGCCGCCGCCAGCTGTGAAGACCTGGCACTAGTTCTGACGTCGCACACCAAGCAGTCCTGCCAGGCCATATGCCCTCCGTTTGCCAGGCCACGGGGAGGAGAGGAGCTCAGTCTCGGTATCGCCACACACTCCAGAAGAAGCATTCATATTCGGTGTCACTCGTAGCGTCCCACGTCAGATGACCAGCAGGGTTCGGTCATCACGAAGCATGTTTGCCTGCATCCAGCGCAGGCTAATGAATGGAACGAAGATTCCACGAAGGTGTAATTGAAAGCGGGGATAATTAATAAAGGAGTCGATTTGGCAAATCCGTCGCCCTAGCAGCACAATAATGAGAGCTGGGACCGTAATTACTATGTGAGCGTGGCATTGCGGCGAAACGGAAGATCTGTGATTTACGAGAATCGTCATCTGGAGGTAATGAATAAAAGGCTTGTAGCGAAGAAGAAACAGAGAGCTCACATTCTCCAAGAGTCAGATGTTTCCACATTTCCCACAGTCACCAGGACGTGAGGCGATGAACCGTGGCTCCGGGGGAGAAAATACATGATTTCGTTGCCTGCACCATCATCATCATCATCATCGGACATAAGATATTAGCGGGTCAAAGATGTGTATAAGTGATGTAAATTTAGCAACCGGCTAATAAATAGATGTTAACTGAATGAAGTAAAGCGACGAATGTAGGAATAAAACGCTAATGAAAGATTCTCAAAAAAAGTTATTTACTGATCACTGCGCTTATGCGTGTTCGTCACTGCATAATATTCGTTCATTGTCTTGCCCTGGCGAGTGCATTCGCTGCCTCCTATTAAGGCTCTTTCACAGAATTAGGGAGGATTTCACAGAACTCACACATAATGAAATTTCCCCAAAAGGTTGCTCTATGTGCATGTCACAGCTTTTCACACCTGGTGCTGGCAAACTCGGGTGATTATAATGCAGATGATGCCCCATAACCTCTCTCTCTTCACCCTCCCGTGCATTTCCACTGGGCCAGTCACCAGACACGGGTGGCATATAAAGCAGCGGTGTGAAATTTTTGCCAAAGCGATTGAATCAGTGAAAGAACGCTCAGACATGCAGGAAACCTGAACGTGTTTTTAAAATGTGTATGAAAAAAAAAAAATTGAGACGCCATAAATTAATATCTTGAAACACAATTTACATATGCAGTAATCCCCCTGCTTTACCCCGGTTCGACTCTCGCGCCCCAGGTTTATCAGATTTTGGTTGATTTTCCCGGTCTCATGTAAAAGTAAAATGTTAATACAGTACAGTACTGTATACATAAAATAGCATTTTTGGGGTGGCATCCGTTTACGGAGGTTTTGGAACTTAACCACCGCGATAAACGAGGGACAGATTAATAGGTTTTGTCGAGTAATCGGCAAAAAATCTGATTTTCCCTGAATCTGAAAATCTGAAATTTTGCCGTCATTATAGGAGCTTTTCTGCCTGGAGAAAGTATAAAGCACGGAGAGCGCAATATTAAACGTATTACTAATGTAATTTATTAATTATATTCAGTAATATATTTAGATTTAATTCATTTAGCACATTTTACAAAGTTACTTACAAATAGTGTATACTTTCAAATATATGACAAAACAACCGAAAGTAAAACATGTTTTCAAAGAATCTCGAGAACCTCCGAGTCATGTTCAGGACAGAGCAGAAAGCCAATTACTGTCTTGTCCTGCATTTGAAATCCTCTCAATTACTATTGTAAAAACCCGAGTGGAGTCACGTGACCACGCACTGATGGCCTTAATGCATTATGCATCGTATCAGCAACTAAAACATGGAAATGCGATTGATCAAAGTACAAACCTCAGTCTTTTTCCCTGTTGAACCAGAGGTACTGATGCACACTGTAATACTATGAATAAGTCTAATATCGGGGAATTATGAGGATCTTCTGTTGCTGAGTCACGTAAAAAAAAAAAAAATAAATAAATAAATAAATAAATAAATAAATAAAATACAGCTTAGGCGTATCTATGCTTTAATAAAACGTATTCTCTGTGTTTATGTGCACGACGTGGAGACAGTCACGTCACCCGCAGCGGGTCAAATAACACATAAGAAATACAACCGAGGATCATGGCAGAGAATGCCAGACCAGGGTTTATACAAATCCAGCATTTCAGGCCAATAATGTTTGGAAAAAGAGATACTTATTATTCGACTGCAGCACCTTTGTGGATTTTTTATGTAGTCAAGAGTGAATATTATGGGCAATAAAGTGGAAACATATGGAACTCATTGAGCAATATAATACAAAAATGCACACTTCTTTAAAGCCCTTAAAAGCAAACCTTTTCTTATTTCCTTTGTATTTTTTATAGCTTTTTTTTTGTTTGTATCTGACATGATCTTGTCATCTATTTGCATATCATTTGCTGTCTTTTATGCTGCTTTTTTAAAGGTTTGTAACGATAATAATGAATAATTACTAAAAAATAAATAACTATTTAACTAATAACTAATAATTATTAGCAAAAAGTGTCTACAGTATGTTTTTATTACGTGTTCAAAGTTTTGCTTGGATATTGAAACTAAATAAAATCTAAAGTAATACTACACACAGCCCTTCCTCGATGACCTTCACCATGTCATGTGCCTAAAAAAGATTTACAAACTGCATTTTCTGGTGATGTAAAATTGTTTGGGTTTTTTTTTTTTTTTTTT
>MU551697.1:3435686-3451952 GCA_024362625.1 Silurus asotus | reverse complement strand
GGGGGGGGTATTATTACTATGTCAAAGTTCAACCCCCCAGCATCTATTTTTTTATTTTATTTATTTTTATTTTTTACTTAAAAATACTAAAGTTTAGTATTGATGCCAGTCACATTAAAACATTTTTAAAAAAATGTATTAATACCGTAAGAGAAACAATTTGTATTTCATTTATTTCTATAAAAAAAAAAAGTCTCCCAAATGATTTCCCATTAACAAGCAGTTGCACGTGTCTAAAATGTTGGACATTTCTGAAGCACTGAACCTCAAACAACTGTCGCTGTTTGGCAGCACATGAGGAGGCATAACGAGCAAAAGCAGCTGATAGCCAGTGTAAAATCTGGTGGTGGATCAGGTGCTTAGGTGAAGATTGATGGCCTACCAGGGGATTTGGACCTAAAATCTGTTTGCCTCTACCAAGAGGTTCAGACTTAGTCAACATTAGCCATCAAGCTTTCTACAAAATGGAGAGCCAAACATGATCCCAAATCAACACTGAAACTCAAAGAGAGTTCAACACAGAACAATGTTTAGGTCGATGTCTATGTTGCTGTAAACAGTGTAAAACATTACATTTTTTAGATCCTTTGTGAAACATTCTTGAACGGACCATGAAATTGTGCTTCATGTCCTCATCTCGGTTGGATTAGTGGAATTCCCTGTATGTTGGTCCGCTCAGGTGGGCCAAAGAAATATCATGTTGATTTTAAGATTCTTTGTACAAGGTTTAGGTACAAGGCACTGACCTACTGTATACAGCTCCTGACTATATTAATGATCTTCAACTGTGTATGACTTCTATAGTGTTAAAAGCTTTTAGCCCTCAGAATTATTGCTGAATAAGCAGTACACATAAACAACATGTATAAAAAAAAATTCAGTACTTACACTTTTATTGTAACAACGAGTCACAAACGCATCCACTGCTGCAAATCCTGGTTTATTTCCAAAGATAAGGGTCCGGTGTACAACATGGTGTAAAGTGTTTTTGGTCCAATGAAACAGTAGAATTGAATTTAGATTCGGACGGGGTTTTTGTTTTTAAATGTTTCGAATAACTTTCACACACAAGAACAACATATTGGTAGTAAAAAAAATAATGATAATTAATTAATTAATTAATAATTTGCTGATAGAATAAAGTGATAAAAAAAAATCAAATAAAGAAAGAAAAACGAAGATATGCGAAGATGGTCCCGAAATTAAACTCTGGGCAGGTGATCGTAGGAAAGTTTTGTTATGCACCGTCTATCATTTTAAACCTTTTATTTCCAGCCAGTATCATTATGGAATCAACATGATCGATGGAGTGCTGGATTCTAATGTTGTATGGGAGGTTTTTATTCCACATGTGGGCGAGTTCTTTGTTTTATTACTCATTAGAAGGTCTTAGTGGTCAAAGATTGCAGCACGTGCACTTTGACGCACCTGGCAGGAAGTGGAATGCATGTAATGCAAGCGGTTGTTTCCAGCACATGCTAACTGGGCTTTGTTTGCAAAAAAATAAACTAAATAAAGAAAACTAATTAAAAATGAACAGTCCAAAAGGTTATGTTGTGAACTTATCTGTTCCTGATTCACGTTGTAAATCTAAGCTGTTTTCTGCAGCTCTGGAACAACCTGGGGTTTAACATACAGGCCTTTCCAACTTTTGAGTGTTTTTCAAACTAACAGTAGGAGTTATTTTGGTATTTTTGATTAATTTGAAAGTGCTGATGTCTTTTGGTGCTCCAAGTCCTGTAGTAAAAGACTTTAGGTCAACTACACAGGTCAGCTGTGTTAAATGTGCTCTATAAATAACGCATGACTTGACATATCTGAACCCTACTGAAAGTCTGAATGTACAAACCTAATATAAAATGCTATATACATTGTGTATTCTGAACCAAGATCCTTCCATACAATCTATAAGATCAGTCTAAATCATTTTACAAGGTCCTTCTAAAACTTTTTACAACAATCTACAGGATCTTTCTACAACAATCTACTGTACAAGATCTTCATTCTTCTACAGCAATCTATAAGATCATTTCACAACTCCTACAAAATCCTTCGTCATCCATCCAACAACAATCCTTCTATGTTCTTATAAAGATCCATCTACATCCTTCTACAAAGTCCTTCTACATACTTCTGCATCAATTTACATGATCCCTCTACATATTTCCACAATAATCTACTGTACAAGATCCTTTTACAACAACCTACAGGATCCTTTTACAACAATCTACAAGATCCTTCTACATCTTTCTACAACAATCTACAAGATAATTTTAAATCTTTCTACAACAAGCTACAAGATCCTTTTACAACAATCTACAAGATCCTTCTACATCTTTCCACAACAATCTACAAGAAAATTTTAAATCTTTCTACAACAAGCTACAAGATCCTTCTACATATTTCTACAACAATCTACAAGATCCTTCTACATCTTTTTACAACAAGCTACAAGATCCTTCTACAACAAGCTACAAGATCCTTCTACATCTTTCTACAACAATCTACAAGATCCTTCTACATATTTTTACAACAATCTACTAGATCCTTCTAATATTTTTTACAACAATCTACAAGATCCTTCTGCATCTTTCTACAAGCTACAAGATCCTTCTGCATCTTTCTACAACAATCTACAAGATCCTTCTACAACCGTCTACAACAATCCACAAGATAATTTTTAATCTTTTTACAACAATCTACAAGATCCTTTTACATCTTTCTACAACAATCTACTAGATCCTTCTACTATCTTCCACAACAATCTACAAGATCCTTCTGCATCTTTTTACAACAATCTACAAGATCCTTCTACATCTTTTTACAACAATCTACAAGATTCTTCTACATATTTTTACAACAATCTACTAGATCCTTCTACTATTTTCTACAACAATCTACAAGATCCTACTGCATCTTTCTACAAAAATCCACAAGATCCTTCTACATCTTTCTACAATAATCTACTGTACAAGATCGTTCTACAACAATCTATAAGATCCTTCTACATCGTTCTATAACCATATACAAGATCCATCCCCATCTTTTTTACAATATTCTTCTACAAGATCCCGCTACAGTCTTGCTGTTATTCACTTGAGATCAGACGTTTCAAAATACCAATTGTAGTAGTGCCAAAAATTCAAAATGAACAATTTGACCCATATGAGGGAGGCAAGCTGAAAGCACCCCGTTGTATTATAATTTAATGCTCTTGTGGCTGAATGACAATAAATCCCCACAGCCACAATTTAAAATGTACTGGAAAGGCCTCTAAAATAAGGGAAAACAGTTCCCTCGGTAACACGGTTAGAGAAAGGACACAATGTCGGGTGCACATACTTCCGATAAATAAAATTCTAATCGCACGTGTCAGAGCTTAATTTTGCCCATTTTCTCACAGGGTGCCAAAACTTATGCGAGGCACTGTAAATCCTTGATATGGGGAAGATGGACAGAAGACAGTCAAATGTTTCATGAGAGTGAATGAAGGTAAAAACTGTGCATGATTTCTTCCAAATGGATTCCATTTGACTCTCCTTTTTTTTTTTTCATTCATGAGAAATGCTAGATGAATATGTCTGTATTCACTTGATACCATTTTGTTTGCAGTGGCCTATGATTTAGCAATTAAACGGGCTATTATTTTGTACTTGACACCGGTCTTCCACATGCATTAAATCATTTACAACAGGAAATTAAGCTGAATGGGGTGTAATTGTCATTGACGGTGCACCAACAGAACTGCCTCGAAATTAGGACTTTACTGTAGCGCGTTATCAAAAGAAATATTCATCACGGAAATTACAATAAGAACGAAGCTGAAAAGGTCAATGCAAAGCGATAGCCATCGTTTTCGCTTACGGAAAAATATGTAGTGATCCTACGGCCATGTTTGAGATCCTTTTTAATTACCAAGCCACAGGACTAAAAATAAAGCCTCTGTATATTGTGACAAAGAAAGGAAAAAAACAACAACAACAACAACAATCCAGTGAGCAGCGGTTTTGTGGGCAAGAACATTTCAAGACAGGAAAGTTACAGTAACTCAGGCAAACACTGGTAAACAAATAAAGGCTCTGAATGTCTATTCTTGGTTTGAGGGCTGGGTTTCGCTTTTGGGTTTTTTTTTTTTTTTTTTGGAAAAAATAAATAAAAATTCATAAAGAAATAAATAAACCAACATGAAGGCCAGAGAGCAGCCTATAAAAGAAATGCAAGACACTTTGAACCAGAAAACAAAGAAGAAAAAACGTGTCAGATTTCAGTTTTACTTTCAATGATACGTGACCGGCACAGGATCGTCTTGGTGGGAAGGTTAAATATTTAAGTATCTTAAAGATTCTGAAAAGGTAATTCTGTTCTAATCGAATTTATTAAATCAATATTTTGATTGATTTTTCAGTGCATCCATGTTGCGCTGTACTCATAGAGCACTCGCACTGCAATTTAGCCGATTTAATTCGATTTTGCCGACATGTGAAATGCAAATGCTGTCTGATCATCACCTACAGCCTTTACAGGGCACAAGTGAAGGTATCGCAACCCGCCATTCAATGAGTTTAAGGGCAGAGAAATAGGAACTATGACACAAGATCAAACCGTTCATCAGCAAGTATCCGTTATGAAGATCAGGTTAAAATCAGATCCACAATAGTTCTGAAAAAAGTTACCTTGACCAAAGTGATAGAACAACAAAAGTGTGGAGAAAGAAAGGATCTGCTCATGATCCAAAACATGCAAGTTAATCAAGTCAAGCGGCTTTTATTGTCATTTCTCCTATACACAGGGGTACACAATACACAGTGAAAATGAGACAACGTTCCTCCAGAACCCTGGTGCCACACTAAACAACAACATAGAGCTACAACACACAACATAGCTTTCTTTCGGCTTCTCCCATTAGGGGTCGCCACAGCGGATGTTTGATTTGGCACATGTTTTTACGCTGGATGCCCTTCCTAACGCAACCCTCCCCATTTATCCGGGCTTGGGACCGGCACTGAGAGTGGCCGGGGTTGGTTTCCTGACCGGGGATCGAACCCGGGCTGCAGCGGTGAGAGCGCCGCATCCTAACCACTAGACCTTACAACACACTACATGAAGCTACATAAAGTGCATTGAGTGCAAACAAAAAAAAAGTACAGACAGACATCACACAACAGTGTGGGACAAATACACATAACACAAGTAAACCTACTGTATCCTCTGAATATACAGTACTGAGCAAAGAGAACTATAAAAGAAAAGGCACATTGTCACGGCTTGGGTTTACATGGTTGCGTTTGGCCTTTGGCTTTTATTGATAATGTAACTCGCGATGGCTGCAGCAGAATGATTTCAAAAAGTCAGAAAGAGTTCATCGTAACAGCACACCAGTGACCCAAAGACACAGCCAAAACCATAGGCCTTCAAAGGGGAAGATTTCTGACTGGGCAAGTCAACAAAGAGCATTTCAGCTCTTGAAGAGGAGACTAAAGGAATAAACCCGCCTAAAGCAAACAACCTACAAAAGATGTGGCACTAGACTTAAAAAAGGCATCGCGAAGGAATAACGCAACATCTGGAGATAGTATTATGTAGCTGGATGGATCTATGTTGTTATTGCAAGAAAGCCGTATGCGACTACACATTAAGTGTATTTTCCTTAAATTTTCTTGAAATGTAGCCCGATCCGTTTTATCCGTAATCCATCATTAATAAGAAAATGAGTTTGAGGTTGTTAAACAAAGCTGGATATAAATCGCAAAAAAATGTACGCTTAAATTCCAAACAATCATTTCATATTCATATCCTTTTATCCAGTGAATATGCAAAAACTAAAAAGATTAGCCTCAGAGAGGTCAACATCAAAAACTGGGAAATTATGTTAAAAATATATATACGAATAAAAATAAAACGGAAATCTGTAGATGTTTGCCCTGTTTTTTGTGTAGCTGGGAAGCTCTGCATTAAAGTTCTTCAGTCAGTCTATAACAATGTGAATGTGAAGCACTGGCACTGGAAGGGGTTCTGGCCCCGACTCTCAGTAGGTGACGCAGGTGCGAGTTTGGAGAGAAGTGGTGTAGAAAATCCAGGCGTGCTAATGAATTTTGAATGGCACGTCTCTAGTTGCACCACTCCAGCATGAAAAAAAAGATCGTTTATTTCTGACCATGAAAGAGGCGTTTGAGTGCAAACAGGAACGAGCTGACCAGCACTTAAGTACTCCTCATATGCCAGAGAGCCCTAACATCCAAGACGTGCACATGTGCATCAGCGATGCTTCAAAAATGATACGGAATAACTTCAAAAACTAAAACCTTGAAATGTGATTAAAAATAAATAAATCGCCGACTCGTGTGAAGACCTCTCGGTCGGCTGGACTTGCGCCGTGAGAGGACGACGGCTGGAAAGGGGTGGCTGTAATAATTAGAAGAGAAGACTAAGTTTCCCAGAGTGTGAAATATGAGCTCAGATCAGTCCATTAGGGAATTAATTTGCAGTTCTCAGCGGTTTGAGGGAAATCATTAGACGTACAGTAATGGGAAGGTCATGAGACATTAAGGGAACGGCCAGACAGTTAAACTGCCCTTTCCGAGTCCTTGGAATTGACAAATGGCTCCCAGAATATTTGGTACAGTAACAAATAACTTCGCAGACTCTCGACGTCTGGCGAAACCAATAACACGAGCCACCTGACAACCCTGTATTGTAGCGAACAGCGTTCAGACGAGCCTGACACGTTTCACTAGGAGCGATAAAGGAAGAGCAATGGCTCACAGCTGGAATGGGAGCAGAACTTTAATTTATAGCTTTTTATAGCTGAGTAATTAAACCGAATCCAAAAATATTCAATATTACCCAATTTCTCAAAGAAAACGGATGACTCGGTGACAGGGCAATTTCTCTGGAATATTCTGTGCTCGGGTTTCAAAGACAAAAATAAAAAAAAAAAAAAAAAAAAAAATTTTAATGCAATATCTGATAATAAATTGATCACAGAGCATTATGATGGTTTAAAACCACATCACACATTCAGCTCATCTGCTAATCAAGTCTGATAAGAATCAAATACAATTATCATTATCTGCATATATTCAATACAAAATAATAATAATAATAACAACAACAACAACAATATCTAGATTTCTTTTTGTATTCCTATTTTAATTTAAAGTGGTGTGTGGTCTAAACTAGGGAGTTATCTTTAAACTTTAAAATAACAAATATATACTTTACCATTATACACCCTGAAAACCCTTAAAATACTATTTTGCTGTGAGGGAATTCCAATCAAGACCCAACCTGCTCTCCGGCTGATCAGGGGGCGGATCTACCGGGGTGGCACGGGGTGGGAACTGTCACACTAAGAAAAAGCTCCCATTTGCCTTTGCATTTAATGCAACCAGAATAAGCAGTGACAAATAAGTCTATCTGACTCTATAACGAATCAAAGCATTCAAATATACATACATGTAAGTATATGATATATTAGTCCATTTTGTATCTTCATGTGTATTAATGATTTATAGCTTAACTTGAAACTATTTTCAAAACTAGGTCGTTCGGGAGCATCCGTCTTGAATATTGTCTGAAATTTAGACATATGACACCATATGGCGGTTTGTGTGGCACCGAATACAGAGATTTATTATTTTTCATTTTTGACGATATTTGTTGGTGATTAAAATGCAAGTCAAACCAGACTGCGTTAAAGAATTAAGGGTTAGGTCTCTCTATCATCCGACGGCTATAAATCATTCGGTCAATCTTTTTGAAAACGCCTCAGCAGCCCATAGCAACATTAGCGATTTAAGTAATGGTGCAAGGCAGTTCTAATCACATCTTTAGCTCATAGTGTCTCTTGCTCTCTAAACAAGGATGGAAAAGTCGAGTGGAAGAGTAAAGTGGCTCGGTTCGATGAGGAACTCGAGCAAAAGAAAAAAAAAAAGAGTGAAAAAATACCCACCACACAATCCCTGAGGACCTGCCGGGCAATCACTTATCAACTTGTTAGAGCGAATCAGGAACGTTAATCAGAGGCACCTTAAAATCAGCCGCTTGGCTCGTTTACCCGAAGTGAGAAAGGAGGAAGAAAAACCGATACTCATTAAAGACTTGCTGCTGCGTCTTACACACCACCGAGCGTTTCGTTTCTCCAGTGGAAACCTGGAGTTCCTAGTCAATCAGAAAACTCCTGCTGATCAAGCGAGGCAGGGCTGGTCTGGTGGGTGGAGTACAGGTCGACGCAATGCCTCCGCAGCCGGGTTTGCTGAGAAGCCGAGAAGTGCAGTTGGGAGTTCGAGCCAGAAGGTGGTCACCTGCTGACTGCCAGACAAGTCCTACAACCACACTGAAAGCACATCAGAGACGCAGAACGCCGTATGTGGTGAGAAGCCGCTCGCGAGTGGTTGATTCCTCTAGATCTCAGCAGGACTCCCTTCATCCCCTTTCCTCGTTGCACCACAGGCGACGGTTAAAGCTGCAGGTCTTAATCCCACCTCTGTGACTCGGCGCGTTTCTAGTCGCTAAATCGACTAGATGCGTTTGCATTAAGAGAAATTAAGCTCGGAGTGTAACACGGACCTCTTTTCTCGTTGCTCCTCAAAGACAATCGGCATCGAGGAACTGTTGACGTGCGGTACTGCAGCTGATATAATGTGAGGTCATTTGTATACAGCGGAGCATTCAGGACGGAAAACTTGCAAGCAATCTTACTTCAGAGTGGCAACTCCGGGTCAGGAATGCTTACAGCTAGTTCCCTCAAATAAGTTACGGAAGGAATTTTCTAACCCTAACCCAAGTCATTTCTAGCTCCTGTGGGCGTGGAGAAATCGCCACTACTGTTACTTACAGCTGTAAATATTTTGTGTTCAAGATATAATGAATTTGTTTAGTAGCGCTAACAAAATGAAATAATGCAATAATGAGGGTCATAAATGCTTGTTTGATTGTTGGCTCCATCCTAGGATTATTGGCAGGATACCAACTATCTCTGCTACTTCCTTATTAGCTTTACAATACTTTTATGGACATTTAATGAGCCATTGTTTGTAACGGCAAAAGGTGGAACCTTGACTTCCATTTGTTGTGCATAAAAGTAGAAATTAATTATCAGACCAACCCTGCAATAAGTCATTGGGGAACCGAAGAAAATCAAGCTATACGTGTCAAAGGATTGGTCCGAGGAATTACATATGAAAGTGCAAATATTAATTAGCATGAAACTGAAAATATGTCGAATACGGCTGAAATCATGAACTCTCTTATGTATTTACATACATATACACATATAAACATAACCTGTCAATTGCTCTGTTTTGCTAATTTATGTACAGTAATCTGTTCAATTGTTATACTGTAATATATTGATCACCAGTATACTGGTCCTTTATCTTACCTATACTGATTACCATTCTTTAAAACTCCTTGGTAAGCTAGGTCAAGTCTCGATTTACGACATTTTCAAGTTCGAACGCATCTCTGTCATAAATTAGGGACTACCTGGATTAAGAAATTAGTGCTAAATCGTGATCGCTGTTCAGTGGCATTTTGTTAAAGCTCAGATCACTTCACTCAGAACAGGCGGGTGGATACTGCAGGACATTCCCCATGTAGGGAGTGATAAGGGCTATTAATTACATGAGGGCGACAGATAAGAGGGAGATGTGCATTCATCCAGCAGGTCTCAGAGCCGATCCTAGTCCTCCATTAATGTCCATTACCTCCCCAGATCACCAGAACTCCTGAGCCTTGACGATTACCAGAGCTCGATATGGATGCCTGGGGAAGTTGCTACACGTCACCTCCAAACTCCCCAAGCCTACGATGCGCTCATGCGAAAACAAAGCGGGATTGGGATATACTTGGTAATAATGCACACGGAGAGCAGGATGCTGCTTCTCAGAGAGGAACAGCTGCCACCGGTGATGTATTACAATTCCAAAGCTCTGTTCTAGTCATGTCTTCTTCCGAGAAAGTGTACTATAGTAAATTTAAATGACCTTTGGGGGTCTATTTATATATAATACAATCGAAGGTGCAGAACAAAGGGGCAGACTTTTAGGGATTTAAAAGGCACGGCCTTGCAGCTGGAACCCAGACTGGATAATAAAGAGGACAAATAGTGGAAGGAATGCCTGTGTAACTCGCTAACTGAGTAGAGACTCAGACTACTTCACCCTGATAACCAGTATCCTAGTATACTTGTATGAATCCATTCACACCAACAAGGTGTAACAGTAGCACAAAAGCAGTTCATTATTATCTTGATCGTCATCCGCGGCGATCCTGATGAGCATTGGAGACGGCACCGGTGAAGCACGGCTCCTTTAGGACTTTTAGCCTGCAAGAATCCATACATTGGCATGAAGCAAATTACAATATAGATCCCCTCATGTTCAATAGCGTGCCATACTAAAGAGTCCATACCACCACTCCATCAGGTTAATCCTCTTTAATTACAAAGCCCTAATGCTGCCTAATGGGAAGAGAGTTTTGGCCCAGAAATGAAAACGGGTCTGAACTGAGAGGAGGCAAAGCACACGGCGGATCGGGGGGGGGGGGATCAGCGTGCAGCTCGGCCAGAACTTCAATTCAGTTCATTTCTATAGCGCTTTTCATTGTCTCAAAGCAGATTTACCAAATTGAATATGTAATACAAAAATATAAATATAAGTGAAATGTGTGTATTTATCACTGATGAGCAAATCTGGGGCGACTGTGAAGAAAAAAATCCATAAACCTCCTTCTTGGCTTCCTCTTTTCCTCCTTCCTGGTGGCTCCATCCTCAGCATTCTCCCACCGATATACCCCATGTCCCTCCTCTGCACATGTCCAAACCATGTCAATCTCGCCTCCCTCACCTTGTCTCCAAAACGTCCTACATGCGCTGTCCCTCTAATTAACTAATTTCTAATCCTTTTAATCCTTGTCACTCCCAACGAAAACCTCAACATCTTCAGCTCTGCTACCTCCAGCTTCACCTCCTGTCTTTTACTCAGTGCCACTGTCTCTAAACCATACAACATCTCAGGTCTCACCCACAGTCCTATAAACTTTCTCTTTCACTCTCACGGATACTCTTCTATCACAAATCACTCCTTCCACTCTTCTCCACCCACTCCACCCTGCCTGCACTCTTTTCTTCACTTCTCTAACAAATGAGGAAGAAAACGTAAAGGAATGAACCAGACTCAAAAAGGAGTGTGATTATAAATATAAGTAAAGGCATTAATGTACAAATGTACAGTGTTATATCTGTACAATTGAGACTCAGCAACAGCAGGAACTAAATTCCTTGTGTGCGTCAACACATTTGCCCAATAAACCTGATTCTGATCACAAACACCAGAAAGTAAGAAATATCAGTGTGTGATCATGATTAATGTCCTTTCTACAGTCTTCTACAGTCTTCTACAGTCAGCCGTCTATGGAAATCCGGATGATCAAGTGGTGCCAAGGGATTAAACACGTTCTTAAATTACAGCAAATATAATGAGGTCTGATTAAAGGGAAAGTCTGAAGCAGCAGAATCACATCTGACTTTTCAAATCTGACGCTTCTATTCCGCAAATATGTTCCGAATGTTGAAACCAAAAAAAATTAAAAATGTAATTCACTGGAATTTATTGCTGCTCTTCCTTGCAACAGCGCTCCAGACCTTTACGTTCCCCTCGGACATTTTCTCCCAGACCTTTTATGTTCCGATTTCGCTCTGTTTGTATATTCGTTTGAACATGAAAAGAAACCATATTAATTGCAGTATACGTTCCGGGAGACTGTCTTAGTGCCCAGAATAAGGAATTGTCTAAGATTTGAAACCAGTGTCTTATTCTTTACCTTGAGACGTAAAAAGGGAGAAAATTGCTTTCGAATATTACGAGAATTTAAATACGACTCCGCGGGACGGCGCTAGTTGTGATTTATTGATTTAATTAGCATTTAGTGCCATATGTAGTGTATGAGGAATAAAAGGTATAAACATGACAACAGGAAATCGATGTCTCTCTGTGAATAACTGTACAGCCCAGCACCACTGTAGTACCACTGAGGGAACATGTAACCTTTATTGTGTATCTTTCACAGGAAAATGTGAATAGCGCATGCTTTTTCAAATGATTAAGCCTAAAACTGTGCCCTTTGATGGTTTCGCTCCATCACCAAGCAAAATACAGTTTGGGTGAGTGTCTCCAACAGTTAATCCATATCCATCATAAGAATAACACTAAGAACCTTTGTTTAATCAAATGAAAAAAAGCAAACGGCAAATAACCATTAGAATTAATTCTATTTCAAATCACCTCTATATTATTCCAGGAGGAACCGTAATGTGATAATATCCTAAATGGGATCCATTCCAGACCATTCCAAGCTGACCTCTATCTACATTAATTATAGACAGACAATTTCTCAAAGATGATACATTCACAACAATGTGAGCAATCGCTCTGTCCATAAGCATCATCTACATCAGTCATCCTCCTCGCAACCTGAGGTAAATGTCAGTCATGACATTGGACAAAAAGGAGCCTCATTATGGCTCTTCGTGTGACTGATCGCTGTTTGTTCTTACTTTGGACCAATGAGCACATGGTCTGCTCACACACTGAGGATTAAACGTAAGTTACTTGGAAGCATGGCAACAAAAAAAGGCCATTCCGAAGAGCATCTAACAAAATGCTGTGTCCTGCTGAACTACCGAGCGTCATAAGAACCACAACTGGCTCCTGATGAAACCTGAGGGAAACTATTTGGTGAATTCAAGAAATGGCACACATGAAATGGTACCCGATTGTGACTGTAAAACCTGCCACTATATCATATACTTTTGTGAGGGTTTAAATAGCAGGAGATTTTGCTCTGGCACGTGGTTGCTTCTGCCAGGAGGTTTTTCTGACTTTATGTTGCTTAAGCTTTTAGCAAAATTCTCACATTGGAAGTCTATTGAAAACATGAAAGAAGGTGTGATCAGGGCTGTTTCTGGCTTTTTTGCCACCCTAGGCAAGATTCCTATTGTCAACCCCGCCCCCTGGCTCCGCCCCACACCATACAAATCATTCACAATATTTCATTAAAAAGAGGTGAAACACATTTAATAACCGTCGCAAAACTGAATTCAAGTATGTAAACATATACTGTTTAAACTTAAGCTGAAAAACAGGTCAATAATTTAAATGAGCGAGGGCGGATGCGAGGCAGCGGCGCTCACTACTGCCCCCTAGCTGGTTGTGCCCTAGGCAACTGCTTGATTTGACCTATGCTTAGAAACTGATAAAGGAAGTCCAGATGTACAAGCTAATTAATATAAAGTAGCATTATTTATATACCATGTGTGTGCGGAAGACTATAAGTGCACAGAAAAGTTAAATAACACTGAATGAAATAACACTAAATGCAGGTGTTATTCTTTATATAGATTTTACATGTTTTGCGCAGTCAGGAAATTTACATTTACGGCATATTGCATACGTCGTGTACCAGGAGGAACCCAGGGACCAATACATCAATGGCTTAGAGGATTTCATCCCAGTCACCTAGTTCAAGTGAGGGGTCGATTTGATGCCACGGCATCTAAAGACATCGTGTGCCTCCAGCTTTGTGAGAACAGCTTGGGCAAGAACCACATATGGCTGGAAAATGTCAGGGGTCCTAACAACTTTTGTCTATATTGTGTGTACGGCAGAGTGTTTTGTGCCATCCTTGTGTTCCTACTGAAAGGTAGTTTCGGATTTAATAACAGGAGAGTTTAAAAAAAAAAAATCTCTCTTGATTTATGTTCACCATTAAACGTGTAAAAAAATAAAAAGGCGAACCCCGTGCAGGAGCGTCTACAGTAAGCCGCCACGCAAGCGCTTGACGTATATCTTCACGGGCGTGAGGGGAAAAGTTATTATTCAGTACCGCATTAGTCGAACGCCGTCTTACAAACAAGTGGCCTGCCTGCTTTCAAATTATATCCTGTCATCATGCATCTTTAAAGAGCAGTGAGGCTCGGAGGAGAGAAGAACGCACTCCCTGAACCGCTTTTTCATTCTCCTCATTGACAACAAAAGATGAATACGCTTCTGAAAAGCTTTGTGAGGATGCCAACTGGGTGAGAGGAAGAGAAATGAAGAACAGTCACGTTCGAGACGCTCGCAAACTGAATGTGCAGTAGTTGTTCGGGTCGGGGGGTCAGAAGCTGGTCCGGGGTTAACCTCTGGTTCTCTCTGTCAACCTCTGGTTCTCTCTGTCTCCTCTGTCTAGCACTGAATGACACTAGAGGACAGAGGACATATTCACTCCACAGTAACTAAAGCACCATTGCTTGATGGATGTGTTGACTTTAATGGCAAAAGCTACATTCTGACAGAAAACTCACTGTGGCTGATGTCAAAGCTTATTGGATCCGGTGGAACTCTAAGTAATAATATACTGACAAGAAAGAAGGAGGATGCCCAATGTAAAAAAAAAAAAAAAAAAAAAAAAAAAAAAAAAAAAAAAAAATTTGAATCAAGTATTCAGACAGAGTGTGGTGTAAGGTCATATACAATATACTTATATTCTTAATCTCCTTGTCATGCTTCTTCATAGCTTCACTTCATGGATAGAAGTATCACCACAGCCATATGTGGGTCTTCTACAAACTGTTACCTCAAAGTTGAAAGCACACCATTATATTGAATGTCTTTGAATGTAATAGAATTACATTTCCTCTTCAATATGAGACCCAAACCTGTTCCAGCTTCGCATGCCCCTGTGCACATGAAGATGTCGTTTACATGGGTTGGGGTGGAAGATCTTGAGTGGCCTCCTATAGAGCTCTAATCTGAACATTAGAAGTTCAAAAAGCACATACGTGTCTTATGTTTGGGGGTCCATATAGCTCTTTTAGCTAGCTATATTAAGGGGACAACTGAAGGTTTTGGCAGTTTGTTATTTGGATGAAATCTTCACTACAACAGCTGATGAAACACCCAGGAATCATTTTCTCACACAGGCCTGAAAAGATCATCTGCTTCTTCAATTTCAGAAGCTTTGAGGTTTAATAAGGAGTAAGGCTGCCTCTGAAACAAATATATCAGAAGAACCCAAATCTGCAGAAATTTCTGCTAGTTTAAGTAGGTCAGCAGTTTTGGAGCAAAGTACACGAGGAGCACGAAGTCTGTTTGATCAACTTTATTATTATTTTTATTTTTTTTGGAAATGCCGTTTATTCTCTTCTAAAGTAAAGCGAGTCATTTCGGTTGTCTTTCACATCTAGTTGAGTTCTCCGATGTGCTGTGGATCAAGACATCCGGCTTCACGGTGATCTGAAAGATTCCAATCTGAAAGACAGTTTCCTCCGAGCCTTTTGGTTACTGATGTTAAGCTTATCTGCTATTTTCATTCAAAATGACATGTTTTCCATGTGCCAAGCCGTTGTTTAGAAGCACGCCGAGTCACGTGATTTTCAGCGTTGCTTCATGCTAGTCTTCAAGCTAGTTTCTGACATGTTTTTGACTTTATATCCAAAAAGCTTTGCAAAAACCGACGTGGTGCCAAAACTACGCTAACAAGATGATCCTAGCAGGCAGTGAAGGAAAAAACAATATTTGTTTTTTCAGCAAACATAAATTGGATGGAGGATCTCGCTGTATAAATACTGGGTAAAGCTGAAGAGATATTTAACTGCAAACACTCCTGGAAGGCGTTACTGTATAAGCTTTACACGATTATTAGCAAAATAATATAAGAGCATGTCCAGGGTGCTGTCAGGTCTATAATACATTCCGCATAATAATAATTAATATAATCATCATCCTCTTTCGATTCTCCCATTAGGGGTCGCCACAGCGGATCATCCTTCTCCATATAATAATAATAATAATAAAAAACAGTGTGTCAGGAAACAAAACATACTAAACAAAAATAAATTATTTAATTGTAGTAAATTTAAACAGCTAAACTGTATGTGACAGCGATGGTGGCATGTGACTTACATGTGAATATTTATTCAAAATCTATAAAAAAAAGTCGATGAAAAATTAAACAGAGGCACACAATTAAACAGGATGTCTTTGGATGTCTTCACTTGAACTAGGAGACCCAAACAATGAAGAACCAGCTCCATGACGATGTGCTTTACATGGGTTGGGGTGGGAGATATGGTATGAGCTGCTATAAAGGTCTGATCCTCGACCCTACCAGAGATTGGAAACGATAAAGAACAAATACTTCGTATCGGCATCAGAAATTCACCTTCGAATTTCTCTCATTACATTTTCTACACAAATATCTGTACTTTCTACTTCTTACATTTTC
>MU551697.1:3416461-3435314 GCA_024362625.1 Silurus asotus | reverse complement strand
TCTTCTTCTTCTTCTTCTTCTTTCGGCTGCTCCCATTAGGGGTCGCCACAGCGGATCATCCTTCTCCATACCCCCCCCGTCCTCTACATCTGCCTCTTTCACATCAACTACCTGCATGTCTTTCCTCACCACATCCATAAACCTCCTCCTTGGTCTTCCTCTGTTCCTCCTACCTGGTGGTTCCATCCTCAGAATTCTCCTACCGATATACCCCATGTCCCTCCTCTGCACATGTCCAAACCATCTCAATCACGCCTCCCTCAGCTTGTCTCCTAAACGTCCAACATGCCCCGTCTTGTTTCTAATCCTTGTTATCGTCATCACTCCCAACGAAAACCTCAACATCTTCAGCTCTGCTACCTCCAGCTCCACCTCCTGTCTTTTACTCAATGCCACTGTCTCTAAACCATACAACATCTCAGGTCTCACCCACACTCCTATCAACTTTCCCTTTCATCCTTGCAGATACTCTTCTATCACAAATCATATAATAATAATAATAATAATAATAATAATAATAATAATAAAAAACAGTGTGTCAGGAAACAAAACAAACTAAACTAAAATCAATTATTTAATTGTAGTAAATTTAAATATGGTAAACAGCTAAACTGTATGTGACAGTGATGGTGGCATGTGACTTACATGTGAATATTTATTTAAAATCTATAAAAAAGTGTCGATGAAAAATTAAACAGAGGCACACAATTAAACAGGATGTCTTTGGATGTCTTCACTTAAACTAGGAGACCCAAACAATGAAGAACCAGCTCCATGATGATGTGCTTTACATGGGTTAGGGTGGGAGATATGGTATGAGCTGCTATAAAGGTCTGATCCTCGACCCTACCAGAGATTGGAAACGATAAAGAACAAATACTTCGTATCGGCATCAGAAATTCACCTTCGAATTTCTCTCATTACATTTTCTACACAAATATCTGTACTTTCTACTTCTTACATTTTCAAAACAACTTCGTCACTTTAGTTTTGAACTTTTTGGTGACCTGATCAACCTATTTCTCGTCATTGCGCTGCTTTTCAACCAAACACTGGTGTATAATGTCCTGGCTGATGTGTTTACGAAGATAACAATTTAAAGTGGATGAGACAGAGGGAGTCAGTGATGTAAACATGACTGAGAACAGAGACATTCCTGATCACCTGATCATCATGATCTTTTCTCTGTTTGTGTTCTATATGGTGGATGTTCAGCCTGGATACATTCATTGGGTAACAACATTTGTAATTAATTTTGTATTAATATATTAATATGATGTGAGGTCCAGTTTGCAGGGTGACACTAAAACAGGTAGTAGTAATTTAGTCCTTTTTTTTTTTTAACTTAAGTGGAAAAAATGTAGTCAGTACTTTAACTTTTACCAGAGTCTTTTAAAACATAAGCATCTGTACTTCTACCTAAGTGAAGGAAGTGTTTACTTTTGTCCATCTCTGTACCCTACTGAAAACCTTTGGGATGAGTTGGAACCTCACCTCACCTACATCACTGTTTGGCCTTACTAACACCCTTTCAGCTGAATCAGCACAAATCTCCACTAGCACACTCCAAAATCTAGTGGAACACCTTCTAATAGATTCAACATTGTAATATGTAAGGAATGTGTGCATGCACTTGATTCGAATTTGAGGTGATGTTTCTCATGTATTAAAAAAAAAAAGATTAGTCGTAGTTTTCGTGAAGTCTGCTGTGAGATGAATGCATGCTATAACACTACTCCTAACATCTATCATGTCTGTGGCATTATAAATGAATTATTACTGATGCATATGTATACAGGAACATGACATTCCTACGATAAAGCATAATAAACTACAGAAACACGCCGCCTTAGATGAATAACTCTTTCCAGTCCTCGCAATTTAAAAAATGTCACACCTGAACAGCCCATAAACTTCAATAAGCAACTCTGTATTGTCACTAAAAATAATATAACTAATAGAATGGCACCCTTTTTGACAAATATTCTCACAGCCACCTTATCTTCCTGTGATAGAGTATGAGGCTTCGTAGCACCATCAACAGCAGTACAACATTTCTTTGTAGCCTTGGGGAAAAAATATTAAAGGCACAAAATGGACGCAAACGATATATATATACACACACACAGTGGAACCCGGTTATGTCGATGTCCTAGGGAGTTGCCAAAAAGCATCGAGGTAACCGATGATCGAGATAAACAAAAATCAAAATGGCGGCATGATGTGCGTTAATAAATGAGAATGTGGATGCACGTGTTTTTGAAGGTTTTTTTTACACAACAGCGTTGCCGCGATTTGTTTGATAAATGCATCCTATAAAAATACATACAGTACATGTTTATCTGTCAGGAATCCCCCTGCCACGCCCCCTTCGGCTCCCTTCAGCGTGTCAGGTGCTTTCTCGGGCCGCTTTCTCAGAAGCTCTCGGCTTCAATCGCGCACATATGGTGCTCGTTTATCATCATCACCAGCTCCTATTTAAACTTCCACACTCTCACTGTCTGTTATTGTTGGTATATGTTGGTTCATGGCGGTCGTTGTTATCGCGCATGCGTATCCTGGTACGTATCTTCCCACCGGCACTCTCGCAACGGCTGCACTTTTCTTCCCAAAACGCATCACAGATATATATATATATATATATATATATATATATATTGATTATACAGTGACTTTTAATAAGATTTAATCTTTTTGTGGTATTGTTTTAGGTGAATACTTTTGTGTATTTTTAATACTTATGCTGACTGTTGTATTATTTTTCCCCATTAATATTAGTTCAAAATTGTAACTGTGGGTATGACATACGAGGTGGTATCAAAACGATTTCGAGACTAGTTTTGTAACACGCCAACAGATGGCAGCACTAGGCTTGACACGCAGTCAGAGGGAGCACCGACCTTCAGTGTGCCGAAAGACATCGTCCCGTGTACATCGGGATCTGTGCAACTGGTGCTATTTTACGTCTGCTATTCTGACCACTTCCACACCCGCCACCATACATCCTTCCTTAACCCGAAAGGCTCGGGTATCTCTCGCTCGGTAATAAATGGATAGCAGATGAAAGAGGTAAGCTGTGTTTGGCTACACGCTCGCTCTTTATAATTGGCTAATGCATTATTTTCCTGAAGGCGGTCGACTTTTATCGGCATCTAACAAGTTATGGAGCGACGCAAAGCACGTTGTAAAGCAGACTTGTATCTACTCACCGATATACTCAAATATGTAGACGACGAAGAAGGGCGTGACAAGGTCGTTGATGCCCTGTACGTATCCGCTGGCCGGGTGCCGGATCGCCCAGATGAACAGAATCCGCTCGAAGATCTGAAGAGGAAAACATTTTTAAAAAGCAAGTAAGTCACCTCCAGCTTCAAGAATTCATGTATAAGCTTTAGAAAGGCAGTCGTGCAAACATGCAAAGCTACAGGACTTTGCACAAGGTCACGTTTGACGGCTATTAATTAGACACACAGACAGCATCTCCTCATTTAGCTGGCAATCAATTAAGAAAATCAATTAGGCTCTCGAAAGTAATTAGCATCACAACATTCAATAGAGCAGACGGCGAGGGCGAAGACGACAAAAAAAAACAAAAAAACAATGTGTGCATGTTGCTGTGTGTTCATGGAGGTAAGTACTTGAAAGAGTATATAGATGAGGATTATCGGAAGCCTAGATGCCACCTTGAGATAAGACACACACACACAAATCACATGGGGGAGAATTTGCGGTTTGTCCCCGTTGAGTTCAGAACATCCACACTCCACATTTGAGTTGGTTTTGCAAAAAATAATCTAAAGATTGGTTTTGTTATGGATTTTTCAAAAATGTATTTGTTCGGTTGGTGTATCGTGATGTTACAATGTTAGCATCAGGCTTCCGTCATGTTAGCGTGAGAAAAGTAATCCAGAGACGTTAATGGTGTCTATAATCATTTCTGGTCATCGTTCTATCGGTGTTGGAAAAAATCAATGGAACATTGCGTCCAGTTGATTTCAGGAGAGTGGACTCAGTGTCTTACGCACTGTAATTTAACCAGAGCGACTTATATCATTTTATATAACGGGTAAAGGGCTAAGGGTGAGGGTCTTGTTTAAACACCCGACAGTGGCATCTTAGAGGTGCTGGGATTTAACCTCATGCTCTTCTGTTCCCTAAGCTACTACTAATGATGCATCACAGTAGTAGGGATCTACATTAGATCTGCATAGCCAACCATGCAATACATTAAAGATACATTTGAAGCAGCTACCGATGCGATACGATTCACCCCGGTTACGATGCAGTGCGATCCGATTTAGATTTAGTCAACGCTGCGATTCAATGCAATATGATATGATTCTATCCAATTCGATATTCGTACAGATAGTAAGCAAATAAATTGACTTAAGTAGCTTCTGACGTCTAACGCATGGCCCTTTCACAAGCAGGTCTTTGCAGGGCAAAAAAAAAAAAGAAGAAAAAAATAAAATAAATTAAACCAAACGTCCTTTTCCTGTTCTGTCTCCAGGAAGATGCAGCTCTACCTCTGCCATGTTAATCTGTATTCTATGTAGATCTCAAGACGTGCCTCGGTCTCTGTAGTGTTGCGACACGTCATAATCATGTAGCAACAGTGGTGCGGAGAGAAACGAGAAGAAATCGATCTACATAGAAAATCTACACAAATCTCATCACAACTTATTGGTCACTTTCTATATAATCTAGATAATATATGATATTTAGATCTTGCCCTCTCTCCCTGCTTCACGAACAGACGGATGATAAACTGGATTCAGGGATCTGCTACACGTAAAAAACTGACTGCTTTGAATTCCTCTCAGGTTCTCGTAGGCTGTTTCTCGGTGCAGAGGTCGCAGAGGTATTCGCACTGAAAGCTTCGCTGCAGACGATGTAAAACATATAGTGCTGGGATTTAAACTCATGACCTTCTGATCAAAAGTCCAACCTCTGAGCTACAACGTCCCTAAGCAAAGTTGACAAGTACTCCGTGCATCGTGGCATTTAACAACTTCTAAAGCGGCATCTCGGTTTCCTATACCTAAGTGAACGTCTTGTGGGAAAAAAAAGGCCCAAGTTTCGTCACCCATCTTTAGTTTTTTGTCTTTTAGCGATATGAAGAACGCTGAATTAGGCTTTCTTTCTCCTGTACTCGTTCCATCTTCATTTCTCTTTGCCTTCTTGCTCATTTCCTACAACACAAACACCTCCATCTTCATTAAATGTCTTTTCCTGAGCCGTCACTGTCAGATTGCTTGTATTAAAGGAAACTCAGGGAGAAAGGAAAGACGGGAAAAAAAAAAAACAGAGAGACACTTTCTCTCACTTGTCTGACGAGTCAAACTGACGTCCAGCTCACGCAGAGACGATGTGTCTCTGTCAAGCCCTAAATAAACTCATTGCTTGCACGGGGTCCGAAACACCAAACGCGCTGCTCAAGTCGTGCTTACATGCCCCTTGTGTGATTCACTCCCACTTCTGTCCATCAAATCCAGGGGTACGCTCACCTCATCTGATGGGTGCAGTGTTCACATTTCTCATCCAAATGGAGGATGCAATAGAACCTGGCACTTTTTAAGGACACCGAACTCACAGCTTACTCGCTTACAGATGCCCATCGCTGGGTGGAAATCAGGAGCTTAAAATACAACTTAAGGTGATCTCAAGTGTATTGGCAAAGTCGCATTCAATACATAATCCATGTATTTGCTCATCACAATACCATCCTGTAAACACATCTGGATGTTCTTGAAAGAAGAGATAAAGGCTGCTTTCTCAGGGCCATGACAAAATCCTGACACACTGCACAACCTTGGCTTGCTTTTTTTTTTTTTTAAATGAAGTACTCGGAGTGCAGAGAACTGCTCCTGCTGGTGAAGGTCACACGGTGGAGGCTTTACTTGTAGCTCACGAGGAATCTGTGCATCGTTAGCCGGCTCGCTGCGTGTGTAAGAGCTACACACCGTGCAGAATGTTAAAGAGAGGCTGAGAGATCCTTACAGTTGGAGTGGTCGCTAAAGAGGTAAAGAGGTGTTTGCTGGCGTTCGGAGCGAAGTGCAAGTGAGTAAGATAGGGGGCGGCTATGAGGATGTATACTTTAGCCGCTATACAAGCATCGTGCTTCCTCTAGAGTCTTTTAAGAAGAACAATTTGCATGTTGGTGGCTACAAGTAAGGCGTCATGATAGTAAGAAGCAGAAGCATTTTTCCATATCAAAAATGTTTATGAAGCAGGACAAGAAGGGATGATGGTGTTTACAGTGTGTGTATATATACATACAACACACATATATATATAGTTGTATGTTATACCGTAATTTCTGGACTATTAAGCGCACCCAAATATAAGCCGCACATTTCCTGTAGACAGTCCAAATGAGAGCGGCAGGTCAAACGTCAGAGGAACATCATCCATATTTATGATGTGGTGCGGCCCGATTCAGTGGGAGCGCATCTGATTTAATATAAAGAATTTCATTGGTTCACCTGAACCCATTCGGCAATTTCATTGGTCTAAAATTATTGGGCTCAGTTTTTTGGCAGGAAGTTTGTGAAACCGGGAAAAACCCAGGAAAAATCTATAAATTAGCCGCTTCGTTGTTTAAGTTGCGGGGTTGTATATATATATATATATACACACACACACACACACACACACACACACATATATATACCGTATTTTTCGGACTATAAGCCGCAAATTTTTTCATGTGTTGTTTTTGGAAAAAGGTTTAACTATATTGTCAAAAGTTTGCGGACACTTAGTCATACATATAGTATGTGCTTTTTTTCCACATTCCACATTTAGTCTAAATTTACTCCTATCATTTCCTCCACTCTTCTGGGAAGATGTTCCACTAGATTTTAAAGTGTGCTTGTGGACATTTGTGTTCATTAGCTGCATGGGTGTTATTAAAGTCAAGTACTGATTTAGGTGAGGAGGCAGTGCGGTTCAGCAGGGTTGAGATCAGAGCTCTGTAGCAGGCCAGAAAATCTTCCTCTCCAGACTATGTAAAGTATATCTTCATGGACATTGCCATGCTGGAACAGGTTTTGGTGTCCAAGCTCAAGCGGACGCAAACATTTTTATTATGCCGCAACCAAAGACAATGTGTACGATCGAGCGCCTCCAGCTTTGTGGTAACAGTTTGGAGATGAACCACATATGGCAGGAAAGGTCAGGTGTCCCAATAATTATGTCCACTGCACCGAACTTGCCACACGATCGAATCTCGCTCCATCAAAAGCCGAGAAACTCTAAAGCGATGCCGATGTAAGAAAAGTAGTCTGGACAAATGTCTTCCTCTGTTACTTATTTATTTATTTATGGATATGAGACAAAAGCAGTCGAATCGACAAGCAGCATTAAAACACCTAGTTTCCCTTAACAGCGGTTTCACAAAGCTCCTAAACCAGGCTCTATAAAGCTCAGAAAACACAGCACCAATTCACACCTGGATCTCAGGGGCAGGCGCGATCCTGAGCGAAAGCGGCCGTGAATAATTACTCAGACCTTCGTACATCAAACGGAATGTGTAATCCGTCACGGTTTTCGTTTTTTCCCCACCCTTCTCTGGTGCTGTCCTCCCACTTTTGGTAGGTTTCTCATTCCCATAAATATATGTATGAGACGGAGAAGAAGTGCGCGTCGCGTGTCAGTAGAAACTCGTTCGAATCGCCTAAGAAACGGTGCAAAGCGCATCTGGCTCTTTAAATAATAAGTGCTGTCCGGGCGATAAGTGTGTCTGTGAAAAAAAAAGACGACCAGAGACGAGCGTGAAACAGAGGAGAGGAGAGGAGAGGAGAGGGGAAGAGAAGAGAAGAGAAGAGAAGAGAAGAGAAGAGAAGAGAAGAGAAGAGAAGAGAAGAGAAGAGAATTATGAGAGAAAGAATGGAAGAAGGACACAGGACCAGGAGGAGAGTTTAGAAAAGGAAGAAAAGAAAAAGGGAAAAAGAAAAAGCACAGAGCTTTTTTTAGTTTCCACACCGTGCGCCTCGATGTCTTCCCGGTTTAAAAGAGCGGATGATTCATTTTAAAGCCCACTAGTGAACCACACAAACACAAGCAGAAACATGAGGCAGCTAAGACCTGCACGCTTTGTTAGAAAGAGCACGCTCCCTCAGATAAACCTAAACAGGAATAGGGTTATAGTGTGTTTGTCACTCCCTTACCTCAAACCCCCCCACCCTTCTCCAACACACACCCACACGCAATCCACTGAGCTCCTTAGAAACACATCCGACGCAATACCACGAAATCCACAAAGCACATTCAGCATGTGTAACCTGCTCTGGAATGAAACACTGAAGCATGGGTCCATGTGTGTGTGTGTGTGTGTGTGTGTGTGTGTGTGTGTGTGTGTGTGTGTGATCTATCAAAGTGTATGCAGGATTTAGTTGGTATTATGTGCGGGTCAAGCTCACACTGGAAAGAGCATCAAGGTGAATGGACTGAGTGGTGTGGACTTCTCACCTCTTGCACAGAAGCTTGTTGAAAGAGAGGAATAAGAGGATTAGTTCTCGGTATGTCAATGTGAATCTGCAGAGAAGGAAACACAAAAAAAAAAAAAAAAAAGAAAGAAAAGAAAAGAGACACAGGAGCAGAAGCAGGTTAAGACGGATTCGAAAAAACAGCCATTATCGAGAGACAAGGGAAGGGAATCTGGTCGTGGATGGTGACCCAACGTCTGGCTGAAAACTGAAGAAGTTCATTTCATTTCACTGGCCATGAACTCATCAGCTTTATCAGCTTAACCCTTTGAAGTCACGGTTAGCGGATTCACCTTGTAATGTGAAGCGCTTCCTCCTTGTCTGGTCTCGTCGACTAATACAACCAAGTATTTTAACCAATTAGAATTAGTGTTAAGTGTTAAAAAAAATGATATAATTGAAAAAAAAATGAAACTCTATATACACAAATTAATTAAAATCAAATACAAAAGATGCTCAGAAACGAAAAAAAAAAAAAACAGCTTATCACTTGGTGGACACCTGACCATAAGATTCATGAGTTTCCTGAACGTCCTATTCCACATTAAATCCCCTTTTAGCTGTTGTAATAAGCTCCATTCCTCTGAGATGATGTTGATTTTGGAGTGCACCTGTGGAGATGTGTGTTGGTTCAGCTACAAGCGTATTAGTAAAGTCAGGTATTCAAGTAGGGTGACATCCAAGATGTTCCACTCCAACCCATGTACAGCAGATCTTCATGGATCTTCATCTTAGTGCACAGGGGTATTGTCATGCTGGAACACGTTTGTGGGTTCCTAGTTCAAGTGAAGAAAGTACTACCAGATCCCAAAACAAATTTGTCCCTTTATATATCTTGTCTGAATCTGTGGTTTCGAGAAGAACCACATATGGCAGGAGGAGTCACGTGTCCCAATGCTTTTGTCCATACAGTGCATATTAAAGAAGCGACACACAGCTATTACTTTAACAAATGCATTTTTTTTCTCTTTTGAATTTAATTGAGCAAAAAAAACACACAATAGAGATTTTTCTCGAATCACATAACGTTCTCTGTCCTGAGAACTTTCCCACGGAGGAAAAACTACTGACTGTCATTACTGCTTTAATGTAGCAATAAGAGTATAATACCGTCAAATTACAACACAGTGTGCGCTACTTCGTCATTCATTACAGGGTTAAGAGTATGTAGTATTTCTACCATCCAAGTCCCTGAGAAGTAGCTGTTACTATAGAAACAATGAACATATTACAATTAACACATGGATATAAATATATATTCTAACCAATCAGGTTGAATAATTCAAAAGCATTGTGAAGCAAACGGATTAAAAAATATAATTAAATAAAAAAATAAAGGCGGACAAATGTGTCTTAACATTTAAACAGTCCTACAGTCAGGTTTATACTTTTCCTTCTTTTTTTTTTATGATAATATGTAACACATTCATATATAGAGCATTGTTGTTCTGAAAAGAAATAACACACTTTACATTTTTGCTGTGGTTTGCCTTTTACTGTTGTTTATTTTATTTAATTATTTTAGTTTTTTTTTTTTTTTAAACATCAAGAAGTGCTGACTCAAACACAAATACGTCAGATCGGAAATTATATTTAACGACTAAATATAGAGCAATAATCTTGGGAGAAGATAAAAAAAGAAGGAAAGCATGTCATCAGTTCCAGAAATTTTTCTTTTTTTTTTATTTAAAAAAAAGTCAAACAGCAGATGATGATGTGTTATTTCATTTTTTTTTTCCTTTTTATGGGAAAGATCTAATTTAAATGAAGCTTTTGTGTTTTTAATGAAAGGCAAAACAACTTTCAAAGACTAGAAAGAAAAAAAACGTGGATCTCATTTCTAACTGCTCAATTAACTTTGTATTGTGATGTTAAATAGTTTGTGCATTTGTATATTTAAAATGTGTGAATTTTTGTTGGGTTTTTTCTCCCTGCCGATTTTGTACGCCTGCTTTTGAAACCCTGATAAAAAGAGCAATCGCGTTTATGCAGACGTTTGTGGATAAACCGAAAAAAATTCGTTTTTAGCCAAAAAATTAAATAAAAAAACAACCCGTACTTATTCAAGCGTTCCAGACTTCAAAGGGTTAAACACAGAAAACTAAACTGGCTAAAAACAGGGGAAAACTAAATGCACTGTGGTCCAAACCTTCAGTTCCCTCCTGAGACTTGAGCCAACCATCAGACCAGATCAAACAGACAAGAGAAACAGACAGTCAGACAGTCAGAGAAACACATGGCACTGAGCAGAAGATGCCTGAGTGACATGCTGCTGGTGAGGGCGGGGCAGATTGGCGTCTCCGCTCTGTCCTGCCTCTTACCTCGGTGACTCTCGGCTGGAGCACTAACCTCTCCGGATTCATGCGAGGAATATCTATCTGAATCTGATGATGCACACACACGCACACACACACACACACACACACACACACACTACATAGATACACACAGAAATCCTACAAAAGCTGTGTGAGAGGATGATGGGATGAGATACAAACACGTACGCAAAAGTGCACACGTACACAAGCACACACATTAGTCATAAGCAACTATACTGTCAATTACGTGTTGTCGTTGTCGTGGATCGTTTTCCTGTAATATCATTTCCCAAAGGGTCCATTCCTCTTACACCACAGATATCTGATTATGAGTACCCTCTTAGACATGCTAATGAACAATGGGTCATGCGTTTAAAGCGTTTAGAATTCTATTTAATGATGAAAACTATCTGTAAAACAAGCTCCTTTCATTCGGTATTGCAGCTATTAGACTATAAGGCTTCTCCTTTCTTTCGGCTTCTCCCGTTAGGGGTCGCCACAGCAGACCATCCTCATGTTTGATTTGGCACGTTTTTACGCTGGATGCCCTTCCTAACGCAACCCTCCCCATTTATCCGGGCCTGGGACCGGCACTAAGAGTGGCTGGGGTTAGTTCCCGGACCCGGGATCGAACCCGGGCCGCAGCGGTGAGAGCGCCGCATCCTAACCACTAGACCACCAGGGGACCTTGACTATAAGGTCACTAAAACACTAAAAACACTTTGGAAAGCGTAACGTTTTTAGCCGTCACAAAGCTCTGAAACTGAATAAACGTCTCCCGAAACAACCGAAAACCTCACATTATTCGTAATAATACATTTATCTGAAGGAAATAACCGTTTTTTTCTTGATGATGTTCATTTGATGATGTGGCGTATCTGCAATGCAAACCGCTCTCAAAAGGAAGACGCTGTTACAGAACATTAATCAACACCTGCTTTGAGAATTCGAACTGCCTGGTGATATAAAAAGGAAAGTTTAAGTACTATAATCTACGAAAGGCTTTTGTCTACTTTTTCCGACCTTTCAGACACCTAAAGCATGAGTCACTGCCATTTCCGACATTTACTCCAAAAAGGGCTTTTAGTGTTATTTATAGAAATTGCACTGTTTTAATTGCAATTATGCTCTTCGGTGAAGCATCAGAAGGACTGTGCCTCACAGCTGGATGGTTACCATTTCTATAGTAACATATCGGCCACAAGGCTTTCTATGGTGGACCCTTCACATAACAACGACTAATAATAATAAACAGGTGCAAACATTTGTTATTTCATTAAGGAAATGTGTAAGACTTCGAGACTTACTGTTTCCTCATAACAAGACGTGCTGAATTTTATGTTGTCTTTACAAATTCAAATTTAAGGGAAAGGGAAAGGAAGGGCTGGTGAGGCAAAAGCTGTTTATACCTGCTAAAACACAAGTTTCCTGGATATCACACAACATTAAATGAACTGTAAATGAGAAAAACTGGCAAAAAGTTGTGGAGTAAGAGGAATAAAACACCTGAGGAATGTTGATATCGGAAAATGTAGTAAAAGTAACTCTACTCTGCACTGTGGCAGAACATTATTTTTGTATTTTTTCAGCTTACATATTTTATAATATGCATATACAGTGGTACCTTGACCTACGAGTTTAATTCGTTCCGTGGTCGAAATCGTATCTTAATTTGCTCGCACATCAAATACATTTTCCCCATTGAAAATACTTAAAATGCCCTTAATCCGTTCCAACCCTCAAAATGCCACCTCGCTTTTATGGTTCATGTAATTTATGTTATTAAATAGGGAAAATACATTTCTAAACAAATCTTGCAAAAAATAAAAATAAAAGACATAATAGAAAGAGTCTAAAGAAATGAAGAAATAATAAGGTTTTATACAGTGTATTTATCTTGGAGATGAGACGACGAGCTAACGAAGACGCTGGCGGAGGTGGAGGATATAGGAGATAGGTGGAGGTGGAGGATAGAGGAGATAGGTGGAGGTGGAGGATAGAGGAGATAGGTGGAGGTGGAGGATAGAGGAGATAGGTGGAGGCGGAGGGAAAACTCGTTTTTGCTACTCTCCCTATCACCACTGTACACTACGTATCCCTGTACTTTACTGAATTCTTTGCTCGCGCAACAAAGCAAAAAAAAAAAAATAAATAAAATCGCTCGTACCTCGGAAAACTGGTACAAGGTACCACTGTATATATATTTTTTCCCTTGTAATATACAGGATGAAAGGTCTGAGCTGTTAAAAAAATTTATTTAATTTACATTTTAAAAGGACGTTTTTTAAGGCCATAATTCACTCGTACCTGCTACTATTACGCATCTCATTATCTCCTATTAAATTATGCCACAAGCATTCTAAGATCCCAGATACTATTATTATTCATTACTAAATGAACAGGCACATTTGTATGTCTGTAACAGGGAAATATTCATAAAGACCAACAATCAGAAACAGTTTCCTGCTTCCACTCTTGCTGAGTGAGAAAGTGATAATTGGTGCAATAACGGCCTTAACCCCCTATACGCCGTAAACAGCGCCTCAGCAGGAAAACACGTTCGGGGGGGCCACCTTTTCATGTGCGTTTCTGTTCTAGGTGTCAGGTACAGTCACTGCATGTACCGAGGGAAGGGCTTTGTGCTGCTGTACTCACCACCCCCTGGATTGTTGGGGCAAAACTGCACTTATTTGTTTTCTGGTTCCCTAATCACCCTAACGGCACTTTCCCACTAAACACTGGAGAAGGGTTACCCCGTCCTGACTGACTGTATATATTGCTTACTATTGGACTGTTAATTCTAATAGTAAGAATCACAATTAAAGTACATAAGTTTCTTTATGTGCATGTACTCAAGACTATTCTTAATAAAAAATACAAAACTTAAAATAAATTCTAACTTAAAGGTAGCTAATTAATTAGCTAATTAAAAATCCTTTCTTTAGATGTGTTGCTTTTTTTCACTTGGCCTCACTGTCTCTGTAATAAAAAATAAAATAAATAAATAAAAATTATTTGGTTGAAGAAAAAAAATATTGCTTTAAAAAAAAATATATATAATTTTTTTTTTTTTTAAAGCAATTTTTTTTTTTTATGAAATAAACAATTTGTTAACAAAAATAAAAACAAAAATCTATTCTAATCATTTCCACAATACATAACTGGACTAGTAGCAACTAGCTGAAGTAAAGACTTGGACTTGAAATAGATTTGATGGGCTTTCATCTTGAATTCTTGACAACCTGCACCGAATACTATGCATGGCCTGAACGAGATCGCATTCCAAATCATCTGAGATTCCTACCCTGAAGATGAAACTATTTCCATCATGAAGGATTGAATTGTTGCCTTTTTCAATACTGCAAGGAAACACATTTTGAAAAAGGGGAAAGCAACTAAACTACTGAAGCGCCGGTAGAAAAGTGTCGACAGCCAGAAACAATCAGGACATCTATCCATCCGTGTGTCCCAGCTCGCTCCCGTGGTAAAGACGGCTAACCAATTTCGGCGCGGCACACATGATGGTGCAATGTGGGTAATTTGCAGAGCTGATTATTGTTTCGGCATCGGGGGGAGAAGTGCTGCGAGAGTGTGGAACAGCAGCACAGCAGCATGTGGAGGCATGTTTTTCCTCCTACACTGAAAAAAATACACTTTCTCCCAGAGCTTATAAAAGAAGAGGAACAGAGGATGAAGGCTTCCTGCTGGGGCTGACAAACGGCTGTGGAACCTCGATGCTGCCCTGCTCTCGGCTAAAAGTGATTTTTTTTTTTTAGCGTGAAAGGCCATGATTTTGGGAGGAACGAGAATGGAAGGGAACAGCTCAGACCTGCCTTTTGTGTGCTTGTGTGCGTGTCTGAGCGACAGAGAGAGAAAAAAGACGCATTTGTGCTGCACTTTGCGATGTTCATTATATCTGTAATGATACACAATTTCAATTATGCCACTTTTATGGACAGAGTGGCCTCTAGAGTGATATTTCAACACACATGCTCTGTAGAAGAACTGAGAGAAGGTGTGAGTCGGATGTTACTGTTACCTGTCTGTAGGTGTCCTGGTGATGCTCGTCGTTGCGGGAGTCGTAGTACTGCTCGATGAAACCAAAGTACTCCTGCCTCTTTCTCTGCAGAGTGCTGGCTCTGCGCTCGGCGTTGGCCGGCAGGTAACCCTAAGAATAGCAGCACACACACGCACGCACACACACACACACACACACACACACGCACAGACAGCTCATTATGGAAGTCCGGCTGAAACGTCTTTTCTAATCAGTCCACTATCAAACCACATTAGCCCCCTGAAATTTCTGCTGCATGTGCAGTGTACTAGTGCAGAAGTGAGGTTAAACAACTCCAGGTGTGGGGTTTATTCTACTTTATAATACAATACAATGTAAATCTTGCTATGGGCTCACTGACCCAACACTTGAAAGCTTGTTTGAAGCAGCCTATACATTACAAACCAATTACAACGATGCAACACTACGTGATATTTATTCATCTTTACTAAGCGCTTTATCTTGGTCAGGGTTGCGGACTGGTTATGTGTCTGTTCTCTGCCTGAACAAGTACAAAAGCCTCAACTCTGTTATTGAGAATTACAGACACGGAGACCAAATTCTATTTACTGAGACGGAAAGGCACAGAGTCTACACCTCCTTTCCAGGAAATAAAAAGGTCTGTGCCAGACAGCCACAAAAACTGCACTTTTACTGGGACTCACAGGAACAAAGCCAAACTTTCACTGGTACACACAGGCACAGAGACCACAATTTTACTGGGACTTACCAGCACAAGGCCAAACTTTTACTGGGACTCACAGGCACAAAGACCACACTTTTACTGAAACTCACAAGCACAGAGACCACACTTATACTGGGATTTACAAGCACAGAGACCACACTTTTACTAGGACTCACAGGCACAGAGACCACACTTTTGCTGGGACTCATAAGCACAGAGACCATACTTTTACTGGGACTCACAGACTCCACAAATTTACTGAGACTCATGCACAGAGAGCAAACTTTTACTGGGACCCACAGGCACAGAGAACACACTTTTACTGGTACCTACAATTACAGAGACCACCATTTTACTGGGACTCACAGGCACATAAAACACACTTTTACTGGGAAACACAAGCACAAAGACCACACTTTTACTGGGACCTATAGGTACAGGAGCCTCTCACAATTACACTGAGGCACAGAGACCACACTTCATTAACTGGGACCTATAGGTACAGGAGCCTCTCACAATTACTGAGACACGGTGGCCTTACTCTTTCACTGAGACTGAAAGGCACAGCAAACATTAATGAAACAGAGACACCCATTTAGTTCCATCTGTCTCCCAATTTATATCCGGTACACAGTGACCTGAGGTACAGGGAATACTGTGGAAATATCGAGACTGTCAATTAGTCCTTGCGGCAGCAAGAAAAATAAGGCTGCAGCTCAGTCATTTTGGTAAAATAAGGCATGAAAAATGAATTCGTATTCTTCTTATGTTCAGTACGCTGATTAGCCAGTCACTATCAGTCACCAGTAAAGAGGCAGAAATCGTCGCCTTTCTTATTCCACAGGAGAGAGAGCGCAGCAGATGTCCGTGCCCGAAAAAGAAAGTCTCTTGATATAGTAATTGATTGCATGGAAATCTAGAGCCGTGCAAATCCATTTATCACAGGAGACACTATCCTGCACGGCCATTTTTTACCCCCCACCGCCCGGACAAGTTCTACACCAAGATGTATGCGTGCCAAGCGCCAGTGCTCATGCCAAGGCTATGGGTCATTAGCATATGTACATGTAATTAAAGCTAATTGATAATGCATAATGCCGAGGATTCTGAGCTTTCGATAGGCTCACACGGTGAGGAAGAATGAGCTGCTGATCACCAGGAATATTAAAGACTATGAGTCAGGAGGGAGGATTTGAAGGTGAAATGCAGAGAACGGACGAGGATATTAATTGGCATGTCTCCGAGAGGAAGTGTGCGCGGAGCTACGATAACAAAGAACACTGCCAATAAGGGTCAATCATCATGCAGGCCTGATTCAGCAGACCTCATACCTAAATGTAAAGTATTCAGGGAACTGTTATCAGTTTTGAAAAGCTCTTTTATGGGTTGTGCTGCATAGATTTAATGTAATAATGGCTTTTGAATAGATTTAATAAAAGAATTGAAAAAAGAAATAAAAAAGTGGTGGAAAGAAGAAGAAGTGGTGATCAGTAGAGGTTGCAGAAATATCCCCAATTTTATACGACGTTATATCTGCAGGCACACTGTAAAACGTGCTCATTATTTATTTGCTTTTATATCCAGTCATCCAATAATACTGGATATAATCTGGGATCTAGTTGTTTTAACACAATTTACTGTTGAGTATGTAAACTCAATGGACATAAGATTTGAATGTGTTTTTTTAACGTCCTGTCCCACATTCAGTCCCCATCCGTTTTTTTGAATAACTTCCTGAGATGACGTTCCACCAGTTTATGGTGTGTATGTGTGTGTGGAGATTTGTGCTCAATCACCCACAAGGGCCTTAGCAAAGTCAGGTAGTGATGTCGGTGAGTTGAAGAGGTTTGGGGGTGCGGCCAATGTTCTAATTCATCCCAAAGGTGTTCTATAGGAGCTCTATAGGAGTCTTCTATTCCACTACATCAACCATACCTTCATGGAGTTTGCTTTGTGGTCTCGTCATGCTGGATCAGGTTTTATGTCTTCTAGTTCAACAGAAGTGAAAATTAAAACCTACCACATCCTATACAAATGTGTGCCTCATAACTTTAGAGCAACAGTTTAAGGAAGAACCTCTTATAGCTAGAAAAGTCAGATGTCCCCAGTGTATTTAAATAGACCTCAATATAGATAATTATATACATAACCTAGTGAAAACATTTTGTACATTTCTCTGCTGAATCGAGGTTCCAGTTTACAAGGACACCAAACGTTTGTCCTTAGACTTCGGTCCTTTGGCTCACTTTCCAGTTCTCATCGGTAGTAATGGTTGGGGGGGGTTCGGTTCAATTGTGGTAGCCAAGGCACAGTGGAACGCGGAGCGTCGCATTTTCGAGACCAGTTTGGTAACGCGCCAACAGATGGCAGAACAAAGCTGCACGCACAGTCACAGGGAGCACCGACCTTCATCAGTCATCATGCCAAAAGACATCGCCTGTGTGGATCTGGAGCAGTGCAACTTTTCTGACCACGTGAGTTTCTCGTCGCAGGCAACAATCCCCGAAGATAAAGATTCGTCTCAAAGGTCGATATTTGGACAACATTGAGGAGATCCAGCACCAATCACAGAAGGTGCTTGACACGCTTTGAAAAGAAGACATTCAGGGCCCATTCCGGAAATGTCAAGAACATTGGGAGCGCTGGGTCGCTGTGCAAGGAGACTATTTTGAAGGTGATGGTGTGGTAATGTAGATAAAGTTCTTTCTTGTTAGCAGAGCTGGTCTCGAAAGTTTTTTATACATCTTGTAGTTCTCCTGAGATTTATCATATATAGATTAATACAATCTGGTCATTATTACTGCAGTATTGATGATACTGGAACCACAAAACACTAACTAGTGTGCATCCTGTGCATGTATTGCTCATGATGCCTACAATAAAGCTAAAAAATAATTAATATTTTAACATGCAATTATTTTCATATCAATAATAGATTAACTGCCTTTGCTGCAGCCTATAAAGAATAAGATCCTTAGCATATCATTTGGCTTTTTTCTTCTATTTTATTAAAATAATTCTGTAAAAATCTGTTACTCTACTGACTTTCTCCTCTAGGGTTCATCTAATGAATTGTTCCCTGCTATAAAACCAACCGATTTTAATTACACATGAAGCATTTGTTCTTAACAAAAAAAACAAAAC
Source organism: Silurus asotus (assembly GCA_024362625.1). Lineage (NCBI taxonomy): Eukaryota > Metazoa > Chordata > Actinopteri > Siluriformes > Siluridae > Silurus > Silurus asotus. Next base: position 3,416,621 of record MU551697.1, on the reverse strand, counting down.
AAAAAGCCAAAACGCTGCCTAGTCAAAATTAACTGGCCTCACCAGAACTGTAAAATTATTGCTTGTATTTGAAAAGAAATTAAATATAATAGTCTTCTGTGTACTATATTTGTACTCTTTTTTTTTTTTTTTTTACCCCCTTTTCTTTCAAAAAATGGTA
>MU551697.1:3389781-3410445 GCA_024362625.1 Silurus asotus | reverse complement strand
TGTGTGTGTGTGTGTGTGTGTGTGTGTGTGTGTCAGTCCCGCATACTTTGGTACCAATTTCCCAGATGGCAGGTATGAGTGAGGGTTGTGTGAGGGGTGTGTGTGAGGGATCCTTCCAACTCACAAGTACCTTAATAAAATCCGCAAAACTGAGTCTCTTGTGTTTCTGGCCAGTCAGAAAGTTTCCTAAACAACTCAATCAGCTACCTGTTGCTACAGTTACTTTTAACAAAAAAAAAACCAATGGTGTAAATTATAAGTTAAATTTAATAATTTGATTAGTTGAGTAACTTGCCATTGCTTTGCCTGAAATTGTATAAGTAAAAGACCAATATTTCTCAGCTGTTTTTATAGTAAGAATAAAATAAAACTTTTTATAATTTTTTTTCAATAGCAAATGTTTATTTTAACAACAAATGCATAACTAAATGACCTCACTAGCACTTCCAGATGATAGAAGGAGTGTATGGCTTTTTGCCCACTAGAGGGGGCTCTAAATCCTTATAAGCCACTGAATCCTTGGATAAATTACACTCACACACACATCGAGTCCCTCAGATCTGCTAAATCCAAAGGCTCACAAGTGATCCGAGTAAATGAAAAGAAGGATTCATGAATCCTGAGTCATATAAAGAATCAGGAAAGGTTTTACTCTAAATGAGCTCCAGAAAATCCTGGAGACAGCAAGAACATTTGTCCCAGAGAAACCGTAGGCAATATTAGCTCACCTTGGAAAGCTCCATTATTAAAGAAAAGGCGTGTTGAAGCTAGTCAAATTGTAGTAATTGTTACACACTCTTTTTTTTTTTTTTTTTACCTTTTTGTGTGGGGGGGGGGGGGGGGGGGGATAAAGTATATGATCTCAGATACTCAGATAAAGTAAATGATCTCAGATAAAGTATATGATCACGTACAGATGGAAAAAATGTGCAGGACTTAAAAACACACTATTGCATAACTAATGGAACCCCCGACTTTTCCAGCTATACGTTCTTTCCCGAACTGTTACCGCAAAGTCAAAGGCGCACGATTGCGTCAGATGTCTTCGGATGCATGAGCAGTATCTTCACTTGAACTAGGAGACTCGAACCTGTTCCAGCATGAGATCATCCCAAAGATCTTGAGTGGCCTGCTATAGAGCTCTGATCTCAAGACTACTGAACAGCTCTGGGATGAAATGTAGTAAATAGGGATGAAAACTTGAATATTATGGTTCACAAACTTATGACTAAGTTTTACTGTCCACTACTGAACATCTGAGAGCTGCGAAACCCTGCGTACTAACATTATTAACCGACACGGTGCTTAAAACTAAATTCAAACACAATATTATTTTAAAACAAAAAGAGAACCTTATTATACAAATAGGATAATCAAGACACACATTCTGCACACATTCCTGAAAGAAAGAATGAAGCCATACGCTACGATGCAAAGCTAAAATAAAAAAAAAAAACAGCTTGTTTAGCCGGGGCATATAAAACTAATTATAAAAACCGAAATTGAGACGATGCGAGAGTCCATTACATTTATTCATTTCTAGTTTCAATATACACTGTGAGCCTCGCCAAGCTCCCAGCTATTAGCGGCGCGTCCTGGCCGAACGTTACGCACCATCCGCGGACTCGGGTCTCGCCGCTCATACGTGTGTATTTGTCTTGTTCGTGCTCGAGAGCAGGAGAAGGCGTTTAGGCTTACACGAGCACGCCAGGAGAAACAGCTCTCCCCGGGTAACGAATATACATCTCCCACTTTATTTTCACTGCAGGAAGTTGATGAGAAATGGTACATAAATACAGCTCTCTGATTAGCTCCACTATATACAATCTCATGGGGTGCATTTCAATAACAGAATATCTACACAATATCCACACAATCCTGAATTCTGTCTGGAGACTGGCCATTTATTGGATTACGTACATACTGTGATTTTAAATAGCAGAAACGAACAGATATTAGAATCGAAAACTTGTCTGATTATTTTACATCTGATTAGAAGTTTGAACACATTTCCTGAGTTTTTGCGTTATCTAATTTTTAAGCATTAGCGTTATGCAATAATATACACTAAATGGACAAAAGTCCAAATGTGGACACCTAATGAATAAGATTATTGGTTATACAACGTTTTAGTTAAATACCTAAATCTGATCCTAATACATATACACACATTATATGTATATACATATCTTACAAAAGTGAGGATATCATCATTTTTGGATTAACTTGTATAGGAGTATAGACATATACAGTGTCAACTTGACATACAGCCATTATTGTCAAAATAACGAGCCACAAAAGTGAGTACACCCTATGTGAACATGTAAAAACTGTATCCAAAGTGTCAATATTTTATGTGAGCACCATTGATATCCATCACTGCCTTAATCCTCCTGGGTATGGAATTCACCAGGGCTGCACAGGTTGTTGCTGGGATCCTCTTTTACTCTTCTATAATGACATCATGGAGCTGCTGGATGTTTGACACATGGCGCTTCTCCACCTTCCTCTTGAAGAGGCCCCACAGGTGATCAATAGAGTTCAGGTATAGAGACGTTCTTGGGCACTCGATCACTTTCACCTTCATCTTCCTCAGCAAGGTAGTTGTCATCTTAGGGATGTGTTTGGGGTCGTTATTATGTTGAAAAACTGAGGTTCGGCTCAGATTCTGGAGTCACAGTACATGTCAATGAACCTCAGCTCCAAAGGTGGACTTAAATCGAGTTGTAGAAACATTTCAAGGATGATCAGTGGAACCAGGATGCACCTGAGCTCAATTTTAAGTGTCATGGGAAAAGCTTTGAATACGTATGCACATGTGATTTTTTTCGTTTTTTTATTTTATTATTATTTGTATTAAAATTTGCAACCTTCTTTCATGTTGTCATTATGGGGTATTCTTTGAATTGTAAGGGAAATAATGCATTTAATCCATTTTGAAAAAAGACTGTAAAATTACAAAACTGTGGAAAAAGTGAAGCGCTGTGAATAATTTCCAGACGCCTGTAAGGTCTGGGGGTGCAGTCAGTACTCCAGCATTGCTGAATGAGCAAAAAAAGAGTGTGGAGTTTATTATAAGAGCAAATAGGGGACTAAATGTGGAGGGAGGGAGAAAAAAAATTCAGAAAATGATGAATCTTATGGTCAGGCATCCACAAACTTTTGTCCATATAATGTATAAACACAGAAGCAGAGTTGCTGTTATAGAAAATGATATACACAAAACGACCAATCAGATTTGCGCATTTTATAGTGCAATGATATAACAATCCAGTAACTCTAATGACAAATAATGAAACCTGTTTGTAATATATATAAAAAAAACATGTACCATGCAAGTTACAGCTTATGTTGATCTGAGACACAAATCTGTGTTCAAAGTTGTTGCGTTTACTGATATAAAAACACGCGGATCCACCAATAACGACGTGTACCGATTGCGGATCCGGTGACCCGTTGCACCTTTACTTGAACATGGAGAATGATGGCTCTGTGAAACGCTCTGAAAGCGTAATTGGTTTTTGTCATTACGAGCTATTCGAGTGTCGTTGAGTTACAGGCCTAATCTCTTCACACAACCTCTGCACTCGCTCACTGGAAGGAAATTGAATTGCCTTTAAAAACAGACGTTGTCTGCGAAATGCCGATCTTCAAAAGCGCCGCTTTATTAAAACGGATCTTTTCCTCAAGTCTGCACGGCTGCGTGTCCCGCCGTCACGGAGACCGTTTCGACAACACGTGAGTGGATATTAACATCGGCCAGCCCTACTCTTTTCACTTTCACCATGACTAATCGAAAAAAAGGAAGAAAAAAAAAACACAGTATGAAGACATGTACATCGCTCACACAGAGGTCAGATGCAATGTGGATTAAAATCATTTTTCGGCTGCTCCCATTAGGGGTCTCCACAGTGGATCATCAGTCTCCATACAACCCTGTCCTCCAAATCTGCCTCTTTCAACCCAACTACCTGCATGTCCTCCCTCAATACATCCATAAACCTCCTCCTTGGTCTTCCTCTTTTCCTCCTTCCTGGTGGCTCCATCCTTAGCATTCTCCTACTGATGTACCCCATGTCCCTCCTCTGCACATGTCCAAACCATCTCAATCTCACCTCCCTCACCTTGTCTCCAAAACGTCCTACATGCGCTGCCCCTTTAATAAACTCATTTCTAATCCTGTCCATATATACAGATATATTATATAAATGATATTGAAAATATAGTGCAAATTTATTAAGATGTACAAACAAATGTAACATTGCTTAGTGCACAAAGAAATTGCCATGTTGGAACAGGTTTGGATTTCTTAGTTCAAGTAAATGGAAAATGTAACGCTACCACATCCAGACGCATCCTACACCGTTGTGGGACTCCGACTTTGTGGTAACTGTTTGAGGAAGAACCACATACTGCTGGAAAAGTCAGGAGTCCAATACCTTTGTCCATATAGTGCAAGTTATTAAAAGATTCCAACAACAAGCAGGCGGCGATCACATCTTCTGCCCAACGCACTGCGGAGAAATGATTTTACTGACCGTATAATCTGCAAAAATAAGAAGCTATGAATGTATTACTATTAAAGTGTCCAGTCAACTTGACAATGTTCCATTAATAAAATATAGGGTGGTCCAGTAAAAGCTAAAGAAGCATAAGAGCATCGGTGTGATTTGGTCGGGCAGGTAAACGGAGGAAGTGGTGATTGAGGTAAAGGAAGTGACACGTTGACGGCTGCCTTTAATAAGGGACAGAACTTTATAGGGAAAGCACTCAATTCATTAAACACGGAGCCACTGAAGGGTGCGTCTCTTCGTTTCGCACCTTTGAGCCCTCATTGGTGCTGTCAGACACAGAAATTAGCCAATGAATCTTCTGCCCTGGCGCTTAATTAAACTATCTGTTATATTTCCTCTACGCGACATTAATCTCACGATGGGCGAAAGGGGGAACGGAGCGAGTGAGTTTTTGGAAGCGGACCCGCACGTTCGTTCTCCCTCTTGCAGAGTGTGTGTGTGTGTGTGTGTGTGTGTGTGTGTGTGTGTGTGCGCGTGTGTCTACCTCAGGAGACACCAACCTCGAATGTGGCCTTGCCTGCCTGGCTGGAATGGACGCGACCAAAAAGCAACAGGGTCTGTAGCAAGCACATCTGTCTGGTAGCTACAAACACCATCCACTGCTGGGAGGCAGCAGTAGGACGAACCACATGCCAGCTACAACCCTTCGACATGCCGTTCGTTATATTTTTCCCCTCGACAGCAGAGCGACAGGGCCCTTTTATTATTTTTTTCCCTCTCACCCGGCAAGTATCCGAGTGCACGTTGGTGACTGATGAACTTTGATGCAAATGTGAAATAACGTCTAAGGCAAATAATAGGCTCTGATTATGCGCTGCATGATCCTGTTCAGTCTGATTTATGTTTTTCGCAGCTTTAATTATCACACAAGTCTGCCATGAGGTTGACGGTGAATTCATCATGTCTTGTAATGATCCACAGTGTACGTTTTATTGAGGCACATTAAGACTTAAAAATGACTGGCTATATATAAGAAATAATATAAATATATATATACACACACACACACACCATCTTTTTTCGGCTTCTCCCATTAGGGGTCGCCACAGCAGATCATCCGTCTCCACACTACCCTGTCCTCTGTGCCTTCCACACCAACTACCTGCATGTCTTCCCTCACCACATCCATAAATAGTGTATTGCATTCGTTTGATTTACTTTTTATTTAATAAAATATTATAACATATAATTTGATATATTTTTTAACCAAGCAGGCATTATTTATTTAAAATAGTTTTAAAAATGTAAACTCTTGATGTGCACAAATGTTATTAATAATAAACTGTGTAAAATAAAAAACGTGACTTTAAAACCGAGGTATGTTCCGTACCGTGAATTTTGTGTACCGTTAAACCCTCAATGAATAAAATTTGTTGTTAACAAATGCCGTTATCTATTAGTTGTGCTGCTCCAGTTGCGGGTTAACGTGAGGCAAAGTAACACAGTCGCATGTGAAATACCGGACAGTACAAGGTCAACTGTAAAAATAAAAAATAAAAACCCGTAAATAAATAAGTGTGCGTCCCAAGTCATCAAAGGCATGGAAGCATTTTACACTGAACGCAACAAAGAACTTAAAAAGTTATGCAAAGCGGAGTTTGTGTGGGATGGAAGTACCGCAGTGATGCAAGAGCACATGAAAAGAAAACACACGTGTCATAGATGAAGGCGAAACATCAGCAAGGTAAGTAGAACTGTACAATCCTCATCATGTAAAAATGTTCTAGTTTAATAAAGTGCTAATGTGTAAACTGTTTGTAACTTTGGGACGGTCGCACTGGATCTGTTCTGTCGTTTCACCGAATGCTTATGCATTTGTACACCCATGCATATTTTTGGTTTCTTATTTGAATCAAACCCGTTAGCTTGTTTTCAATGTTTGTATATTTAATTTATGTATATATCATTTACATATTATACAAAATTAATTATATATTCAAGATGCTTATATCGTCACAACTGAACACAATGTCTGTGTATTTTTGAAACAAAAATTGCCAAAACAAAGTTTTTTAATTTTTTAGAATTTAGATTGATTATTTTTAAGTTGTCAAACTTACCGTCTGCAAAATTTAAAATGTCTAAATGAAAGATAATTAAACTCAACATGTGGCTGTTGCATTTTTTTTTTTTAAGTACACCTTAATATAGAAATACCCCGAATTAGGGTTTTATATATTAATAATAAGCAACAAAATCTCATTTTAATCTATATTTGATCCGATTAATCGAAAAAATAATCGTCCGATTAATCCATTAGCAAAATAATCATTAGCTGCAGCCCTAATATATATATATATATATCCTCCACAGTCACCGGACCTGAACCCAATCGAGCTGGTTTAGGGGTGATCTGGACCGCAGAGTGAAGGCAAAAGGGCCAACAAGTGCCAAGCATCTCTCTGGGAACTCCTTCAAGACTGTTGGAAGACCATTTCAGGTGACTACCTCTTGAAGCTCATCAAGAGATTAGCAAGAGTGTGCAAAGCAGTAATCAAAGCAAAAGGTGGCTACTTTGAAGAACCTAGAATATGACATTTTTCAGTTGTTTCACACTTTTTTGTTATGTATATAATTCCATATATAATTCCACGTGTTATTCATAGTTTTGATGCCTTCAGTGTGAATCTACAATTTTCATAGTCATGAAAATAAAGAAAACTCTTTGAATGAGAAGGTGTGTCCAAACTTTTGGTCTGTACTGTATATATATATATAAAAGTTTTTATCATATTACATTTTAAATATTAGAAAACTATGACTACTGTTTTTTAATTAGCATTTTTATCCATTACAACAACTACCACTATTACTATGCATTCTATTTTAATACAATAATCAAGAAATGTTTATCATCATAAATGCATAAACTATATGTATTATTAATTCTTAAGCATTCATCATTGATTTCCATAAATATAATAATAATACAGCAAATGTGTTTCATAGATGCTCTAATAGCTATAACTGTACCATGTGCATTGCCTCATACAGGATATGAATACTCTCTCTCTCTCACTCTCACTCTCTCTCAGCCTACATTGTTAATACTTTATAAAACATGCTGCTGTAGTACAGTGTATTGATTAACTTTTTTTCTCTGTGTGTTAAATACAGGCTCTTGAAAAACTCACCTGTTTTTCCCCCACATTCTCAATGTTGGGGTGCAGAAACTCACTCTGACTACTGACTGCATTTCATTTGGAACTTGGGATCTGAACTCGCGGGGGTTACGTTCTTTGGACATAACCCCCGCGGACCTCAGTGAATTTATCTAGACCAGGGGTCACCAACCTTTTTAAAACTGAGAGCTACTTCTTGGGTACTGATAAATGTGAAGGGCTACCAGTTTAATACACACTTCTGAAATAACAAATTTGCACAATTTACCTTTAATTATATCTTCTTCTTCTTCTTCTTATTCTTCTTCTTCTTCTTCGAGCTTCTTCCATTAGGGGTCGCAACAGCGGATCATTCGTCTCCATACCCCTCTGTCCTCTACATCTGCCTCTTTCAACCCAACTACCTGCATGTCTTCCCTCACCATATCCATAAACCTCCTCCTTGGTCTTCCTCTTTTCCTCCTTCCTGGTGGCTCCATCCTCAGCATTCTCCTACTGATATACTTTAACTATATGTTATTATTAATAAGTAATGATACTCATCTATGTGAAGATGCTGATCATGTTAATGATCTCACAATAATTATCAACAATGATTTAACAAGGTAGGAAACCTAAATATCAATAGGCAAACTTTATTTACCGTAATTTCCGGACTATTAAACGCACCCAAATATAAGCCACACCCACTGAATTTGACAAGGATTTTTAGTTTAAACATAAATAAGCCGCACCTTGTCTTTAAGCCGCAGTCTACACTGAAACTTATGAACTTTACACAGGCTTTAATGAAAGACAGTGTCTGTTACATGGTGTAACGGGTGAAATATGTTGTGGCTCTTTTAAAAGCAGAGCGGCATTTGGAAATAGCCTGCCGCCGCATTTTTTCCGGTATTGCTGCATGTGTGCAAGACCGAGGAATATGTCCTTATTATTTACTATCCCTTGACCCAGACTCAACATGTTACAACAGCTTGTATCTAAACAGCAGCCGACCAAGAAAGTCATTGTTCACTGTCTTCCTCCTTCCTTTCACAACTATTTCTCTCTAGAGTTTCTATTCAGAGCTCTATAGGAGGCCACTCAAGATCTTCCAGTCCAACCCATGTTAACCATTTCTTCATGGAGCTCATATTGTGATTTTAAACAGTTTGGTGCAGAATCACATGTGGCTGAAAAAGTCAGGTGTAGTGTAAATATTGGTTCCTGTACATAGAATTATTATATTTAAAGAACCATTTAGTTACAATCACTACAAAAGGCTACAAAAACTGGTTTCATAAAAAGCTAAGTGCTCTTGCGTTGACTCGTTTCCAACAATTAGGACAAATGTTCGGACTCCCCACACAAGCTGTGCTTTTTTTTTTCATTATTATTTATTTAATTTTCTTTATATGTTTATGATATTTTCCACAGCCCAGCACTCAGTGCTTCACAAAGGCACCATTCAAAAAAAAAAAAAAAAAAAGCCTGTAGGGCAAAAGAAAGCCTCCTCCTGATGAGAGACCTCAGCGTGATTGTGATTCGCCTCCGTGTCTCAGTGTTTCCATTATGCCCCAGTTGTAAAGTGGTCCTCGGTATTCAATGAACCTCTCTCCAGACTGAAAGACTTACAACGGCTTAGCAGAACAGAGATGCGCGAATAGAGCGCGAGACCGCCTGCGAAAGCTTTTCCAATCTGTATTGCTTTCACGTCCAGACCGAAAAGAAAAAGGAAAAAAACAAACAAAAAAAAATTCTGAGGGAGTAATATTATGTGAAGTCAGCATCAAGAGGCCTGGGCAGGACCAAAAGGAGGAGTAAAGGAATGGTTGAGGTGGGGGTGGGGGGGAGACATACCTCATTGATCAGGAGTGCATAGGGCTGTCACTCAAAGGCAGAGTGTAGTGCAGGTGAAATAAACCTACTGAGAGTCGGTGGTGAGAAAAAGGTGCCGAGTCAGGAAGTCCAAAAGTGAGAGTCCACGTTTATGCGTTCGACTGTTACATCATCAACAACACGTAGCAATGAGGCTGCACGATATATCCACGTTTAAATATTGCAAAATTTACATATTCGTATATCATGAATGAATAAATGAATATCTAATAACATCAAAGGGATGGGAAGCAACCTACTAAACTGAGAACGCTCGCTTCCTGTCTATTAGCAACAGGTATAAATATATGCGGACAAGTTTAAGCATCTGATCTCTTTTGCTGTTAAAATAAACCCCACCCTTCTGGGAAGATGTTCCACTAGATTTTGGAGGGTGCTTGTGGAGATCTGTGCTTAGAGGCCTGGAGTGAGTGCACCTCATCCCAAAGGTGTTCAATAGGGTTGAGGTCAGAGCTCTACAGCAGGAGATCTTCCACTTCAACGTTAACATGTTAACCATTCCTTTATTCAGTTTGCTTTGTGCACAGGGTCCCATTACTTTTGTCCGTATAATGTAGGTATTTATAATTCGCATTTACTATCCGGTTACCACATTTTTCTTCGATATCGTGTAGCTCTGATGAAAAATATACAGTCTATTACTCAATGTTTTCCTATTTTTTTACATGTACATTTTATTTGATTGGGATTTTAGGCTGGAAATGAAAAAAAATAAAAAAAAATATTTTCCTGATTTTTTTATGCAGGGAAAAAAAAAATCTATTTTAGAGAAAGATTCCCCTATAAAATGTATTATATTGTCAGTATTAATCACTTTGTCATTATGATGTAAAATACAGATTGGCTGTGAGGAGAAGCTAGCCACCAGTCTCTTTTTTTTTCCCCTCCAAAGATCAACTGTAATCCAATTGTCTGACCGGGCAAAAATAAATAGATAAATACATTTATATTCCTATGAATCGTTTTTTAAAGGGATTTGCTATCAAATTCTCAAAAAGCCATTAATCTTTTTTTTTCTGTATTTATTTCAGCAAACATTTAACAAAAGCTACTTCGTATTATTACTACGTTTCTCCTCTAGGTGTCTCTCTTGTTTATCTTGCGCAAAGTTACAGCTGAAAAAGCTGTTGATTAAATCGTTCGGTGTTCAGCACAAACGGCGTTCGGTGGCGCTCGAAGAAGAAATATCTAGCTAACGTTTAGATGAACTACACTACATGGACAAAATTAGACATTTTCTCATCACCTCATGTGAATTAGGAGACCAAAACCTGCTCTGTGAAGACCATGGGTTGGAGTGGAAGATCTTTGATCTAAACCCTGCTGAACGCCTTTTGGATAAATTGGAACGCTGACTGAAACCCAGGCCTCCTCACCTCACCTGCATTGGTATGTGAGTTTACAAAAGGATATATCAAAATCTAGTGGAACATCTTCCCAGAAGAGTAAAGGCTATAATGGTCAGGTGTCCATAAACCTTTTTTTTTCCCTTTATATATATTTTTTTTATCTATTTATATATTCTTTATTTCTTTATTAAATACCAAAAATACTTTTCCTCCACACCAGCCTCTCCGAAAAATCCATACTTTTAAAACCAACTTTTGATACCCCGGCCTGTGGTGATGCAGATGTTGAGCAGCTGCTGCTTCGTGTAATAAACAGTCCGTATGACAACGAGACGCCGATTGTTTCGCGTCCGAACTCCGGCGTGAAGCCAGTAAAAGTTCGCCTCTAAAACCCTGTGAGACAGAAGCGCGGTTGAGTCGAATAAAGGACGAAGTGGCGCACGGAGCGCTCGTAAACTAATGGGCGTCTTGTAAAAAGATACTTTGCTGTATTAGCTGATGCTGCTCAGGAGGATGAAATATAGTCCAGGTGGCTGGGGAGCATACAGTAAGACCCTGTCACTTCCTCCACCCTTTCAGCGTTGCTGCACTGCTCTCTTTAATTGATTGCTTTATAAATTTGCCTGCTTTTTCGCACCGCTTGCGTCATTATCCAGGCACAACACTCGACACCCAGTGGCACCAATGTGTATAACAAAATACTTTTTTTTTTTAAACACCCTTCGAGTCTGAAGCAAGTTTTTTGTGCACTTCAGACCCAGAAGGGAGTGGACGTCGAAGGGAATGTGTGACGGAACGCAGAACGAAAGCATTGTGCTGAAATTTTAGCTGAGATCCTGAGAGCTGCTTCAAGAGAAGCTTAAGCGCTTATGGGCTGTTAGTCCTCGGATATAAGGAACCAAATCTGTCTGGCATTAAACTAATCTCATACACTCATATGCCCACACTTTAAGACGTTTAATAAGAAGTTTCTCATCTAACCAGTCCATGATTACAGTTCATAATGAATATTTCACACACAGGAGATTGCTAAAGACATGAAGATTCATATTAAAAGATGTGAGGCGAAGGATATCGGTGTTTAAACGGTATTAGGAGATTGCGATCGATCGGCGGAGAAACGATCGTATCGGCCTGTACCTCGCCTTTTTAATCGAACTAAAACAGCAGCCTGCAGTGCAATATATTTACAAAAGTATTGGGACACCAGCCATATGTGCTGCTTCCTAAAACTGTTACCACAAAGTCAGAGGTACACGATTTTCTTAATTGTTGTTAAAAAAAAAAATAATGCACACTAATATTATGGACAAGCGCACATACCACGGATATGAATGCTTGATTCTGATTGGCTGGTTTTCCCGGTGTTGAATGCACAGGCAGTTCTGGTCACTGTTCTAATATCGATTGTGCTGCATTATAAAAAAAAAGTGAAACCGTAGTAACACACAGCCACAGTTTTTTACAGAGACAGACAGCTAATGTAAACATTCATTATGTGTGCTACACTATTTTTTGTGCTCCATAGGGGCTCTTAAGGTACATTTATTTTGATCAGACAACAAACTGAATTATATAGCGCTATTTCACCACTATATAATAAAACCCAGACTTGTGATCATGTCCTTATTTTACTGATCATAAACATATTTTACTTTGAGAGCGTTGAGATTGCTGGTACTTCCTAGGGATGAGTTGCCTAGTTACTCGAGTAATTCGTATACAAAATCAAATTATTTGCCTCGATGCTTCGTTTAGTCCATTTAACTACACACGGAGCACTGCGTTTCCACACGGACCATTATTACTAACGCACCACCCACTAAACTCTGGAGTGCTCTGGTCAGGTAAACACTATGGAAGCCTGTTTCCACTACATAAAAAAAAAATCGGCTACAATCAGTAGATGGCATGGTGTAAAATTTTGCCTCCGATCCCTTCACACACGGAAAAATTTAAACCGATAGTTTTTCCGGGTTTTGGTTTGCTGTCACCAAGAGAGCGGCCTCTAGAGGCGAATCGCTGATGCCTTGTGCTGTTTGTTTTTACACGTGACTGTGCGATGCACGGATAGCGCGAGGTGCATAGAGAGCGCTTTATTATATCTATTCTTTATCATTTATTAATGATATTTATTCATTAATTTATGCATTTATTTTATTGAGCACATTTTCATGATTCAGTACAAGTGTTTTATTTTTGTTATGGCATATATATATATATATATATACACACACACACATATTGGCATATACTATTTTACATGGATTGTTACGTCTGTTTGTTTGTTTTTCCATTTTCGGTTAAATAAATCGATTATTGTTTCGAGATATACACACGCCATACATATGCTAAAGTAAAAATGTATGGCCTCCTCATTCAAACCCTATAAATTACCTGTGTGTAATTCAAACCTGTGCTGTTGCCAGTTTTTTCTTAAGTATACAGTAAGTGTTTAGAATCAACAGGGTTTTACCCAAAAAACCAGGCATAGAAAATATGGACAAATCTTTTTATGCAATCTAAAAAATATATATATATTAAAAAAATTTTTTTTTAAAGGATCGTATTTAATATTCGCTCCTTTGATTGAAAACTTGAATGAAAGCCATCAACAAAAAAACAGAGCCAAAACAAAAGAAATAGGCGGTTCTGATACTGAAGCGTAGCGAGTCCTGACGCTACTCTGACATATGTGTCACACTGTCTCTCGATGTACCTCCTTGAATCAGAGTAAATCCTAAAACTGGCATTCAGCACCAGCCGAACCCAGGAGGTCAGTGATCACCGCTCTTCTCAAACAGTCTTAGCAAGGTCATGCGGAATACAGCATGTTTTGGCTCAGACACTCGCTCCAGTCCATCTCTGTGCTCTCCATCGGCTCACTACACACACTGCATGCATACAGAGTAATCCACTGCTCTACAGCTCATACATATGCAATCCCATTTAGATCCAAAGCGCTCGAGCTCCGGTGACCAAAAAAAAAAAGGCGGCGGCCTTATCGCGGCGTGAGCTCGCGCGAAGCTTCTCTGTACGATTTGAAAGGTGCAGACACGCCGCTGGTTCGTTCCTCGATAAACAGTTAAGTCCTACACCTGAGAAAAAAGGACGCCATGGAAATACAGGACTTTTGACCCTCTGCTTATATTTACCAGTATAAAAAAGATCATCAACCTCTTTTTTTAAACAAGCAAATTGAATAATTTGAGATTCATGATGCTGTTTATTAAGGGTGAAATTGCAGACTTGTTAATCCTATAATACAGTCGATTGTTGTGTAACGGTATTGCCGCACGTGCGGGTGTTTTGTGTAGCGCCGGTTAGACACGGACGACGAATAGGGGTTCAAAAGCCGCTGTAAGGCGCACTGCTTCGCAGTCATCGCTATGGCAACGAGTCGCGGCAGTGGCGTAATTGCTTCGTGTGATTCTATATCTCACTCCCTGAAAGTAAAAAAAAAAAAGGCTGAAAGCTGACCTTCCGACTGCATCCGGCTTCAAATGCGGAGGAGGAAAAAAATATAGAAATCCACTGCGCGACACGCTCATTAAAAGAAGAACATAGGGAGAGCATGAAAAAAGACAGACCTGCCTGCTGCTCGAGCAGGTCAAACTCATCGGAAATGCAAGTCGTTTCTATGGAAAATCAGCACGGCCCCTGTTCTGAAAATGACAAACCGCTTTTCTTCACGCGTGCTTGAGCTGGAACTGAAAGGCCAAACGGGACGAGGATGGGTGAGGGGGGTCGAGGGGGGTCGAAAAGTCGACATCACAAACATATCACGCGACAGAAGTGATTGAAAAGTATTCAGATTTTGGGAATATAAAAAAAAAAAAAAAAAAAGATTGAATGATTTTGAATTGTCTTATAGGATGTGGCTTTGAAATTCACATTCGATTTACTTCAAATATTTAGATACATTTTTATAAATCAATAAACTTACCAGACTGATTGAACATCAGCTGAGAAACTCACTTTTATGTTCAGTTGTTGGTTTTGGGTTCTTTTGCATTTAAAGTAAAATTAAATAGTGCGTTTTGGAGAGAAAGTCAGTTATACATGTATCCAGTGGCCTGGGATCTACATATCAAAAATCCACAATTTCACAAGAGTACTGTATTCAAGACCACCTGTACACAGTAGAACAATACATCAATCTATCAATTCCATCAAAATGATTCCATCAAACGTGAAATCCTGCATGAAACTGGGCGAATCCGCCACAGAAGCGTTACCAGTTGTATGGCGACCAGTTGTCACGAGCGCTTCAGGAAGACCCTCAACCAGCTCAAACCCCGAGAATGTCGAAACCATTCAGCAACTCGTGCATGATGATCGTCGGCGTCAACGAGCCACGTGATCTGACTTCCGCACCTCCTGCGGACTTCGCCTACTTCTTGAAAATGGAGCTCCACCTCAAAGGCCTCCGTTTTGACACCGTTGTGGAGATCCGGCACCGAATAGCAGAATAGAATGGAAAGTAGACTTCCGTTAGACCTTCAGGAAAATGGCGCTGGGAACGCTGTATGGCTGTGCACGGGGACTATTTTGAAGTATGGAGAAAGTACAGAGGAGTGTGAGACTGAAGTCGATATGATTTTCCATACGGCGCTGTTTCTTCACACAGCTGACGAACCCAAAAATGTGTTGAATTCAACCTATGAATCATGATCGAGATTGGACCTCGTACACCTATTAAAAAAAACGAGTGAAATTCCCAGTTTCCAGCGTTTTCCTCTACAGTTTACTGCAGCAAAATTAAAGAACTAAGTAGTAACAGTGGGTCCCAGGAGTGCATTTGTTTATATCTATGTATAGTATAATTGCTGTAGTAAAACCTAATAGTCCTCTACATGCCCTGTAAAATGGAAAGATTCAGCCGCAGGAAGAGAAAGAAAAAAAAATAAAAACCAACAACACATAAGCACGTTCTAATTAAGAAACTAATTAAAAATTTAAGCATGATAACATAAAAGACATTCGTGTATTCACCACACGGGGCATGTGGCCAGCAAGTGCAGTGAAAACACGCCTACCTGACTCATTTCAGTGTGCAAATAAAGATGATAATTATGCAGTTACAATGATCGCTGCATTCGAATTAGTATCTTTATTCTGGCAATGATACTATATTGTGACAGTGGATGAAATCGGGAACGTATACGGTCATATTTAACCTTACAATAAAGTGTATTAAAGGGAAAAGCAGTATCGAGTAAAAAAGCTCTGAAGAGATTCTGTTTTTTTTCTTTACACATCACAGCAGAGGGCAATGTCTCCCCCTATTGAGCGCCTGAGGAACAATGGCGTTTTGTGTGTGTGTGTGTGTGTGTGTGTGTGTGTGTGTGTGTGTGTGTGTGTGTGGCATGACGGTGTAGGAGGAGAGGATGTGATCAGTGCGCTGCTCGCTCGTAGCCCCCGTGTCCCTGACAGGAGACGAAGACAGTGACCTCGTGGAAAGGACAAGCGGCTGATTTATCTCTGTCAGCGCTCTCCCACAACCCGACGTGCCTTGTCGTAATTATGTAAACTGGAATTAAGTTCATATTTCTTTCTGGCAACCCTGCAACGACCAAATGAAGACAGGGGGGAAAAGGGAGGGGACCCCCCAAAAAAAGGCAAAAAAAAAAAAAAAAGACATGGCAGCTGCAGAATCGTGAACACGCCGATCGTGGATCCTAATGAATCCGCGTTAAATACGAAAAGGACGTGAAAAAGCGTAAACGGTTCTTTTCGAATGACCCGTGGGTGCGGGAGTGAGGGGAGGGGACAGGAAAGCGGGACGCATATAAGAAGGAGGAAAAAGGAAAGAGCAGCATCCGAGACTCGGCCTCGAGCGCAGAGAATAACTCGGAGTGAAAAAGGCTATAAGCTCAGCAGAGTTTATGCATGGCACAGACCTAATCTTCCATTCATGGGCATGGGGATTTCTTCCGCCTCACTGATTACTGCTGCACGAGAGCTTCTGCTCGCCTATGGGCCGGAAAAAAAAAAAAAAGGAAAACAAACACACACACACACACAACAGTGTCTGAATAAATAGAAAACAAGTGTTTAAAACTCCATTGTCTTGAACATGCAGAATAATAAAAGTTCGTTTCAGAGTAAAGCGTGTAAGTAAAAGCTTTTCAGCTTTTTTTTTTTTTGCTTTGACACCTGAAAGCGCATTTGTTCTCGATCTGGAACGAGTGTTTTATCCGCGGGAAACTGACACCTGCCACGGGAGGCCCGGCGAACGAAGGGGGACTCGTTAAAACTTTCATGAAGCGTCAATGTTTCTGATGAAGGATGAACTTTGTATAAATACAGAGCGCCAGGCGGGTACGTGGTTTACCTTCTCCTGCAATACGAGGATGAGTTTTTAGATTTCTGCGTGTAGTCATAGTACATTACGCAGGTATAAAAGACAACCGAGTAACATGTAGCGAAAAATCTGATGTAATAACTACGCCGAATGCATGTTGAATGAAAGTAAACGAATGAATACTATATACATGTAATAGAGGGTGGTTTAAAAAGCCAGACCCCGAGCTCTGCTAGACCATCTGATATGTTTCATAAAGAAATGTCGGCAGAGATGCGAGATACCCTGATGATCTCGCCACTATGATAATCCATCTTCAGGCGTTCTCCGTTCTGAAATGCACAGTATTTTTTATTTTATTTTTTTAAATGCGCAACCGCACCGAAAAATTGCTTCCATGCATCACAAACTTTCTCCTATGAAGGACCAGAAATCAAACTTCATTAAAGGCTGTGGGACAGAAAGTTGCCCCTCATTTATGATTTCATAATATTTCGAATTAACTAAGTAACTAGAAAACATCTGCCTGACTAATGCAGTTTAATTTTGTGAATTTTCAATGTAAATAATCCCATTCACAAGTCAAGTCAAGTTTATTTCTATTGCGCTTTTCACAACAGACATTGTCTCAAAGCAGCTTTACAGAACTTAAGCGTTAAGGTGAGCGATGTGTTTTTATCCCTGATGAGCAGCCGTGGTGACTGTGGCAAGGAAAAACTCCCTTAGATGTTATGAAGAAACCTTGAAAGGAACCAGACTTAAAGGGAACCAATCCTCATTTGGGTGACATCAAGAGTGTGATTATAGTCTTTAAACAATACAAAACACTGGAGAGTGAGAACTAACATGAGCACTGGAGTGTAAGATTATAAGTAATGTCCTTTCTACAGTCTTTCACAGTCATTGTGATTATAAAACTAGGATCTACTGAGCAACTCATAAAATAGCTGAACATTTATGATCATCACAGATCCAACACCAGCTTCTCCATGCCAGAGCCTTTAAACACTCCAGGAGGTCGTGTCCAAACTCCACATGAAGTGGGATCCAATTGGCACTGGTGCGTCTCTGGGTGGTACGGAAAGGTTGCGAGTTTGCCATCTACTGCTTTAAAGGTCCGCAATCTTTATGAGGTGGGACGTGACTGGAGCTGGAGTAACCTCAGGTTACAGTGCAATAGAGTTGCCTAATGCAGCCATAAGAGCTATAAACAATACAGCCATATATCCCATATGCTGGTAATATCAATGACCTCTAGAAATAAATAAATTAATAAAAATAAAAGGACATGAAGCTGCTCCTTATTCTTCAAAGGTCTTTCAAATAAAGCTGCAAATGACTTACTGGACTTACAGGAGGATATTCAGTTCATCAGTTTGTTTCTCAGTTCACACTCTTTCACAATCATCAGACTCAAAACCTGCTCACAGGTATGAATAAAAAAAAGAAAAGAAAAATCATGCTAAATATTAAATTACAAATGAAGATCTGTGCCAGTGGGTCATTTTTCTCAACCCCTCCTTATATATGGAACAGTGGGCCAATTGAAAAACTTCCGGGTCTAGTTTGGGCATCTGCACTCGAAACTTTGCCATTTTAATCGTCCGTTTTTTTCTTTGGGTTTGCCAATGAAAGTCCACCTAAAATAAAATCAGTGCAAAAATGACGATGTTTAACAACGCTATCAGACTAAAGAGCAGGCAAACAACGGAAGTACGACGTCGTTTTGGTTTTGAGTTGAATGGGTCACGTGAGTCAATTCAAGAAGCATTAATTGTGATTTCGACCATATACAGCTGATGCAGTACACAGTGAAATGAGACAACGTTCCTCCAAAACCCCTGGTGCTACAAAAAACAACATAAGGCTACATAACAAAACACAGAGCTAAAAACTACAGTAAGTTGTCCGTCTCATAGATCTGAAAATATATTGGGTTAAAAAAAGAAAATTCAGAAATATCCACTTGATTCTTTCATTCAGTGTAGTTGGTGTAGGCAGTGAGAGATTTACTCTTCACGCTCTGTCTGTGTGGGTTTCCTCCATGTCCTCTGGTCCTTTTTCAGGAAAAACCAGACCAGAACATTGACTAATTGCTAGTATGAAGGAGTACATGGTTGCGTGAAGGTTCTGGATCCACGGCGACACCGAGCACGTTAAAAATCCAGTGCTGAAAACGAATGAAGTCTACACTAACCTGCATACTTACACAAATCCTACACAATTTCCATCAGTCATTCGTAAGCAAATAATAATAAATCAATACGATATGAACAACGGTTTTTGGACGCCTGACAGTACGATTGATATCCCATTCAACATTTAGAATAACCTCCACTTTTCTGGGAAGATGTTCCACTAGATTTTGTAGTGGAAATTTGTGCTCAGTCTCCTACAAGGGCATTAGTAAAGTCAGGTACTGATGTAGGGTAAGGAGTCTTGGAGTTCTAATTCATCCACACGGGTTGAGGTCAGAGCTCAACCATGTAAACCATATCTTTTCTGCAGCTGGCTTTGTGCACAGGTTTGGGTCTCCTTAACACGTCCTATACAACTGTGTGCCACCAACTTTGTGGTAACAGTTTGGGGAAGAACCACATATGGCTGGAAAAATCAGGTGTCCTAACACTCCTGTTCCAAATAGTGTCTGGATTGAATTGTCTGATCTGTCAACAGTTGCTAGGTTTGCGAGCGAACGAAACAAAGAGATGTTCACCACAGTGCTGCATTCGCATCAGTTTTTATAGTGAAGCGAATCGTCAGCCCGCAGCGCCGCTTTCATAAGCGGTTCATATATTCCTACCCGACTCTACCTACACCCATCCCACCTCATCAGCTCAGCGTGCTAGGTTATTTGATTTGTTACAATAAAAAAAAGGGGGACAATTTATATGAAATGTGCTCTGCAACACAGCGTGAAATGAAGATTCGATTTTACTGGACCATAGCCCCGGACTATGAACTTCTGCAGCGATATGTAGAGAATTTCTTAAGGCTGCGTGGGTTAACAGGTTTCCAAAAATAAAAAATATATATATTTATGTATGCACAGTTTTTTCTGCTGTTTCATGAGGTAGAAATTTCAGTAGAAATGGATTTTCGGAAATAAGTGATGGTGTACTGTGTTCCGGCGATAACGCTACATCCAACATTGCGTATAACGGCAATAAATAGCACAAGTGTACATTTCCAGCAGCCGCTCTTTATAACCGATGGCGGCGCACTGTGTTGATGTACTACAAACTCAGTGTGAAGGATCCATGAATATTCTGATGACACCTCGATATCCTGCTATATCAACTGATGAAGAGTCAAAGTTGACAAAAAAAAATGATATAATCATAAATGTGTGCATATATATATATGCACACATATATACGCACACATACATACACACTTATCTATCTATCTATCTATCTATATATATATATATA
>MU551697.1:3336496-3389121 GCA_024362625.1 Silurus asotus | reverse complement strand
TATATATATATATATATAAAAACAACAATTTATATTTAATCAAATGGCACTACCACCACCAAGCTTCATTTACTACAATGACGCACGTTTGCCGAACACTTCGTTTGACTTCTTTTTTTTTTCTCACTAAACAATCAATGTCTAATGGTGAGGAAACACATTTTCCCCATATAAAGCTATACAACTATTGTTTGATCTGTAAAAATAAAGAAAAAGTAAAATATTTGTTCTGCTTGAAACAGTACTCAGTAAAAAAAATAAAAAAATAAAATAAAAAAAACAGTTACATGTGTTGCATATTGAATTTAAAAAACATTATTAGCATAACCTAATAAATTACTAACAATTCTCTTCATTCAGATGTGTGATGTGTGTTAAGACGAGATGTTTTAAACAAGTAGTGGACACGTTTTTCTTTAATAAGCCTACTAGCTATGTAAATAAGTAAGCTGCTAATCCTCTGGTTGGTGAATCCTCATCTCCAACCAACAACTTCAAATAATACTAATAAACTAACTGTGAAGCAGCCGATATTCAATTCAGTCTTATTTGTATAGAGCTTTTAACCATAGACATTGTCTCATAGCAGCTTAACAGAATTAAACATACCACAGAAATGTTAATTTTATCAGCATAAATCAGTCCCTATACATTTTTCCCTAATGATCAAGGCAGTGGCAACATGGGCAGGGAAAAGCTCCCTGAGACGTATAAAGAAAGTAAACTTGAAAGCAAAAAGGAGCCCATCCTCATCCATTTATTACAGTACCATCATTGTCAACTGTTCACTGATGGACGCTACAGCTAAAAAAAAAAACTCAACCCACAGTAGAAAACCGTCCACACAAATTACAATACAAATCCATTCTCCAGGTTCCTGAGTGTACCCAGATATATTCACGGTCAAGAAAGAAAAAAAAGAAAGCTTGAACTGCTTACCGAGGTCAGTGTTAGGCCCAGCCAGTAGCTGTCGGAACTTGTCAAGTCTGAAAGCCTCTCTCTCCGTCATTGCAGGAGTTCCTGATGTGTTCTGATCAGCCATGCGGGCCACCAGGGGGATGACCGGCCTGTGAGGGAGCGACTGCTGCCTGTATAGTGCTGCCCGCTCGCCACTCATCTCTGCTCCAGGTAAACAACAAAATAAAAAACATGCTGTAGGTTAATAACCATGCATGAATCATGTCCACTTTCCCAGCACTGTTCTAGCAAAATCTCTCAGAGAGAGAACAAAATCTCTTGGACACTATATTGGAAATTATTTTCTTTAGTAAAAATGACATTTTGTTTACATTTTGTTTAATTACAATGTTTAATATACAGCAGGTTTACTGGCGGCGCTATTTTGTGTATTTGTCCTACACTGTCTTGTGTTGTCTTGCACTGTTTGCACCAGGTTGCACACGATGCACTTTATGTGGCGAGGACACTTACTAGTCCTTAACTCTGTGTTTTGTTATGTAGCTTTATGTTGTTTTATGTAGCATCAGGGTACTGGAGGAACGTTGTTTCATTTCACCGTGTACTACTGCGTCAGCTATATATGGTTGAAATGACAATAAAAGCTTCTTGACTTGAAAAATATGATCGGCATTATAAACTCTTATATAATCCACAAAAACCTACACTACACACTACACAAAGAAACATCAGTGTCATCATCTTATTCCTTGCTCTCTTTATAAACATTAACAAAATATAAAGCAGAAATGGCCTGTTCAAGCACAGTATATTCATTCACTACTCGCTACACACATCTTGTTTTGTCTAAAATTACAAGGTCAGTTAGGATTTTCATCCAGTTTTTCAAGCAGGCAACAAATACACATTTTATGCTCCACGCTTTTTAAAAAAAACAAACGATTTGTACACTGGTAACATCCAATGTCTACTTCAGGGGTGGCCAACCAGTCGGAGACCGAGAGCCGCATTTTTGACTGTGTTACCGCAAAGAGCCACATCATACACACGGGCACACACAAACACCCCCCACCCCTTTCTCTTACACACACACACACACACACACACACACACACACACACACACACCTCTGCTCAGCCAGATTTATTGTAAATGTCACACACCAACATAATGATAGAAATTGACTCCTACAGTTCTAAGACCACAGGACAGTCATTTTCAACAATGAACATTGTGTGCACTGTCTCACACACACACACACACTCTTAGTTTAACCAAGTCCACAAACAAAAATATAATAATTTACAATAGCGTTTTTCTTTTACTATGCATGTTACTTAGTGGGACTTTTGGCATCCTTGCCTTGAACAATCCCCTTTAAATCTGCCTCGTATTCCGTTGTTGCCACACGAAATTAGGTGTTTTAGTCGGAACAGATCGATGCTTTGATTTCACGTGTTTCAGGGTAGAAAACAAGGACTTTGTGGGGGGTTTTTTTATGTGTGTGTTCACTTCGCTTAAGTTTAATAGGGTATTTTCGTCAAACGCGCATGTGCGTTAGATGAATATACCGCAGGGGGGGGCAATTAATTTTTACAAGAGGTCACACCAACGATAATATTTTAGGGATGCAATTCAATTCAATTGGCAATGAAATCCATAATTTTTTGTGCTATGCCTTTTGCCTTGGCACCTTCACTGGAAAAGTTTCCTGTCTTTTCAAAAGCGTCCTCTACAGACGGAGTGCGCATGCTCGGATTCACTTTACTGTTCTGTGTCGCGTTCTTCTCATATTTAGAATGGCAATCGGGATGTTTGGATTTCAGGTGATAAATTAAACCAGACTTGGAGAAACTCTTAGCAGATACACCCCTTGAAATTTCAGCATTGCATGTTTTGTAAATCGCTCTCCACACACCGCAGACATGTTGCTCCCATCCAGATACCCGTGTGCTGCTGCGCTTTTTTATTGCGTCATTACAATTGTGTTTCTGCCGTGGTGTTTCGGTGATTTAGGTATTTCCGAAAATTCTCGGTGCATCCCTGTAATTTATGATTGGCCTCATGCCAAGGTCTGATATACCGCAAAGTTTCCCAGTGGGGGCGAGCTCATATTAAAATACCATATTAAACTTGTGCAAAGCGAACACGCACATTACAAATCAAACACACAAAAAATCGATATGAACGTAAGAGCCGCATGAAACCAGCCAAAGAGCCGCATGCGGCTCGCGAGCCGCGGGTTGGCCACCCCTGGTCTACTTGAAGTGAGGAACTTAACAATAAGCATCTCTAAGGCAAATATTTTTGTATTGTTTGCAATGTGTATTTGAAAAAAACTTCCCAGTCATATTTAGAAGCCAGGAACCAAAGGTGCACAAGTAGTATACTGTAATTCTATGTTAATAATATTATTATTACTACTGTAGACCATAAAATGCTTCATAGACTTTTAATGAAATTTGGCACAGGGGTAGACGATACTTTCAGCTGCCTATAAAACAAATTTGGTGCTTGGCGCTCCAGCACTTTAGCGCCACCAACAGTGCAAATTTGGAAATTTGCAATAAAAACTCCACACCACAACATTGGAAAAATGTTTTCCACGGACAGATTTTGACAGATATTAGGATAAGTTATAAGATTCGGATTACAGAAGTATGAGCTTAAGGATGAAGTCCATACACACCCACACTTTTCACTAAAACTGGCTCTGAATCAGAGAAGTTGATGTTATGTTAAGCTTTTGTGGATACACTTCGTTTACAGCTGCACTGTGATTATAAAGATCAAAATTCAGACACATTTTTAACTCAATTCACAAAATAGTTTTGTTAAAAAGATAAATAAAAAAAATGTATCCAATTGAATCACCTAAAAATGTCATATCAAAGTGTCATATAATTTGTGAATGACACATGGGCAACCCTGCTGCACTCAGTGTGATTTGAAAAGAAAATTAAAGCGTTAAATAATTAATGCTTGAATGAATACATGTTTAAAAAATAATATTAATTAAAAAAAGGTCTGCATCAGTAATGCATCAATTCACAGCCTCATACGTATATAAAAAAAAAATATTTAGATTAAAAAAATAAAGAAAGAAAAAAATGTAAAAAAAACACACGACACTCATCAGTACATGGAACAGCACCTTCAGCGGCAGCTTTAGTGCAGTTATAAGCCTTACGCCTTTGCATTAGCATAACATCTGCATTACAAGCATTGGAAAACAAATAGTGTGCAACAATGAATTTGCATGGAAAAAAAACTGTCACGCAATCCTAGTGAGGAAAAAAACAGCAGACAGGAAGTCTGGGTTCGCAGTCAGACGATCCCAAACAAAGCTGCAGATAGGAAGTAGACGAGGGGGCAGTCGCTCTTCGCCAGAGAGAGATCACAGCGAGAGCACACAGTATACATGTCCTCGTCTCCTCTGCAGCGTCTGTACAGCGTCTCTTTCTACAGCGGCAGAACCGCAGGCATCCGAGTGCACGTATGACAGACCTGTAGTTCTATCAGCTGTCACTCTCTCACACACGCACTAGTTTAAATGTGCAATGATGTGGCCTGTGGTTTCCTTTAGGAAACAGACTCACAGTCTACCACAGTGAAATGTGATGCAACTCAAACAGAAGACTTCTACCACCTTAGAGTGGCGCAGGACCAACAGTTTTGATGGTATGACTGGTTTAATGGTTCAATACAGATTCTAATTCATGCACCATGCACACTTATGGATATCCAGAAACTCATTATCGAAGCCACCAGGCAATTTAGAGCTTCATTGTGCTGCTCTGGTTTAATCACATGGAAACCTTTAACTGACTAATAAAAAAATAAATAGTAAAAAAATAAGACAAACCCGGGTTTTCTAAAGAGCTCATCAAGTCAATTTACAGACTTTTAAAGACCTTTTTAAGACCATTAAGAATAAAACTACACCTACACGGCATAACATTATGACCACCTGCCTAATATTGTGTTGGTCCACCTTTTGCTGCCAAAACAGTTCTGACCTTTAGAGCATCAACACCATCAACAACTTCAGCAGTTTGAGCTACGGGAGATCATCTGTTTGATCGGACCACACGGACCAGCCTTCGCTCCCCACGTGCATCGATGAGCCTCGTTTTTATATTATATATATATATATATATGTAACGAATTTAAAATGTTGTTACCAAATGAATGTGTCCAAGCTGAACATCCACATAAAGAACACAAGCAGGGAAAGGATGAAGATGATGATGATGATGATGATGATGAATGTCTCTGTTCTCAGTCATGTTTACATCACTGACTCCCTCTGTCTCATCCACGTTAACCACATACTTCTGACTGCCTTCTTCCCTGCTCATTCTTAGCTTCGTAAACTAGTCTACATCTGTGGTGAGTAAGAGTCAGGACTTTATACACCAGCGGATTAAAAAAGACAGGATGCAATGACAGGAAATCGGTTGTTCAGCTGAAATCGGCGCGCAGTGAAAATAAAAAAAAAGTTAATTTCACCAAATCAATGGATTAAAACTAAAGTAACGAGCCGGTTTTGAAAATGTAAGAAGTAAAAAGTACAGATATTGGTGTAAAAATGTAATGAGTAAAAGTAAAAAGTTGCCTGAAAAATAAATAGTGGAGTAAAGTATTGATACCAGATAACAGAAAGCTGATTGGCTGTTGCATGTTGTAGTCATAAAACAGCGAATTAGATTTGGACTAGCGAAAGAAAGAACTACGACACCATTGTGGGGGGGGGGGGATTATTGGGGGAGACAACACAATTCTACAGGAGTAAAATGATTGAAAACCCGCAAATTAAAGACTTTTAAGATCTAAAATTGAAATATTTAAGACTGTTTAAGACTCTGTGAAAATCCTGCAAACCACATCCTAATATATTTGTGGAACATCCCGTTCCTGATATTATTTCGATCCCAGCAGAGGTGAACTGTACAAACCCTTTGGCGATCCAATAGGTGCTTCGCTGTGGGACTTGACCAGCCTGCTGTCAGTGTGGTGAAAACGTTCCGAGCTGAAGGGCAGCTCTGTGGTCGTCTCCTCCTCCTCCTCCAGCCCCTTCTCTTCGTCTTTGTCGTGTTCCTCCTCTTCGTCCTTCTCCTCGGGCTCAGGAGTTTCGTCGAGCTGCTGCTGTCGTCGTTCTTGCTGCTTGCTGTGGTTCTCGATCACCTTGTTGGCCGTCTCCATCACCACCTCGATGTTGAGGTTCTGTGCGGCCATGGCGAGGAGCTCGTCGTCGTCGTCGCCCACGTCCCAGGCATCGCTCGTGATGCTCTCAAACTCCTGGAAGGTGGTGGCTTTCTTTGGCTTTCCAGGCGTGCTCGTGGCAGACGGCTTGTTTCCAGCTTTGATTAAACTATATATGAGAGAGAGAGAGAGAGAAAGAGAGAGAGAGAGAGAGAGAGAAGAGTAGAAGATCGTGAGCATCTGGTACCTGAAAGATATTTCAATAATAACAGGAATCATCTTTATCCCAAATACAGTTTCATAAGTTTAACACATCACGTTCGCGTCGGCAGTTTTTGCACTGGAGCTGCGAGATTATTTTCGCTAACAAGCAACGGATGTCTGTCTCGACTTTGTGTAAAATACATCTACAGCTACAGATTGAGCTGATTAACCTTTCGTTTTGTGAAAGAGCGGTGAAAGAACAACATTAAGCTCAAGCGAGAAATACATCATCCATTAATAACGTTAAAGAAAAGAAGAAAAAGACAGGGCTGATTTATTAATCGTACGGTATTAAGGGCTGGCCAACATAAGGAATAAAACATGACAGGGCAGCTGTTGGCAGAAAATAACCAATTACTGGGTGTAGTGAGGCGTCCACCCTGAACTGCACACTGTGATGTAGACGGGAAAAATACCAGGGGGTTCGTTTTAAAATGTTCAGTTTAACCTGTCCAGTTTAAGCCTTTAGCCCTGATCTGCTCAAATCCGTGTTCTTGGCTGACAAGAATGGAAGCTGATGTGATCCGCCATTGCGAAAAAACACACAGGGGTTGATGTTTAGTGTATTCCGAGTTGCTGTTCTGCTAACCACAGCTGTAAAGAGTGATGATGTAATTTACAGTATCGAACCAATATCAATTAATTTTTATTTGTGTCTCAAATCAGCTTTACACAGATAAAGCGGTTATATATACGATTATAGAAACTCATGTCTACCTTTATTGCCTGTGGGTTTCTTCCTTGTAATTGTTTATCCCTGATGAGAGAGTCAGTAACGACAGTGAGACTGTATGAGGAAGAAACCTTGAGAGGAGCCCTACTCAAAAGGGAGCCCGTCCTCATCCGGGTGGCACCGAATGTCCATTCATTGAGGTTCCATAGTTGCGGTGTGTAGTAATAGATACTTAAATGCAGATCTGTTCATGCAACCTGGTCTCCTGAGCCATTATAGTAAATGGTGATATTAATTACAGTCCAAATCCATCCTCAAAGTTCTTATGTTGCTCAGTGGCTTCATGGCTCTTCAGGCTGTGGATGTGGATCCGTCCCCAATTTGCCTATTATTATCTCTGATCTCTCCTGTCAACAAGGTGTTTCCATTCACACACCTGTCACATACACATTCAGTGTTTGTTTTCTCGCACTGTTCTGTGTAAACTCTAAGGAATTCTGTGTAAAAAAAATTAATAAAAAAAAACAGCCTTTTGGACACCATCAACACCACCTAATTAAAGTTTGGCATCAACATTAACTGAAGCCCTTGACCTCTATCTTTAGAGGTGGGTTTTTTTTTTTTTTTAGATTGTGCTCCTGCTACATTACGCCTGTAAGCAACCGATGAGACGTTTATGGCAGATATTTATTCAACAGATTTTGGGTACTTGATCTTCCTGCCTTTTCTGTAAACAGATTTGTCGTAAATTGTACACTTGCTCGTTCTATGAAGCCTCGCCCCACATAAATCTACCTTCAGACGACAAACACTTGGTTTGGGTAAATTCTAAACATTAACTGAAAAGGCTGAATTGGCCTGACATTTGGCCTGACATTTGTTTGTGTAGTGAAGTTAAAAACAGTAAGATTTAAAATGTTATTTAACAAATTGTTCAAAAACGTAACTGAATCAGAAACCTGCATTACATTATATTACATAAGAAAGTATTAAAAAAGGAATACCTTTTTAGAAGCTTGAATGTAATTGACCCATGTGTGAGTCTGTTCAGACTCGAGCTTCAACTACATCATCAGTGGTCCCAACCTCCAGCACCGGCCTGTGGGTCAATTGGTACCGGGCCGCACAAAAAAATACATAACTTCCGTTTTATTCATTATCTGATTCTGAACGATGTTTTATTTTGGAAAAAGACCGGATTCTCTCCTCCACATCTGTCTATGACTCACTCTTGATGCATGTCATGATGCTTTGGTCACATGTCTTACCTCCATCCACTACCTTCTTAAAGGGGCTTTGGCCGCTAACACATAATACATTAACGCCAAACTCAAACCCCCAAGCGAGCAAAATTAACAAAAAACAACACAGTGGATTCATGTTTATAATTATATTTAGAAAATACCCGTTTTTATGGTCGTATCATTTTATTTTGTTGTATTTATTCGCCACACCTTAAAGGGCAGTCCGCAGAAAAATTATCCGACATTAAACCGGTCCGTGGCGCAAACATTTTTGGGGACCGCTGCACTACATCTTTGGAACAACATGTGTCAACAAAGATCTATAAAAGAATCAAACGCCATTTACAGAAATCGCACCCAACAAATTTACAAACAACAAGAAATTCAAACACCAGATTAGAAGGCTGGGTTGGGAATCGGATCCCGTGTGCCGGTATAACAAGAATAGAGTCAACAAATAAAGAAAAATGTTTGTGTACATTCTTATACACGTTGTGGGAGGGGGGCGGTAACGGTCGGAAACGCAGCAGGAGCAGGTTCACATTCTGTATAATACAACATAATTCATGTTCTATATATCTTCCTGATCCTCATTTTTCTTTGATCACTCAAACCAGAGTCAGTCTTGAATTAACATTTATATTCATAGCACTTTCAGAGACCCAGGCTGCTTGAACAGTTCTGCACCTACACACCTCAATAATGGATGTGCAATGAATAGACATTCGGTGCCACTTGGATGAGGATGGGTTTCCCCCTTTTGAGTCTGGTTCCTCTCCAGATTTCTTCCTCATGCCGTCTCAGAGAGTATTTCCACGTCACAGTTGCCACGGACTCGCTCAATTATAAGGAATACATTTTAGGGCGATAAAAATACGCATTTCTTTTATACAACCTTATCACACTTTTATCTGTATGAAGCTGCTTTGAGACAATGTCCATTGCAAAAACAATAAAATAAAAAAGCACTATACACATAAAAATCAAGTGAAGAAATATTGGAGCAGTTGAAGGTTACAGCTCTTGTTCAGGTGCATTGGCAGAAGTCAAACATCGTAACCTGCTAGCGCTTCCGGAAGCTGTGTGGTTTACCTGCATGAATACCTAACGACATATACATAAAAAAACAACCATCGACCGTCATTCTTCCCTTGAAACAACCAAACTCCATCTGTGTACCTTCGGCCGACGCGCAAGACACGCATCACTATCACCACATTGTGAGATCTCATTTTGGAAGTTTGCTCTCCCTGAACGAGGAAACTGCTCATCATATCTAAACCAACTAAATCGAAATTCTCAACAGACCGCGGAATTTACGGAATGTTTGATTTTGCCGTTTTTTGCTCGCATGCCACTGTCTGATCCCCCTGCAGTGTCCTAAGAAATCACAGCTTTTCATAGGATCAAAACCTGAACCCTAGATATGAAACGCTGACTCGTGTCCACTGTGATCAAACCCATGTGCCCTTACATTCAGCAACAAAGTGTGAATGACTACTAAATCTATTAGTACACAATGAAAAGACTATCAGACGCATTTTCGGTTTGGGGTCTGTGATTCCTTCAGTGCCGGAAGAAGAACACAAACCATGTACTCGAGTGGAGATACAGTAAATATTACTCCAGAACAAGCGTCCCTTTAAACTTTCACTTGAGGATAAGAACAAAAGTATTTGAATTCAGATGTACTTAAATATGTCATTTGTCAAATATGTCATCATTTTCACTGATCTCTCTCATCATCATCCAATGGCCTTCACGTCTCTTTCACCTTTCTGACACACTGCACTAGTATAGTTCAACACCACAAATGCACTAGTGCAGCGGTCCCCCAACGTTTTTTGCGCCACGGACGGGATTAAAGTCAGACAATATTTTCACGGACCGGCCTTTAAGGTGTGGCGGATAAATACAACAAAATAAAATGAAGACTGGCAAAAAACAGGTATTTTCTAAATATAATAAACGTAAATCCACTGTGTTGTTTTATGTTAAATTTTTTGTTAAATTGAATTTAGCAGTAATGTATTGTGTGTTAGCAGCCGGAGCAGCTCCTTTAAGAAGGTAGTGGATGGAGGTAAGACATGTGACCGAGGCATCATGACATGCATCAAGAGTGAGTCATAAACAGATGTGGTGGAGAGAAACCGGTCATATTTTTAAATAAAACATCGTTCAGGATCAGATAATAAATAAAACGGAAATAATGTAAGATATGTATTTTTTCTGTGCGGCTCGGTACCAACAGACCCACGGACTGGTGCCGGTTCATGGCTCAGGGGTAGGGGACCACTGCACTAGTGCTCTGAAACTTCTTCAACATTGAATCTTAAATTTAATATTTTAGACTACCAACTTTGAGCGATTTTTCTCTTACAGCTACAAACAGATTCAAAAACATAATGTCGCCTTTAAATCTACCGAAATCCCTGTTTTTGTTTTTTCTTCATTATTAATTCTTCATTAAAAACTCCTGAAGGTTAAGTCCGAGCTTCAATCTGGAATGCAGCACATGTCACCAATCAAGATGACAGCAGAACGAATCATTAGAGACAGAGCTCGTTATCTCTGTGTTCGACATCCCTGTGTACAAAAACCCAGAATGTTTTACAGGAAACTGATCAACTTGGAAACATAATGGAGTGGATGGTGTGGTTCTAGTGTACCGTCTAGCGGAGGTCGAGTTCAATTCATTCGGTTGTACTGAAGACATTCAGGTGAATGTCGAAACAATGGTGCTCATGTTACTGCTGTAAACCAGGTCCCTTTACCCCACACATGGGGCCAAAACACACAAATTCAGCCTGGATTATTTTCCCAAAAACATCACAACACACAACCTTCCAATAGTGCAGGTGTTTTGCAACTCTTACATGATGCACATACAGTGTGTCAAATGTTAAGAAACTCTTACACGTTCCTTTTTTTTCTATGCAACAAACTACGTAAAGGACAAAAACACGAGAATTAGACAAGTGAATGAGTGGAAGAAATTTCTATAGACAGATGAGTCCAAATTTGAATTTTTTTTGGCTCTAACTTATCGACTCATAGCCACAATCAAATCATTGAGGTAGAAACCAATGGTTTGCGGTTGGTTTGGTGGTTGGAGACACTCTGGGTAAAAGAAATACTGAACCAACATGGCTACCGTTCCATACGGCAACTCCAGTCTAGACTGCAGCTAATTAGAACCAACTTGACCATGCAACAAGACACTGACCCGAACTATAAATCCAAGCTCTCCAAGTTATTTATGGATCAAAGAAATCAGCTGGAGCGTTAAATATCATTCTAATGTCCCGCTTCATCACGGTACAGTATTATATTTTCTTTATATTTTATTGTCATTCATTTCTTTCATTTGTATTATTGTTTTATTATTACTTTAAGCAATTGCCTATTGGGCTCTGGGTTTTTTTTTTATGTAGCATCATCTGTCAAAATTTTATTAATTTATTAAATGGACAGGTCATGGACAGGTCATGGACAGGTCATGGACAGGTCATGGACAGGTCATGGACAGGTCATGGACAGGTCATATCTGGCTGGCCTGGACCATGCCAAAACTGGTTTTAACCTGTTACATTAGTTAATTAAATAAATAATGAATGGAAAAAAGATAGAAGGGACTTGCCACCACTATGT
The DNA here is from genome assembly GCA_024362625.1 of Silurus asotus. Lineage (NCBI taxonomy): Eukaryota > Metazoa > Chordata > Actinopteri > Siluriformes > Siluridae > Silurus > Silurus asotus. Next base: position 3,377,166 of record MU551697.1, on the reverse strand, counting down.
TGGTAAAATGTAAAGTACGGAATAGATAGATTAGATTAGAAGATAATGGTGGCAGATTAGGTAACGTTGACAGACAAATGTTATCTAGGCTGTAAGAAAGAGTATAAAAAGGCTGTGTTTTTGCCGTGACTTTGGACAATTTCATAGAACGGTCTGACTTTGTCCCATTCTGAGAGAATAAACGCCTGATTCTTTGACATCACAACCCTGGATTCTGCATCGAGTCTATTATTTCTGATTGGAGTCTTTAGTTTAATACTGAATTTGTTTGTTTTTGTCTCACAACAACTGCACCTAAATCCTATTGAACTGCTCTGGGATCAGAAAGAAAACTCTGATGAACACATTTTTACAAACAATATGGCAAAGTTTTTCTGTTGAATGTTTGGAGAAACAAATTGCCTGAATGCCCAGAGTGTGTACATCACAAGGATTTTTCAATAAAAAATAAAGTTCTCATTTATATACTTATTGTTCTTAATACCATTAAAGTACGTAGTTTGTTGCATACAAACAAAGGAAACCTGCCACTCTGAATAACCACAAAAGACAAGGTGTTTCCAGACTTGGAACAGGCGCCGCATGTACGTCAGACATGATGAAATGATTATGCATCACAATAATCCTTTATCATATAAGAATTTAAAAAGAGTGACTTAATGACTTGTTTGAGAGCATGCATGTATTGTGAAAACATTAGCACTTCCCCCGCTGTACGTGTGAGGTTTGTAAAGCTGATAATAATAGGACATTATAGCATGAAACACTTACTTAGCATGTAGGAGAGGATCAAATGGAGGATGCTGGGCTCCATAAACGTGTTGTATACTGCAAACAGGAAAAGATCCATACAGCTTGGGTTAATGTACATGAAATGTTTTTTTCTCACCAATGACCCATTTTTAAGGGTAGAAAACTCACACCAAAATCCAACCACCTTTAAATCTACCTTTATAAAACATGTAATAAAAGCCAATTCATTCAACACTGCCCAATCTACACATGAAGACATTTTCTTGTTCCAAAATGTATTCCTCCAAAGTCTTTTGCATTCTGTGAAAACTCTTTCAGAGATACACTATAGGGTAAAAACTGTGACACCTGTCCATAAGATTGTGTCCTTTTTGAACATCCCGTTCTACATTTAGTCCTCGTTTGCTGTGATAATAACCTCCAGTCTTCTGGGAAGATGTTCCAATAGATTTTGGAGTGTGCTTCTGGAGGTCTAGTGGTTAGGATTCAAAGCTCTCACCGCTGAGGCCCAGGTTCTTCAGAGAACCAAACCCAGCCATTAGGGTTGCACAAGCCAGTGCACTCTTAGTGCCGGTCCCAAGCCCGGATAAATGGGGAGGGTTGTGTTAGGAAGGGCATCCAGTGTAAAAACATGTGCCAAATCAAACATGCGGATCACAAATACAGATGATCCGCTGTGGCGACCCTTAATGGGAGAAGCCGAAAGAAATTAGGTAGAAGGCTTCTGGCGATTTGTGCTCATTCAGACACAATGTTAAATGTAACTCGATCACCATGATGCAGAATCAGTGCAGGAGATTGGGACAAAATGCGAATAAAATAAAACATTAAATGATTTTATGCGTCTGCGTGCGCCGGAACCGAATAAACCGTGGCCGGTCAGTCACTGCAAAAATGTGCGCATCCGTTCTGAATGAAACAAAACGAATGACTTAAGGAACTTTGTACCTATTTTTTTAAACATGCATTAAAATCTATAAGAAGCAATTTAATAAAAGTACATGAATGCTGTCCACCACTGGTTGCATGAGGGTGGAGAGGGGTGTTTGAAGGGGAATGGTAACTTTTTAAGGCCTCTATTTCAGAAAACAAAGGGGTCATATGGAGGCTGCGGCCGTCAGTAAGTCCTAGCTCTGATAATACAACCCTGTTCAGTTGAAGCTGCCTGTGAAGTGGTAGCTTAATGGTTAAAGCACCGAATACTGATTGAAAGATCGGGGGGTTTAAACCCCGGTATCGCCACTCTTGGGCCCCTGAGCAAGGCCCTTATTCTCCTGTAATGCAATAATGACAAGTATAATACACCTTTCGTTCTCTATATTTCAGAAACTAATGCTGTCTGAAAGAAAGTATATCCAAAGCGATTATTTAGGGATATTCCCCACATCTCAAATCTGATGTGGATTTCCTCAAATTCCTTTACTAATAATACCCTGTTGTATACGGAAGTTGTTCCTGCGTCATGAAACGTGGCCTGAATTGTCGGTGACGTCATCAGACGACGCCTAGGAACTTTTTCCAAGCAGCTACTTTCACTAAAGTGAAAAGCAAGGTGAAAGAGCAACAGTTGAATGTGCTCGCTCGCTCTCTCTCTCTCTCTCTCTCTCCTATACCGGGCCAATCAAAGTCATATAAACACTGTGATGGGAGCAGATGAAATGGATGTTGATAGATCAACATTTAAACTTAGTGTTTTCTTTCCCCCTTGTACATCACATCCATGGCATCCTGCTCCATCCACAGGTGCCTGATTACACCTTCCAGCACCTGATCATCAGGTAGAGCATTTTTTTTAAAAGGTGTTAGGAGTTCTGCTGATCTTACACATTCCACACGAGGGACTGCTTACAGGGTCATTACAGGAAATGTGTCATTTCTGGACAAGTAGTCTTAGCTAGCCACAGGCTAATCAGCTAGCTCAGCTTTCCGAGCTCATTCAAAACAAGCGTGTGAAATCTAAAGGTCTGACAGCATGTAGTCTAAAGCAGCAAGCAGACAAAATACTCCTCGATTTCTGCCATCTTTGAGCTTTTTGAACCACTGGAACACGTTAAAGTCCAACATTAGCAGCTAATAGGAAGCTAGCATGAACACGTCACTTTACCTGCCAGGAACCTTGGCTGTGTTCCTTTTCCAGAACTGTTTTTTACTTCCGTCACTCGCCATGTTTTCTTTTTCTCTCTACAACACACCATCAACGCCTCGAGCAGCCCAAACTACTAACACACTCCCGGAATTAATGTGCACTTGCGATATGTACACATTAGCTCGCTTTTCCCCTCTTCGTAAACTCAGAAAGCCGCCATGTTGGTGCAGCCCTACGGGGAGCAAGCAGCGATCTGATTGGTCAGGCTGAAAAAGTCCAGTGTGAGCCGACCAATCAGAAGGCAGTCTCGGTCCAATCAGAAGTGAGCACTACTGTAAGTCTGCTGACAGCAGAACGATCCAAGCTCATGACTGATGTCCTTAAAAAAACAAAAGGTTGATTCTTTCCCTGCAGATATCTAACCTACACTCTCACTCATAATGCATACAGTCCACCAACATTTTTATATCATGCATACAGTTTGATCCAGACTTCTAAAATGTCTTTATTTTCTAAAGGAGAATATAGGAACCATAATCATAAGATTTCTATAAGACACACACACACACACACACACAGACACACACACACACACACATACTGCATTACTAAAATCCAATACCTAAATGCTTCTGTCTTTAAACTTATCATGAGCCATGACTGATGTCCAGCAGGACAATGATCCAAAACACACATCAAAATCAACACAAAAACAGGATCCTGCTATGACAATTTCATTTCCCTCATTTAAACCCTATAGAAAACATGTAGAGTGAAAGGATAAAGAGAGTCCACAAGCATCTCATTTCAAAGTTGAAAGATATGGAGAGATTCTATGTGGAGGTATGGCCTAACATCACTTGCTATGTATTCTCCAACCTCATCAGATATTATAGGAGGCACAGAGGAGTGACTAAATGTAAAAGGCAGTTTATATTGCATAGCTGGGCGATGTTAGGAAGCCAAAGTCTGCTATGATACAGTGCCTCTGGAGCACGGAGAGTTAAGGGCCTTACTCAGGGCTACCACTTTGCTGGCACATGCTGTAAAGTGACCAAAAGGGTACCAATAATTGTCTCACAAGCACACACACAAACACAAACACACACACACACACGCACACACACACACACACAGTTTATATTACTTAGAGTGCACTCAATTCTGTTAGCAGTTTATTTTGACAGTAATGGCTGTATGTTATTTCAAGAGGACAGTAAATCTGTACTGCTATACAAGCTGCACATTGACTACATTAAATATAATATATATATATATATTGATGACACTCACATACATGTGTGTGTGTGTGTGTGTGTGTGTGTGTGTATAACATTTGTGTTTGCAGTTGTTTGATATTAATGGGAGTAAATTATATTTGTGAATTTCTGGAACATATAAAAAGACAAATTTTGGATAAACACAATTACTCATAGCTTTATTAGCTCACAGCGCCAGTGGAGGGCAATAATATTTTTGGGCATTAAGAGGAAACAACAACAAACCGAGAGGAAACTCAGAAAACTTGTGAATTGCACAAACAGTACTAATACCAAAGCTATGAGGCTGTTTTAATACCAAAGCTATGACTGTTTTATTGTTGAAGCCTTTTAAAATGAAGACTTTTGGTCCCTTTTTATTAAACGCTAGAGCACAACTTAGTATAGTCATTCCATTTACTGGCAGGTTTGGGAGGCAGATGGAATCCAGATAACCTGAAAGAATGCCACACAGACCCAGTACAGACAAAGAAGAACATATAAAACTACACACAAACATTAACCTGAGCTCTGGTTTGAACCCAAGACACAGGAGGAGTCGGGCAGCAATGCAATATCTGTGTCACATTTTAATTTTAGTATCAGAAATATCTTAGTATACTGTATTGGTCACTATTTTACAGCTCATTCATTACAAATGACTTAGATAGCACTTTAGAATTCCAAAGTCTCAATATACTGCTAAGTGTTATTCAGTTTCATTGACCTCAAACCTCCTATACTGTGGAAAGTTTCTTTGGTTAAATATTACCTCAGTAATGATCTATGCAGCATCTTATCACGAAATGCTGAAGTAAGCACTCACAACACATAAACTCCCACAGCACAGTGTGTGTGTGAATGGCCTCGTGAATGTCCAGACAATTTACCGTTTTAATCTTCCAGAAGTAAGAGCCGAAAGACAAAATATGAGCTTTAAATGAAGTCTTATAGAGTTGACCAGGACCGATTTCTACTTACGATTATCATGAATTTTAATATCTATAAAAGTATTTATATTGTGACCACAGTGAAGACAGTTTGAGCAAAAAGCAGTGTGCACTGTCTATTATTGGCAACTCACACATATATTACAAATACAGGCTTAGTGGTTAGCCACAGTACTCACACAAAACCCACAGGGCTTCACAACAGTGAACATTCAGATGTAGAGAATGTGTAAGCAAACAGCAAACACAGGCAAATAACACAAGGGCATTCAACATATTAACAAGGCAGCCATAAGACCTCATGAGCAGACAAAGTTGCACTTATTTTAGGAGAGCTTTAATAATGAATGAGTAGACAAACTAGAAAACAAAGGAGCTGGGTTTCAGAACCTTTAATTAACGACCTTCTGTCAAAAAAACTGTACTTTAAGTAGTAAAATTGCTTTTTGTACATTCTGTAAGTGCTTTCTGTTTTGCCATACTAAATGTCAAATTTATTTGAAAACCCTTAAAGTCGAATAATTAAGATATTTATATCTTAATCGGGCCAGAAAACAAGTAATTAACAGAACAGTGATGCAGAGTTACAGAGTAGTAGTTTTCAAAATAGGGTGTTTGAAGTATAGCCTATAGGGGGGTCTGTGATATTAGTCTTTTCATTGGGGGGGGGGACAAACACACACACACACACACACACACACACACACACACACACACAACTTTTACATCTAAGGGCAACTTATCATACAGGCATATTTTTAAGGGTTGGAGAAAACCTGTGACTATAGAGCAAGTAATGAAGAAGCTACAATCTGTGTTTTGAATTCATACCTGGATTAAATTAAAAACTCTTTCATTAATAAATAATTAAATGTAAAATTATTAAATAATAAATAAAGCCTAATTATAGGAAATCGACTTGGCTGGAATGAATAGACAAAATATTATTGTATAAAAGGTCCTTAGCTCCACAAACATGAAATACTAGCTCTACATGCCCAAGGATTTGGGCATGTATTATGTGTGTCTTTTGGGTTATAGTTGGCCAATTTTATGCATTTGTGACAGTTCTGAAAATAGTGCCGCACTCTCGGCATTGTGTTTCATCAAGTTAGTCTCATTTGCAACTATATAAGGTTTAATTATTGCTTTTTGATGCATATATAACCACATTTTAGACAACGGGGCAGCTATGGGGATATGGGCTTTGCTCAGGGGGTCCAGGAGTAGCAGCCTGGTGTGGCTGGGATTTGAACTTACTCAACCCTTCAACTTTACTGCAAGTCAAATATTTTTTTACTTAACTACAATTTGCGAAATCAGTCGGTCCTTTTTATTTATGAGCGGATAAAAACATAACTGGTCAAACCATAATTGGTCAAACACGCAGCAAACCACCAATCAAACCACCGCTCTGTTTTAAACGTGTTTTGATTGCAGTCATCATCGTCACTTCAACAGCAAGCAGAACATTTTGAGAGCAGTGAATGATGAAAACTTCTGACTCTAAATTGACACAACACCCGTGGCCTTTATTTGCGTGATTTTTATATATATATTGATTGTAGTAGTATAATAGATATCAAACAATGTTTGGCTCTAAATATCATTTTGTTAATAGATTTGTTTGCCGAAAGCTACAGGGCCTTTTCACATAAACGTAGTTAATTAAGCAAAAGTATTGTGATAAGAATAATATTAGGAACATTATTTCCATAATAAATCAGTAATTCAGTCACTTAAGTCTGAGGGCAAATACTTTTGTACTTTTACTAAAGTGAAATGAAAATTAACATGATTTAGTACATGGTTTGTGTACTTCATCCACCACTGTATATATATATTTATATATGTCCTTTAAACATTATGTGCTCTATAATATATTTCCATTTAGGGAATTAAAAAAATATATAAAGAACCCTTGTGAATGTGACGGAGCGTGTGCTTGTGTGCGTCCGTGCGCGCTCCCGCCTCGTGCGTCGCCACTCACGTAAACAGATTTGCGTGATGACGTGGGAAGCGCTCGCGCTCGTGCTGTGTGTCCCTTTTTTTCCCCCCTGTTCTTTCAGAGAACCAGAAACCGCTATGTGTTGACGGTGTGAAGGCAAGAAGCCGCTCTGACCGCCCGAGCCAGAGAGCGAGCGAGCCTGCGGGGATTGTGGAGTCGCTTCAAAGATGAAATTGAGATAACCACGGTTAAAACAAGTCTCTCCTTCTTCCTTTCTTTCTCTCTCTTCGTCACGGAGTAATGGACAAGCCGCCGCCGCCGAAGCCTCCTCTGCTGCCGCTTCTCTGCTCGCAGCTCAGCCTCCAACACAGGGTGAATGAGGTGACCCTAACCAGCGCCTTTCTGTCCTGGAGAGACATCGAGACGAGACCAAAGCGGACCTCTGGCAGTATTTATGGTCCTCTAAAGGCTGGTAAGTTCCACACCAGACTAATAAATTGTCTTATTTCCTCTCAAGACTGTTGACACCAAAACCCTTTGTTTTGTTTCCGTGCCTGTGTGTAAAAACAGACAATATGAAGTGCGTTCATTTTTATTAAGCTTCAGTTCTCCCTCTGAGAAAGAGTGCAGGAGCTCCTGAAGCAGGCCATGTCTGAGAAAACAGGCCTCCTGATGTCCTCCTAAAGGAGAAGCTTTGGCACAAGGCTGGGAATATTTCATATAAACAAGAAGTGTTGCAGAACAACATTAAAACTGTCCTTCATGATCTCAGGACAGGACAGGATTTCAATCCCAAATCCCTCCTTAACCCTTAACATAAGTGCACTACAGCTAGGGATTTATATCCAGGGGTCAAACACGGTGTTCAGGGGTCATATGGTATGCAGGCCTGACCTGAATATTGACCAGAGAGGACAGAGATGCATTACCTGTAAGAGCTCAGTGTTCTCCAGGGGACGCTGACTAAGCTCTCTCGAGTCACGTGTCCTCGTGTTTCGTTTATTATCTGGGCTCTAAATAATGCTTCAGACAGATCAGTGGACCTTTAAGTCTTTTCCTCCTGGTCAGAGTTTCTATAATTACCCAGAAGGCAAGTGAGAAAACATATGACACAACAGTTCCCTTTTCTTATTTTCACCATCCTTCTCTTGTTCTCCTGTTGTTGCGGTTTGATGTGGAGCACTGGGTAAATTCCAGGTCCCGTGTTTCTGGACAATACTCGATCTGTCATATGGAACATCCCTAATGTGGGATGTGCATATTTCCGAATCACATCCTTTTCTCAGAAGGACCGTTCCCATAACGTAAACGAGCGCAGAGAAATATGTACCGAGAACCTGTAGTTCACTGTGAAAGTGTTTATAGGACAGATTATACGTGTGCCTAGTGATAATACGTGTCACTAAAGAAAGCTCACAATGAGCCCAGTGGTCTTGAATACAAAAGGACAAACTGAGTATTTTGTGTGTGGTTTTATTTCGTTTTTTTTTTTCTTTTACTTTTGTAGCCTACACGTATATTTTCCCAGGGGCCGTCCTGCCTCGGATTTGTTTCCTTCCTTTGCTCGTAAGATACTGTAGAGGCCCCGGCTTTTGTTAAATTACTTGGAAACTTGAGCACTAAAAGTCTTCGACTACTAAGTCTCCATTCAGGCTTGGTATTAAGAAGCGTCTCAAGTGAACAGGTCACAAGTGGAAAGCATGAGACACGTCTGAACACAGGGCTCAATACATCTCATGTTCTGGGTGCAGATACATGCTATGTCATCTCTCTCTCTCTCTCTCTCTCTCTCTCTCTCTCTCTCTCTCTCTCTCTCTCTCTCTTTCTCATATATATATATATAGTGTGTATGTATATGTACACTATATTTCCAAAAGTATTGGGTCACCTGGTCATAAGTACGGTATGTGATTTTTGAGCATTGCATTCCAGATTTAGTCCCAATTGTCTCTTATAATTCCCTCCACTCTTCTGGGAAGATGTTCCACTAGATTTTGGAGTGTGCTTATGGATATTTGTATTCATCAGTCACAAGTATATTATAAAAGGCAGGTACTGATGTAGGTAAGGAGGCCTGGGGTGCAGTCAGCATTCCAATTCATCCCAAAGGTGTTCAGTATGGATGCGATCAGAGCTTTATAGCAGGCCACTCAAGATCTTCCTCTCCAAAAGCATGTAAACCAGATCTTCAAGGAGCTTCACTTTGTGCACAGGGGCATTGTCATGCTGGAACAGGTTTGGGTTTCCAAGTTCAAGTGAATGCAACATTTTATTATTTCGCATCTAAAGACGTCCTGTACAACTGAGTGCCTCCAGCTTTGTGGTAACAGTTTGGAAAAGAACCACATATAGCAGGAAAGGTCAGGTGTCCCAATACTTTTGGCAATATAGTGTATTTATAAAACCTAATCATCACTGTCCAGTCATTTTCATATTAATGCTCAATAATGTTACTAGTAACTGTACTGGGACTAAAACTATTATTTTTAAAAGCATCACTGGTACGGTTAGGATTTCTGTTAGACGTGTATATAACATGGAGAAGAAGTCACGCATGTCAGTGGTGGTATCTTTTTTTAATGATCAGCATGTTTTAGGATGAGGGAGGACTTTGCACTGTCCTCTAGCTGCATTGTTCGAGACGGAGAAGAGCTTTAACTTAATAGAAGTCAACAGGAAAAGAGAAACTGATGAAGAAAGAGATGTTTGGTTGCTGTTACTCAGTTTCAAACAGGAACTAACTTGCGTCACGATGCATGAATTATACATGTCGGGTTGTGCATGGTTGTACATGTGACCACAGGCCTCCTCGTCCTCACCTACATCATGACTTTACTAACACCCGTGTAGCTGAAGGAGCACAATTCTCTACAAGCACACACCAAAATATAGTGGAACATTTACACAAAAGAGTGAGAGTTATTATAACAGCAAAAGGTGGAAATGATGTGGAAGGTTCAAAAAAGCGCATATGAATTTTATGGTTAGGTGTCCACAAACTTTTGCCCAGAGATCGTATATGTAAGCTACAGTAAATGCGTAATTATTTTTTTTTTTTTATATAAACGAGGCGTGAATAAAGTGAGGAAATCCTTCACCAAATGCCCCACAGTAATAGCAGAATATGATTAAGGGTTTTCCCAAGCGAGCTAAGCACCTTATGATTTATTTAGGAAGTTTTTTTTTGCTGTTGGTGAACGGTTTGCTTATTGAATCCACAAATGGATTGGTTTTGCCAAATTTGGCAACCGATAAAGTGTCAATCACTTAAGTGGTCACTAAAGATGCAGTGGAGACACGTGGAATACTCGTCTCAGAAAACGTCTCAACTGTTGGCATGTGCTCAGACCACCTGAGACAGATGATTCTACAGAGTCTGGGTCTAGAAAGCAGCATGGCTTTGTAAGAAGTGAGTCACGTGTTGTGTTTTCGAATGCGTGAGTCTTGCTCATAAATACAGTCATTTCAGGCTGATCCTGTGGTCTTCGTGACTATTTGGAAATATAAGTGAATGTATCATTAAGTGGTGACCTTTCTCCGAATGCACTTAAACCACTTTACACTAATTTCTACATGATGCTGGTAATGAAAAGATATCACTCGATCGTAGTCCAATAACGGGTCATCTTAGATAATGGCCCCATCAGTCCTCGAGTGTCTTTTATGCTCGCATTGACCTCTGTAGTGCAAACTATCGTTTTATGTAAAGCGCTAGTGTGAAGGGCGCTCATATTTCCCGAGACACTCCAGCACCGTGTCTTTGCATTTCCTTTTGGGGCCATTTACATTTTCATTAACCTGCCATTTTATTAACAAAACAGGCTGGCTTTGACGCTGCTACGCTATACTCAAACCATGGATTCCTCCTCCGAATATTCCAGTATAATGATGTCATTTATACATGAGCACATAGAGTCTCATTGTTTGTGTTCTTTTATTCGGCTTTTCAAACTCATCATTCTAAATTGGGTGAAATAAACGTTTACATGTCTGGTGTTTGGCAGATGCTCTTATCCAGAGCAACAGAGCAGGTGGGGCTCAAGGGCCTTGCTCAAGGGCCCAGCAGTGGCTGCTTGATGATGCTGGGATTTTAACTTATGACCTTCCAAGCCAAAGTCCAATGCCTTAACCACTGAGCTTCCACATTCAGCTTCACCGAGCAAAGCCGTGATTTTGGAATGGAACTCAGGTCGCAAAAAAAAAAAAAACACCACTGGAATCTTTCAATGGGAATTAACAGGAATTAATGGGAATAAATTGGGAATTTACAAAATTGCAGGTTAGCCTTTAACCGGGGTCGAAAAAATTACAATCTTGGTTAAAATCCAGACCCCCTACATGCACTGTGCATTCCTTCAGAACACACATCATTTCTTGAATCCTGTACACAGAAATGACATAAATGACATGCATTTTGCATAAATTTATATACTGACCAAATCAAATCAAAGTCAAAATGTCATTTTAAATCTGTATTAGTTTGTATGCATGCTATGACCAAAGAAAATGTTTATATTTGTTTGTATATAATACAGTTTCACCAATTTTTTACTTCATTTTTATACATTTCCATTAATTCCTCGTAAGTTTCCATCTTAGTATATTTCTCAAATTCCCCAGATGAAGTTCCCATGGAAAGTTTCCAGAAGTTTTTCGTCCCTTTGCAACCCTAGATGGAAGCAACCTTGAGTTCAAGAGCAATCCAACACAAATAAACATGAGCACTGTGAGGCTTGTTGTTGGTTTGCAAGCCAGTACCTACATGCTAAGCAGTATGAGTCACAGGCTAACCTCCGCGCTAAGGCTAACCCAGGATTTAGCGTCTGCATGATCGTATTAGATGCTACAAGTCTTCCTGTCTGCTTGCAATAAATCCCCTGCTCTCCCAGTGAAATATAATAAATCATAAGAGGCATCATCGCTGATTCACTTGAAGTCTCTCTTCCCCCCGATAAAAAACAAAACAAAAAAAAAACAGGCTCTTTTCTCATTTCCTTTGAGTCACTTCCACGCGTCTCATAATAACTGCAAGGAAGCTACAACACCTCCTTGTACTATGTTTGGAAAAATAGATCCAGCTTGCAGAATGTTTACTTGATGTAACCCAACCCTGTCCCATGAAGCTCCTCCCAAACACCTTCTTTATGAAGGGTCATTTCATGCTCAACCATTGTCTGGCCGAGGAGAACACCATGCATTGGATAAAAGCCATGTGCGGCTGCTTAAACAGGGAAGGACAATGTGTTATGTGAGCTCCATGCACCGTCTGCATCTGCCTGCCCCTCACGTGATGTGCCTGTTGGAGCATGCATCTCCCCGGTGATGGAGCCCAAGCATAGTCTTGGATTTCTTAGAGAAACCGCAGCAACAAAACCATTTTCAAACCGTGCTGTATTTGGGGTTCTGTTTCCAATTAATAATTTAGATATGTTTATTTGAAACGGTCAATTTCTCAGAGTTCCTCGAGAACAGATCGATAAATTGAGTGGAGGTTTGATGTCGTGGTACGTGGGATCAACATTTTATATATGATAATATCGACGACTTGACATGTATAATAATACCTTGCCTTGTTAATATAAACACCATTGTGTGCATCATCTTGAACCTACTACTAAATACACTAAGGTCAAAAGATTTACTGTCCCTTTCCTTTTATAATAAGCTCCACTGTTTCGGGAAGATTTTCTAAGTGTGTTTGTGGAAATTTGTGCTCCTTCATCTACAAGGGTTTTGGTAAAGTCAGGTACTGATGTAGGTGAGATGAGGAGGCCTTGGGTGCAGTCAGCCCTCCAGTTCATTATAAAAGTGTTCAATAGGTTTGAGGTCAGAGCTCAATAGCAGGCCATGCAAGATCTTCCTGTCCAATCCATGTGAAGCATATCTTGATGGAGCTTTGCTTTGTGCGCAGGGGCATTGCCATGCAGGAACAGGTTTGGGTCTCCTAGTTCAAGAGTAGAGAATGTTTAATGCCACAACTTCCAAATGCAATTGTGTGACTCTAACGTCATGGTAACAGTTTGGGCAGAACTTCGTATGGCTGTTGGGCTTTCCAAACCTTTTGTTCATATAGTGTAGTGTAGACCGCTTCATATAACTGCAGCGCCATCTATAGCTTTGGCGTCAGTGTTTCCAATCTCAGTTACTTCTGTTCTGGATTCAATAATGACTGAACACTGCTGGAAAGACCGAATGTGAAGAAAAGTTGTTTGGCTGTTATCCCTTATGTTTAAGACGTGATTAGCGGTCAATCACTAATAATTCTCTCTCTCACACGCGCACACACACACACACACACACACACGTAACATTTACACAGGTAGATATTTTGTGCTCCTGCGCTCAGGTTGTCCGTTCGTCCATTCTAGATTTTTATTAGCGCGGTATCTCAGGAATGAGCGTTTGCGAGGTTATAATTGGAACCAGCAGATGAACAGATTAAAGTGTGAAATTTATCCAGAAAGGTTCAAGGTCAGTCTGATCCACTCGGACTTGGTGTGGCTGCAGGCTTTCATTCAGACCGAGCAGAAGTGTTTCCTGTTTAATCAGTTCATCTTGGTTTCCAATCTACTATCAAGTGTATCCTCAGTCTGATGGGAAATTAGCACCTGCAGCTACACCGGACCTTTGTGGATAAAACTGAAGGTCTGGAATAAGTTTGTTTTCTTCATATTTGAGGTCCAGAGTCTTCAGAAAGCATTTACTCTCTAATCATGCTTTCACCTTTTGATGTGCTGAAACATCAGGAATTTTTCCTGCTCATTTTGAAGACACTCGATGATGATGATAATGTGTAAAAAAAAAAAAAAAAAAGACAAGATTTACATGTACATTTACATCCAAATGTACAACACAAAGTGATTACGTTTGCTTTGCCCTTTGCAGCAGTGTTTGAGTCGTCTTGGCCGTCTCTCTCTGAGCTTTCCTGGTTCCTCGGTCAGTCTAGTAGAGAACATTGGTGTAGAGCAGTTTCTTCAGGTCACAAATTTATCAAATATAATTTATTTATTCATTTTTTTGTACTCCAAGCTACTTCTTTATTGTTTTTCTGCTATTTTTTGACTCATTGTCTTGGTAGGTTATAAATGTTCAATTTCTGAGGAGCAGCCTGTCACCTTTGAATTTAAAAGTATTTCTCATTCCTCAGACTGAAAAGCAACCATAGAGCATGATGTAATGTAATGTGATATATTGGGTCTCGCTGTAGGCTTTAGGCTGAACATGTGACGTAATGTTAGTCCATCTCAGAATTGGCCAATGTCCGATAGCGAAGATCTGATGACATTGTTGAGGTCTGCATCGGTTCTCCTGTTACTGCCACTTAACTCTTTTCTTGCCCTTGTCCTGCTTTCCTGTTTGGAGGGATGGCCTGGTCTTTTTTTTTCTTATTACTTATAAAAACTTCAGTGTTAATAAGACTCTTCAATGCTGGTCTTGTATAATTTTTTCCCAGCACTTCTCCTCTAAAAAATTTGATTTTAAAGCTTTTAGAGCTTTATCCTTAAGCATCACTGATCTGGTCTGCTGTTTGAGCTGTGTGACCTCCCATTGATTATTTATAATGTAAGGAACTGATTGGACACAAAGAGATTTTCTATGTTTAACAAATTTAGTGAGCACTCAAGCATTTTTACTGATAATATGAAGTGGAGGATTTGTAAATACTTATCTGAACAACGTATAAGGTTTATTCCAAAGGATCAGAAAGGAAAATCACATCGTATCTTATAAACTTGCATTCAGTGTTGCAATACAGCAGAATAAATGCTGCAGTCAGTGGCGTGTTGATGCGCTTTGGAGGCTCTGTAAAAGATTTTTTGCGGTATTTCATTCATCCAATTTAGTAACAAAGCACTAGACTTGTTGGCGGCAGACACGTCCCCTGTCAGTGCTGTCAAGTTTTACTTGTTCTCTTAATGACCTCTTGCTCTCATAGACATAAAGTAGCACATCAGATCAACCATTTAGCAGAAAACCACCTGCTTTCAGAAGTATCGAGATGTGACGTCACCAGCGTACATATGCGTCAGAACCAAATCACTTGATTAAATCTCCATGCCTTGGTAATACTTAAACGTTTACTAAGAATAGCGCTTTGTGAAAACTGGGATGCTGGCAGGAAGGGATAATGAGATTTAGGTCTCAGTATGTACATGACAGATGGCAGTAATACGCTCCATCTAGTTTTATCAGGAATGGAAAAATTATAACTTTATCACTTTAGCTCCAGAGTGTTTGCCCTGTGCTAACAGGTCTGTTTAACATTCCGAATTCACGAGAGATCCATATCTATGTGGAAGGTGACTTCTTGGGAAAATCTCCTGTTAATGAGAATTAGTTTCTTTTCTTTTTCTTTCTTTTTTTTTTTTTTTTAAATGGCATTTTTCCCATGTGCTAAAACAGCTGTTGTATTCAATTTTTTTGCTGCCACACTTGCACAACCAGCTCAACATTTCATTCCACAGCAATTAACAAACAGGTTCCTCGTGTTTAAGTTGTTTCACACCTGAAGGACAGAAGGGAACAGAATGGGGAACAGAACAGGTTTATGCTCACAGGCGATATGACCAGAAAATGTGTATGAGAGAAAGGATGAAACGAAGATTGCTGTCATATGGTTTTAGATCGCAAACCTTAAAGAGCAGGGGTTTTTTTGTACAGCGCCCAGAGTAGTCAAGAGTCAAGAGAAATGCCTATCTCTCTCGCTCTGACTCTGGCCGCGCTCTGACTCTGGCCGAGTCGGAGTCAGAGCGCGGCCCGAGTCGGAGTCAGAGCGCGGCCCGAGTCGGAGTCAGAGCGCGGAGTCAGAGCGCGGCCCGAGTCGGAGTCAGAGCGCGGCCCGAGTCGGAGTCAGAGCACACCCAGAGTCGGAGTCAGAGCGCGCCCAGAGTCAGAGCAAGAGAGAGAGACATTTCTCTTGACTACAGTGGAATGTTCTACATTGTTGCATTCCATTTCCTTTCATCAAAGCTTATTCACTGCTCAGGGATGTTATGATTGCTAGATAGCAAACCTTAAAGGTAACCTGAGAGCAGGTATTTTTTGTACAGCGCCCCAGAGTCAGAGCGCGCCCCAGAGTCTGACATTTCTCTTGACTCCAGTGAATTGTTCTGCATTGTTACATTCCATTTCCTTTCCTCAAACCTTATTCACTGCTCGGGGATGTTATGATTGCTGAAGCCAGGATGTCTTAACTTAGAACAGAGAGATATTTTGTAATCAGGACACTGGACTCAACAATACACCCTGTGTTAAACTTTTTAAAGCTGTTTGAGACAATGTCTGTTGTGAAAAGCGCTATAGATATAATCTTGACCTGACGTTTCTGACCAAATTCTTTTAATACATTTGTTCAGAGTATTAGATACTTAATGCACAGTAGGTGATGATTTTAAAAGAAAAACATGGCTCAGACATAGTTTGGGTCCACTTGTTCTTCTGTAATGTATGATGATGATGATGATGAACTCCATCTAAGCGAACACGGTTTAAAAGTGCAGCATCATCACATTATTAAGAAATAGGGAACGTTAAGATGGTGGAGGGAATGAATATAATGTATACATTAAGCTCTACAGAGGAAACATCGTAATTACAATCAGAACACCCAAACTCTCATTTAATCTCAAATCAGACTCACTTTATCTTGCTCTATTCAACATCAGGCACCATCATACACTGGTGTTATGACAAAGAAAAACATTTTGGAATGAGTTCTCCTCTGTCAGGACTAGCCTGGCCTGTTTCACATTCTCACTGGCAAGATTTCATCGCGGATTTATTTTTTTTTGTTTACAAGCCATGATCAAATCCTCGCAAAGATCATTTTCCAACTGTAACTGATGTTATCAAAATGTGGAACCAAATCAGCAAAAAGGTCTGTTTTAACAATCAACAACTTGTCCTCAAACAAAGAAACAGGTTCCCGGTATTTGTATTATTTTTTTTGGTTTGTTTTTTTAACGTCATTATTGAACAATCTGGATTGTATGGAAGCCCGTTTCTGCCACTGAATAAAAATTTTATCATTTATAATTCGTTTATCATATAATAATAATGATAATTTTCCTCATAGTTGTGAGTTCATATCTGACAATTGCGAGAAAAAAGTCAGAATTGCGAGTTTGTATCATGCAATTGTGAGAAAAATAACCTTGCGATAACCTTTTTTTTTTAAATTAATTATTTATTTATTTATTTATTTATTTATTTATTTAATTCAGTGGTGGAAACAGGCTTCCATAGGATTGTCTTATACAACAATAGCAAATTCTTTTTGCTCCTAATTTAGAGTCCTGTGGAAAATGTGTTTTTATATATGTATATATATTATATGTGTATTACAAAGTATATATTTTTTATTGTAGCAGGCAGCCACTACGTGCCAGTGTGCGAGATCATATCCGTCCAGGAGACGGAGGAAGACTGCCCGAACACAGATGTAGGAAAATGGCAGAAAGTTCCACATAATCCAGCTGAATCTAACCAGCACGCTTTCACAGGTACGCATGATCATGTACCGTTGCTGATATATTTGTGCTTTCTCTTAGGGCTCTGTGATATTGACATAAAAATGATATTTATATAAGATATATAGATATTTTATCGATAACTACATTTAGACAATATTTTGCTGAGTATGTTATTGTACTGGTACCTCAGGGACTCTGACTCCTAAAAATGTTTTATATTCCCCATATTCTCATGGTCCATTCTCTGCAGTGATGCAGATTCATCTTTTCCGATAAGTTTCCGATAATATATTTCTTATCATTTTTTAAGTCAAATTCTTATTTAATCAGTCGATTAGAATAATTTTTGCCATTTACCAATGAAATGAATTTAATAGCTGATTTTGGGAGGAAAAAAAAAAGTCACTTTTTTGTGTGATATTAATTCGCTATACCGAATGATATAAATGTTCATTGTCTGGCCCCAGAGCCTAAATTTTATAACCATTCTTAATGCATTGTAATAATCTGAATCATGCAGTGAAAGAACTCACGCTAAATACGCACCAGTCCAATATACTAGACTTCCTCCGGGAAACGCGTGTGTGTGTGTGTGTGTGTGTGTGTGTGTGTGTGTGTTATTTGGGTACACTCGGTCAAACCGCACATCTTTTAAACAACAATTACGATCTCATGACGAACCATAGTGTTGACATGATTGTGTGATATCTATCCAGAAATCCAGATCAGCTGAAAGATGATATATGATGATAAAATTTGATGTTGAACTGCACATTAAAGCTTGTGTGACCTCCTCTCTGTAGTGTCCTATGTGGAGAGGACTCCGAAACACCGCTGGCGGTGCAGTGAAGTCACCCTCCATTGCACTGATAGGACACTGTGTCTGCAATGGGTCCAAGCCATCAGGGAACAGCTCTTACTATTGAGTACGTCCTTAACGTTCTGGTTTTGCAACCCGACCTACACTTATGTCAACTTTCATAAATGCATGTGTCACTTTATTTTTTTATACAGATTTAGACGTTACCTGAAGGCTAGTCTGGTTCTAAGTTAGGGTTTATGCGAAGTTTGTTGAAAATGTACTAGAAATGACTTGCACCCGAGTTAAACATTCACAGTTGAAGTGTTTCGAGCCTCAAGGAGACGACACTTTGGTTTTAGAAGTCAGATATTAACAGGTGAAGGTAAATAATTTTTACATGGTCACATGATGTTTTTAAGACTTAACTGACTACAGTTTTGTACGTTATTTCTCAGGTAATGTGCATTTTTGCTATAAGCACTAATACAAATGCAACAGTGGATTAATATCTTTACGCATATTTAAGGTTTTGGTAAAATTTTCATGCCAGTCTTTTATATATGATAAAAAGAAGAAAGAAAACATCCATTTATAAAAAAAATTACACATTCAGGAACTTTGTCTTGACAACGATCCGGGTGTCCTGGCTACGAAGGCAAATTTTGTACGTTTGTCACAATCACTAAAGTTGTACACTTGCCGGAAGATTTTTGCAGCGCTGCAAATTAAGTCTGTTGTTTTCTCACGTCTCCTCGTTTGCAGCCATCCGACCGAAGCGATTGCTCGTCTACATAAATCCCTACGGAGGGAAACACCGCGGGAAAAGGATTTACGAGCAGAAAGTAGCCCCAATTTTTTCCCGTGCCTCGATTTCCACCGACGTGATTGGTGAGCGCACATCAGCCGTCTGCATTAACATTTGAATATAAAACGAGCGTTGACATTCTGCAGAAAGATATTTGTGGGCAAACAGCCGTAACTGAAAAGTGTTCCCATGGATATGATTTTGTTTACAGGTTTATCCATCAGGCAGGATAATGATAATGGGAGCACTGATAGCTGGTAAACATGAGAAGATTATTAATCAGGATATTTATTTATTTTTTTCTCTCCCGCTCACATAGGCTGCGAAATTGTGAATGGAAAAGTCGCAGCACACAATTATATGTTGCATATATAACTGTATAAGGCTTATTAAAGAAGCGGGTTTCTATCATATCAGGATTTCATTGATAGAAACTGAATCACGAGAGGAGCCAAGCTCGCTTTAAAAAGCTCCGTACATCTGTTTTGTATCTATAGTCACTACCACAAGACGCTTTCTGTGAGCTAGTATGTCTCCTGACCCAGTATGTCTCAAGTTATAATGTAGTTAAGGGTTTGTTTGTTTTTTCGGCTTGCCTACTTATCACTTGGTGTAGCTCGATTAATTGTGCCCATCAACCCCGCCGGTGACGTAGCAATTTATCTTTTAAGATAAAGTCTGTGACATTGCTTTCCCATTGTTCCCAATAATCACTTTAATAACTTTGCGTTTGTTTCCATAGTTACAGAGCGGGCCAATCACGCGAGAGACCACTTGAAAACGGAGGCGGATCTAAAGAAATACGACGGGTGAGTCGCCGTTAGCCGAGATCACCGCGGGAGGAATTTGCTCCTCCTCAGAAAAGACTAGATTATCATTTCAGCGCACATCGTTCCGCTGGCACGGCTGTGTGGTTTTGGCAGCGGCGAGAACTCGCTACGGATCGAAACGAGCTCCGATGACAGCAATATGCAGCATTCATCAAAACAGGTCCAGAAGCCAAGCAACTCTGAGTGGAACCGCTGTTTCTGGATCAGGGTTTTTATTTCAGCACTTCAGCGAATAGCGCTCATTAAGCGGGTTCCACCTCGAAAGAACCGTAACCCTTATCCCTCATTATGACTGCTGCGCTGCCGTTCTCCACCATCACCTACTCACCTTCGACTCCGCGGCGCTGTCGAACTCTTACACGTGTGCACAGAAGGCGTTGGTTCCTATAGTAACCGTGACACGAGTTGTATCGCGCACGCTCTCGTCAGATATGATGGTTTCATAATCTCAGCATGGAGAACTTAAATAGATCTGTGTGAATTAGATGTTTCAGCGAAGGGTCATTTCGAGTCAGAAGCTCAAACACGTTTTGTTTTTCCTGGAGGTGTTTTGTTGGGGTTTGTACGCTGCAACATAACTCATGCTTGTTGTTTATTCGGCAGGTTGGTTTGTGTCGGGGGAGACGGCATGTTCAGTGAAATCATGCATGGCCTAATCTCCCGTACGCAGCGCGACTCCGGGGTAGACCAGGACCGTTCAGACGAGACTCTGATACCTTGCGATCTCCGTATTGGCATCATTCCCGCAGGTGAGTTCTCCACACTCAAGCGAAGGATCCTTGAACCACTCGGTACGTGTGGATCTGTTGCTTTCTAGCATTCTAGGTAGCGGTGATGTACACGATACATTCCACAGCTGTGGCACACATTACTTAGAAAACATCGCCGATTATTATGGGATGTCAGCGAGCGGGCGCTTTTCTATCCAGTGCACGCAGACAACCATCAGACCAGACGCAGCCAAAGCTAAGCTCAAATGCCGAAAATTGCGAATCGCCTTCAGGGGAAACTTGTGTTTGTTTCCATTTTAGTTTCAACATGTTTTTTGCCCATTAGTGTTTATAACACTGTAACTAGGGTTAATGAAATGGCCATGGAGCTGTGAAAACGTGCACAGCTAACAGTTTAAACTCACATTTTAAACTTTTAGATAGCAGTAATCTAGCCTTATTAGCATATACAGAAGTGTTATGTAAATATGTGAGTTATAAAAAAAAAACACTCAATTTTGTATAGTAAAAAAACTAAAGCTAGCGCGATGGATTTTTTAGCGTTTTCTCTACATCTTCAAGAATTTCTCTTAAAAGCAAAAAATCCTGACAATTCCACATATCGAGAGAGTGAATGAATGAAGGACGGAAGGAATGAAGACATTTGTTAAAGTATGCTGAAATAAGTTGAACCGTTAAGTAGATCCTATCTTACAGAAAATGACATTAAATGTAAAAAAAAAAAACGCACACATCTGTATTACCAACGTGGAGTCTAACGCAGGCTATTTTAATAAATTGTTTGAATTCATTTCTTTAATTTGATTTAATCAGGTGAATTTGTGCCAATTTTATCGATTAATTAATTTAATAAAAAGTGAAATAGTTACATTCATGTGATTTATTGTTATGTATAGTTTTTAAATCCAATTTTTTTATGTAAACCAAACAGGCATTTTATTTAGTTGTTTTTCCACAAATTTTAAGAATAATAATATAGCACAAAACATTCGGATGGTCCGCTGTGGCGACCCCAAATAGGAGAAGTCGAAAGAAAGTTTATTAATAAAATAACAATAAAAAAACAAGCCTTTTTACGTTTTGCATTTCTTCCCCCTAACTGTACTGAAATTGAACCGAAGCGTGATTTAAAAACCGAGGTACGTACCGAACCGTGAATTCACACCCCTGATATGTACTTGTATTGTGCAGTATATGCAAAATAAATATGGCTAGAATATACAGTAGTGCAATGATATGATAAAAATAATTTATAGATGGTGCAAAGAGGCATAGTGGATAAAGCAGTGCAATACAGATAAAAAAGTGACAGTGCTGTAGTGTGTTTGTTGACATTATATGATCAGCTGTTCAGTGCAGTAACTATTTCACTGCAGTAGCACCTGTAGCATCTCCCCCATGAATGACTTAAACTGCCAATGAAGGAAGATGAGAATATCGAGAGCTGTTTTTTCCTCACAGCTACAGCTTGCTGTATTGTCCCGTTTGGTTTGGTTTGGTTTTTCGCAAATGGTTTTCCCTACTTCAAAATAAAACTCTTTTCCTAAGCTTTTTCTTTCATTCAATCTTAAATGTAAATGTATTATGCTTTAAATTTTCATCTTGCCTCATTACCCCCCACCCCCCCCGCCTGCATTAATTCCCCCTGAAGAAATCGCTTTATCCTGGTCAGAGTCACAACGGACCCCTTGGATAGGAAGTCCCTTCACACTTTCCACCATTTTCCCCCCACTTTCTTTTTTGTGCTTTTGTGCTCTTCTCCCTGTTGCTTTCTTTCTTCATCTTTCCTACATTTTCCTCACGTCGCTCTTCGCCCCCGCTCTCTTTCTTTCTTTCTTTCTTGATTGTTGAAAGAAGCAGCCAGGTTGTATTCCAGACAGAGCGAGATCTGTGCTTACCGCCGCTCTCGCTGAGTTTTATATTAGCAATTTGAGACAGAAGAATTTCATTACCGAGCGGAGTGAGAGAAGAGGGATGAAGTCTGAAATCTCATCTCTGTAAAAAGCGATGCCTCGCCGCTAATAGTATTCTCCTCCATGCCTCTGTGCTTCGGCTAAATTGTTCTCGGCGCAAAGAAGGAACGGAAAGGTTTTTTTTTTTTTTGCTTACACAGAAGTGTGAACCGAAAAACCTCAGGCATATCTAAAATTTGGTTAACTTTTTTTTTTCTTTCTGATTGCTCATAGATCATCCCAGTGTGTTAACCGTGCAGGGTGAAGGTGCAAGAGGGAGATGGAAAGAGAGAGATTTTGATTTTCATATTTTTCCATTTAGAGAAATGGAGATTTTGATTTGTTTCGTGGCAAAGCCCTGACCTGTGAAATGTGTTTGTGAAACAGGTTCCACTGATTGCGTATGCTATGCAACGGTCGGCTCTAACGACCCCGTGACCTCAGCGCTGCACATCGTCGTGGGTAAGTGTACACATTCAAGTAAATACTGGTTTATATACACTGACCAGGCATCACTTTATGACCACCTGCCTAATATTGTGTAGGTCCCCCTTTTGGTGCCAAAGCAGTCCTGACCCCATCGAGCATAAACTTCTTCAGCAAATTGAGCTACAGTAGTGTGTATATATATTAGTTTGGACTCCCCACGTGCATCAATTAAACCCCTTCGCTGGTTCACCACTGTTCCTTCCTTGGACCACTTTTAATAGGTACTGACCACTGCAGACCGGTAACAGCCCACGAGAGCTGCAGATGTGGAGATGCTCTAACCCAGTCGTCTAGACATCACGTTTTGCCCCGCTTGCCCATTTTTTCTCCTTCTAACACACCGACAAAATGTTTGCTTGCTGCCTAATTTATCCCATGCACTAACAGGTGCCATGATAAAGAGATCATCAGTTTTATTCACTCACTGGTCAGAATGTTATGCCTAATTGGTGTATAAGTGGTAATGCAAATATCTATTTTCTTTTATTTATTTATTTATTTTTTGTAATCACCAGACATTTAGTCTATTCACAAGTCAAGAATGTTTTTTTTTCTCACAGATCTTTGTTGAGTAAAGGTGAGAACAGGTTTATGCTACATACCACGCATCTACACCCGTACTTAATATAGCTGTAGGGTGGAGTTGGTAGCTGTGGTCATTCATCCTAGCAACAAATACCTGCAAGACAGCAGGGTTGAAATATCTTCAAGATGTGTCATTGTAGAGTGAGTGCTGATAATTGTAGATCTTCAGTAGAACTCGTATAGTGAAATATTTCTGGAAGGTTTTATACAGTATAACCTACGAACAAGTGCAGTTGAAAGGGAGTTATTATTGCTTATCTCTTTTAGTCACAGCTACGCTTATCATTTGTGGAAACGAATTTCTAAAAAAAACAAAACTTATAATAATATTGTATTGGGAGCCACATGCACGTCTTAAACATCTGTACTCTTTCCTTTTCCCAGGAGACTCCCAACCAATGGACGTCTGTTCCATTCACCATAACAACACTTTTCTCCGCTACTCCGTCTCACTGCTTGGTTACGGTTTCTATGGCGACGTGCTGACTGACAGCGAGAGGAAGCGTTGGATGGGCCCGGCTCGCTACGACATCTCAGGTCAGCAGGACCCCTATAATAAAAGACAAAGTCTAGGGGGGGGGGGGGGAGAGAAAGTTATTCTCATTGCAGTCATTCTTTCAATTGCTGTCATTTTCAATGGCAGGTGTTAAAACGTTCCTGTCACATCGCTACTATGAAGGGACGATCTCTTTCCTTCCTGCCGACGAGAACGTGGGAACGCCGCGTGACAAGCTGCAGTGCCGAGCCGGGTGAGATTTGCCGCGTTTATCAGCCAGCATTTTTTTTTTTTTATTAATTGTGCAATTATCTCGAGCCCGGATCAATCCGAGCACATATCGAGCAGTCTCTTGTGTTTGCGTAGCAGTAACAAAAGCACTCGAATGATCTTAGTGTGCGATGCCGCCTCTGATACCAGGCTTAATGGATAATGACTTGTTCTTTTGTTAGGTGTAATATCTGCAGGCTGCCTACAGCTGACAAGCAGGTTTACAAAGACAAGGAGAGCGGCTCCGATACCGGTGAGAATCCGTGACCTGTTACTGCCCTATAACCTGTACAATGATATTTAAATGAGGCAGAATTATAGTGTATATTTTTGTTTGTTTGTTTTGTTTTTTTAAACTCACTTGATGGCTGCTTTGACATTTTGTTTGCACCCAGTTAATTTAAAAAGCCAATCCGATTAGCACAGGCTTAGCATCTATGGTTTAAAAAGTAAAAAAAAAAACTATTAAACGATCACCAACAGCAGCTTTGTGTTATTTAAACAGGAACTGTTTAGCACTAGTGTATATTTATAAATATAGACTCGATGCAGTATTCATCACCTTTGCTCAGGCACAAGTAATATAAGTGCTGCAGCAGCACCAGTGTTTTCATTAATTGTAATAAATGGCAGATGAGTATGTTTATGACAATGCCCCTGTGCACAAAGTGAACGCAATGAAGACAAGCTTTTTCCAAGAGTTTGAGTGGAAGAACTCTAGCTTCAGACCTTTCCTGAATCAAACTGACTGCACTGAAAAACTGCACTGTAGGATGTTACTCATAATCATACACTTTGGTGCTCATGATGTTTCACTCCGCGGTGTTTGTAATAACTTTATGATTTATAATCCTACTCGCAATGTGTGAGGAGAAGTTCAACTTTTGAGTCTGGTTCCTCTCTTCCTCATACCATCTAAGGGAGTTTTTCCTTGCCAAAGTCGCCCCAGGCTGCTCATCTCGGGTATAAATACACATCATTCACTTATATTTACATTTCAGTTCCATAATTCTTACATTCTGTAAAGCTGGTTTGAGACGATGTCCGTTGTGAAAAGCACAATAGGATTGAAACTGAAATTGAAATATCCTTCCAGAACTCTCTCCTCGAATGATATCGAGCACTTCAGATAGCTTATTTTCTTTTAATTACGCTGTAGGATTTAATGCATGTTTTCCGAAGCTTATTTGTTTCATATTAATGACTTGAAAGAAAGCAATCCATAACAAATCCACAAATGAAGATAAGAACTGAAATTGGAGGATAAATGCTGCCATATATAAGCAGAAAGAGTTGCTAGGCTTATTTTATTGAGTCTTTTTATTGAATCATTTTAAGGCTGATTAGCATTCATCTGCATTCACTTGACTATAAAGAACCGAAGTAATTTGTATTGTATTATTGTAAATAAGTCATTTGAATTGGCTTTTAAAAAAAACATACCACTTTGATAAAAGACTGATAAATGAGGCCTGTTGTCCTTTTGTTTACATTCAATCACAGGCTCCAAGTAGAAGCTATGATTTAAGATGCTATTCCTGAAAGTAAGCTGATGAGTTTTGAAATGAGCCTGGCGTCTTGTGGCAGTGGATGTTCTCCCATTCCTCTGATTATTCCCACTTTTCCACCTAGAGTGGGTGAACACATATAATATCCACTCCTTCTATATAGCACTCCCATCTGTCCCTGCACTGATTATTCCCAGAAACTCTCTTACACACAAACTTCTTGTTGATTATTATCTGTCTCTTAGCTCTGAACAGCAGGCACCTTCATTACAGACTGGTCCGTCTGTTTACTGTGACACACTGATAAGTGCTGTTTACAGAGACATGTGGGGAGACCTCCAGGCCTGTAATTGCTATTTGGACATGGTTAGATTTAGGAGGAAAACCAAGTCAAAGGGAGGCAGAGGTGTGTGTGTGTGTGTGTGTGTGTGTGTTGGGAGAGTTACATTTACTTCAGTTATCTATATCACAGCTATACTTGGCAAGTCCTTTCTGTTTTACAGTTTCCTAATGATCTGATGAGATTCCTGGAAACATGCCATTAAAAAGGAGCAAATGAGCATAAGCTAAAGGTTTCTGTTGTCATTTAGGTACTTAAGTGTCTAATCAGTTATTTCCAATTAAAATATATTGGCTTTTCCGAGCACTACAGGCCTCCGTTTAGGACTCTTAGAGCAGATGTGTTATTTATAACTGCAGATCACACAGCAGTGTTTGATAAGTGTGTATCACCGAGACACATCCTGTGCGGTCAGTTACAATACACAATTGACGTTAATTGATAATTAACTGAAGTTGACCTGTTTCCCAATACAGTCAGACCCCAACCTACGACCACTCGACTTACGACATTTTGGACATACGACAGTGTGTGTATATATATATATTGAAGCGAAACATAATAACTTGCCATGAAATAAATAAACAATCGCCATGATGCAGAACTGGTTAGATAAAGGTCATAAAAATACATATATAGTATAGAATATATATAAGATTTTATCTTGCCATAGCTGGTCTTCTATAGTTTTCTCTTTCTGCAACACTTTAAATGCAATGACACAGACCAGGCATAACATTATGAGCGGTGAAGTTAATGACACTGATCATCTCTTCGCCATGGCACCTGTTAGTAGGTGGGATATATTTGTCAGCATGTGAACATTTTGTTCTCGAAGTAGATGTGCAGCAAAATGGGCAAGCGTAAGGATTTGAGCGAGTTTGACAAGGGGAAAGTTGTAATGGCTAGACGACTGGATCAGAGCTTCTTTAAAACTGCAGCTCTTGTGGGCTGTTTCCTGGTCTGCTGTGGTCAGTATCTATCAAAAATGCTTCAAGTGGTGAACCTGCGACAGGGTGATGGGCGGCCAAGGCTCAATAATGCTTGTTTGGAATAAAGGCTGGCCTCTGTGGTCTGATCTTCTGTAGCTCAAATTGCTGAATAAGTTAATGCTGTTGATGCTCGAAGGGTAAGGACTGTTTTAGCTGCAAAAGAGGGACCAACACAATATTAGGAAGGTGGTCATAATGTTATACCTGGTCTGTGTATGATTACCTGCAAAACCTGTAACGACTTAGAACATAATTTAAGTACCCAGATTCCGGTTCTGAAAAATGATCCTGGCGAATGCAAGGTTGCAGAACTATAGCTGTGTGTTTTTTATTACAGAGACTGATGGAGCATGGCAGGTCATCAGGGGAAAGTTTCTGGCAATCAATGCTGCATGTATGAGCTGTGCTTGTCCTCGCAGTCCAAAAGGCCTGGCTCCCTCTGCACACCTAGCTGATGGCACAGCCGACCTCATCCTGGTGCGCAAGTGCACACGGTTTGATTTCCTCCGCCACCTGCTTCGTCACACCAACAAAGACGACCAGGTACATGTTGTACACACATGTCCATGGGATGTACTGTTCATGTATAAATATCGGGGCTATGATTACTTTCCTTAATTACTGTAACCAAATTCAATTTCTGCTTTGGCTTTAGCTAGCTTTCTACTGTCGCAGTCAATTCTACACAACAATAGATCCAAAAACTGATTACAATTATAATAGATTTTATTAGCCTGCGCTTTTAAAGGACACTCGCTTTAGGCTCCTCTGTCCAAGCCCCAGTGCCAAATGCAGTGCTCCAGAAAACAAGCATTTTACATTTTCTATTACTCTCTCATTGAATTCCATAGTTATATATTTCACTGCAAAGGGAGCAGTTCAGGTTCAGAAAGCCTTTAATATGACTAGATGAATGCTCAGAGTTTTTCATTAGATTCATGAGCCATAAAACTAACAAGGCAGAAATATGAGATTTATCTCAAAGGTAATTGAGGAAAAATTCCCAGCTCCTGCCTGGTCTAGTCTCTCATCCGGGTCCCTTTATTCCAGCCTCGGCTATGTCCTGAGAGTTGTGCGTCTTGGGTGACTCACTGTACCGACAGCGAAATTTGGTTAGATGAACACAGCTGTTTGTTAGCTAGGGTTCACTTCAGTTCACTCTGGTTACATTTCCATGTTTCTCAGAAGCCCACATGCTTATTAGAAATGTTTCTACGATCAGGGATGAAAACCAAACAGTTCAGATTGTTCAAATTATCTATCTATCTATCTATCTATCTAGCTATCTAGCTATCTAGCTATCTATCTATCTATCTATCTATTTATCTATCCATCTATCTATTTATCCATCTATCCATCTATCTATCTATTTATCTATCTATCTATCTATCTGATAATTGTAATTATTAGGAAGTGTTTTGCTGAGGGCCAAATGAATAAAGTAACCTCTCTAATAAAGATCTCAAGTTCATGGCTTCTTTGCTCAGTGTGTATATTTTCTGTTTGTGTTGCAGTTTGATCACCCTTTTGTGGAGGTGTACCGCGTGCGGCAGTTCCGCTTCACGCCCAGATACGAGGACGGCGACTCTGAGCTGGAGCTGCGTGAGGCCGGGGGATCTGGTCACACACGCTTCTTCAGCCAGATATGCAGAGAGCATCCGGCATGCACCTGTAGCCTGGCGCACAGCAGCTGGAACTGTGATGGTGAAATCCTGCCTCATGCTGCAATTCAAGTCAGGTACAAGAACCTCATGGCACTGCACTGTGTACTTTAAAAAGATTAAAGAAATAAACATGGTTGTAAACATTTTTGCCCCTCGTTTTATATATATATATATATATATATATATATATACACACACACACACACGAGTTGGTATCAAAACGGTTTACAACTAGTTTTGTAACAAGCCAACAGTTTACAAGGTTGCACGCACAGTCACAGGGAGCACTGACCTCATAAGTCCTTCCTGTGTACATCGGGAGCTGTGCAACTGGTGCTATTCTGACCACGTACGTTACCACTTCTGCTACTCTGACCACGTACGTTTCTCCCTGGGAAACAAGATCTCGCTTCCACACCCACCCTACCTTCCAGGTTTAGTTCCTGCGGACCTTGCCCTCTTCCCAAAGATGAAGATCAAAGCTCAAACTTCGCCTTTTTTGCCACGGATGCGGAGATCCAGTTCGAATCGCAGATGGTGCTTGACACTCTTCATTCCTGCCACTTCCAGGAAACATTCCAGAAGTGGCAGGAATGCTGGAAATGCTTTATCACTGTGCAAGGAGACTATTTTGAAGGTGATGGTGTATCAATGTAGTTAAATAAAGTATTTTTTGTAAACAGAGCTAGTCTTGAATCTTTGATACCACCTCTTATGTAAGAGTATAGTAAGTCAGTGGGCTTCACTGGGCACTGACATGATGACGGTGACAAAACCAATGCACCGGCAAAGTATCCGTGTCTTGCACGATGCACAATGGTAAAAATATCTGTGTATAAATACACTTATCTGTGGCACACGCTGCCATGTCAGTGTCGCTTCTGTGCTAAGAAAAGTCCACACTCAGTGGTAATAATAATCAGTGCTCAGCAATCCTCCCTTTTCCGTTGAGGAATATACTATAACGGGGGCAGGGATATTTTCTATGACATCAGACATACTACAGGTAGTAATTGAATTGCTACAGAGTGCAACTATATGTAGATGTACCTAATAAATGTAAGTGTGCTTAATTAACCGTTACTCCAGTGTCATATTTTACCAATTCGGGGAAAAAAAAAGTTTTCTCTAAGCGATGAAATACCAATTACCTCAGCGCACCGTTGTAGCTCGTGATAAGTAAATCACTTTGAACTGGATGAACCGCTTCCACATATTAAAATATTACTAGCGAATCCTGTTGGGAGATGAACTGCATGGGCATTGCGCTGGAAAAAAAAAATCTATTTGTATAACGGCGAGCACTCGATTATCACAGGAAAATCTTTATGTAGCATGATGGCTTTCCTGAATGCAACATTTATTTCACGCTCCATTTGTCCTATCAGTGATGCGTAACTGTCTCATGTCCTGTAATTTAATGGCCTTTCCAGTGTTAAAAGCTCCCTCCCTTTTAATTAAAATTTAGGCCCATTCATTCATCGACTTTTCCCCCTCACTAGTTGTTCTTTGAACGATTCAGCAAACGAACTGTACAGATGAACAATGTGCCGTAAGACAGAGAGCAATAGAGAGGATTATGTCTCACCTGAGTCCTAAACATGAATCTTGTGCAGTTACAGGAAATTTAATTCTAAAGCTGCATAGACCACATGTACAATTCAAGAAAATGGAGAAGGCTAAAAGCGAGATTCGAGGTTTGGATGTGCTTAATGAATTCGTCTGAATTTAAAAACGTGTAATGTGTTCAGTGTGCAGCACAGCATGAGGGGGGGTTTGTCATGAGTCGTGCATGAATAATGCAAAAAGCCCCAATACAAGAACAGCAGTGTGTTGTAATAAATTAATGTTTGGTTAACATAAGGCGTTACATTCATCTAATAAGCACGCACAATATAAAGAGAAAATCTCTACAGGGAATTGATACTCGCAGTATTTAAAAACTGCAGGTGGCCAGATTGCAATAAAGCTTGCCTTAAAGAACCAATCCACCGAGCAGATTTATTGTGTAGCCTTTATGCAAAGCTAAGAAAGAGAAATGATGTAGCTTTAGACTACTAAAAGGCCATGTGCAGGATGGCAGGATAGCGGCAGATCGAACACAAACGAGGAACGAGTACAGGATAGACTGATAACATTTTAATTCAAGTGGAACACCAAACAATCTAGTAATAAAAACAGAGGTTCCAGCGGTTTTCATCCCACTAGTTTTGTTAACTTCAAATCCAAATTAAATTCTTACAGTGTCAAAGAATGCAGCACATAAGAGCCATTTTCTTCTGGTTACTTTTCTTTATGTAGATGAATTCCTACTGTACGTTTCTGTACCTCCACTGTATGAGAAAATAGAATGCAGCCAAGACTGTGGTATCTTTGGAACCACAGTACCAAGAAAAGCAATGCTGATTAGCAGCCACACTGGAATTTTCCTTACTGTTGCTTATTGCACTCTGTGGGGGTGGGGGGCGCTATCATCTACATGTTATAAAAGTCGTAAACTACTATTAGTGAACTATTGCATTTCACTATTACATTTTTGATACAGGAATATATTTCTTTTGAGTTTGTATTATAAAAACTCTGCCCTGGTAGTGCTATGATTGCTTCAGCAGGGGTTCCCAACCACTGGGCTGTGGACCGGCATCAAACCGTGAATATTATATAGTCACAGTTTTGTTTTTTTTTTGTTTTTTTTTAATGCTTTGACGAATTAAGCTTTCGCTGTTACTGCATTATGCTGTTACAAATGCATTCTATGTAATTAAATAAATAATTGAATTATATGTATTATAATAATAATATGTATATTATTGCATGTAAAAATATATATGGACGACCCCCTTACACACACCCCGGTTTGTGGAAAAATTGTTTTGGTCCATGATGCAAATCTAGGGGCTCCTAGGCTGCAGGCTTGTAAACAGCAAAGTCCAGACGCATCATGTTTATATTTGCCTCACTTATGTAATGAACTTCTGAAGACATCGTTCTTCTCAGTAACCCCCCCCCTCATTTATTTGTCCATTTTTGTCAATTTGTCTCCATTTATTTAAAATGCTGTCGTTATCCAGAGTGATGTCTGACAGCTCTCTTTTTTTCTCTCTGTCTTTTCAGAGTGCACTGCCAGTTGATCAAGCTGTTTGCGAGAGGGATTGAAGAGCAGTTTGTCTTTGAAGAACCGTACGCTCTCGCTGCAATGTAAAGCTGCCTGTCACTGGAAAGAGAAGAAGGGGGGGGGGGAAAAATCAAACCCACTGGACCATAAAGAATCCTAAACCTCTAGGTCACATTTGGGTTAACAGTGCTGTTACAAGTTCCGTTACAAAGACGTTTATAGTGTTTGCAGGAAAAAAAAATGATGTCATTAGTTTGCTGGGATGCACAACAGTAGAGTAGATAGCGCCTGTATTCCCACAGTGTATTATTATTTTTTTAAACAAAAAGTGATTCGGTTGACCCAACGTGATCGACGTGAAACCGCTATGCATGATTTCCATCTGTCTTCCTCAATTGTCAAGCTGGTCTTGATGACAACAGTGTCCCAAACCGAACATGCAAATCTTTCCATTGCTGGGCATGAAGTACCTGACATTATCCTGCCGTAGGTATTAAACATAATATATTTGGTTATTATTTCCTGGAAATTGTATTTAACTATGAGTGCGTAATATTTTACTGTTCTATCCTGCAGCTAAAATGTGTAATATATATATATATAATATGTAACATCTTAATTGTTTTGTAGCAGTCGATCTCTGAGGCACAGTGTAGCTGATAACGATCAGTCTCTTAGTTATTTCCTATTCGGGACTTTATCCTGAGGTCAGTTACTTAGTAGGAACTTCAATCTCCTGCTAAAATCAAGCATGATTGTAGATATTTAGCTGAAATATTAGCATGGTCATTTTTGTTCCCGGAGTCTTCGTTAAATGCATTGTGAGCTCTAGACTAAATGTAGGTGATGACCTGTTCTAGCTTTGTCTCTAACTTAATTCTCCAGGGTGTCGACCTGTTTTGGGATCTCGACCCTTCATTGCCTACGTGTTTCTTTCGCTCAGGTTTCTTCCCCCCTTCTTATTTCCGCAAAGTTAAAAACGTCCATCGGGCATCCTGTTCTCTTGCCTTCCGCTGAAGGTTTAATGTGAACTCTAAGGCTGTGTTCTTTCACCATCAGGGAAATTTTAGCAGTCTATGATTTAATGAAATTGCCTCTTCACTATAGTGCATCTGCTGTTTGGCGAAGCCGAGGTGCTCCTCAAGGTTTTTTTTTGAATACCGAGAGATCTGATAAATCATTACTCTCAACTACACCCCTCGTATAATTCAAGTAAAGTAGAGCCGCGGTAGTGTGTGATAACGCCAGTAGTCAATGCCAGGCCATGAACTGTCCTCAGCATGTGTGGGTGTGTGTACAAACAGCAGCCATCTGACAGCTGCTGTATTTGGCAGCCCGGTTCATGGCCAATCAAACACTTACATGCCCATATGCATCAACCGCTGCGTCAACAAACCTCCCTTTCGTGCACACGTACAGCCCTGAGATCGGACTTCATCAGCACCACAACCATAATTCAAAATCCTCTTCGTCCCAGCTGTAAATATCCACTGCCATCTACTCTCGCTCGCTCTGGCTTTCAGTGCTACAGTCGTCGCTAATTTACGGTCCAGCGCTGGTAGTTGTGATGAGGCAGTTTGTTGTACATTAAACCATCATCAGTATCCATGACCCCGTATACATATAACCTGTGCAGCCTTAGAAGTGATCACTGTGAGCAAAGCAACCATTCCCTTCCATACGCTGCCTAGATCATAAAGTCTCAGGCGTGACTGAAAAGCGGGATGTTCTTCTCGCAGGTTTCGAGATGACGCATGGAATGATGACCTGAAATGTACAAGTTGATGTGTGTTACCAAAAAAATTCAAATCCTTAATAAAGTTCTTTAAAACATTTGTGGTGAGTCGGCTGGGAAAGACACAAATTGAAGAAACAACATGAACTGTGTTTTATCCTCTGAAAACCTGTCAGTCTTCCTTAAAGAGCTGATGACCGGGGTCTCCTTGGGACTTGGCAATATTGATGGAACCCGAGATGGTAAGAGAAAAGTTACATTGAGTTGTACTGAAGGATAAGCTGCAGAAATCCTGTTTCAAGGTTGACCAATGCTACTTTCTTTATAGCATTCATGCATCCAGAGTGATTTATCTCCGAGTAACAAGGAGCAGTTCAACCGTGGGTCAGCCGGGATGTTGGCAAGGAGCCACAGGTTCTAATGTCCTTGTCATTTTTTGAGCCACTTCTTCAGTGACCTTCAGCAAGGTGTTTAACCTCAAGTAACACTATTTAAATAACTTTCCTTTAAGTTAATACAATCACTTCGCTGAACGTTCCTTCAGGAATAACTGCGTAGGCTTGGGGCCTTTTGCTAATATTTTCCCCATCAGTCAAACTGATTTTATTCCTGGTGTCAGAAAATTTAGAAATCAAAACAAAGTAACATGTTTGTATGTGTTGCTTTGCTTAAATGAGGTTTTTAATGGGACTATAGATTTGTAATCACCATAAGGGGGATTAATAGATACACCTATCAGGCAGAACATTATGACCACTTGTCTAATAATCTGTTGGTCCCTCTTTTGCTGTCAAAACAGTCCTGACTCGATCATTAACAGCAGTAACTTCTTTAGCAATTTGAGCTACAGGAGCCTATCTCTACGGACCAGCCTTCGTTCTCCACAAGCATCTATGAGCCTCGGCTGCCCACGACTCTGTCGCCGGTTCACTACTGTTCCTTCCTTGGAGAACTTTTAAAAGATCCTGACCACTGCAGACCGAGAAACACCCCACAAGAGCTGCAATTTTGAAGATGCTCTGACCCAGTCGTCTAGACGTCTCAATTTAGCCCTTGTTAAATTAGCTCAAATCCTTACACTTGCCCATTTTTCCTGCTTCTAACACGTCAACTTTGAGGACAAAATGTTGACTTGCTGCCTAATATATATCCACCCACCAACAGGTACCATCATACAGAGATAGTGTTATTCACTTCACATCATAATGTTTTGTCTGTCGAGTTTTTATAATCGTCGTCCTTCGTTTTGTGCAGAAGTCATGGTTTACGTCTCGGTTCGAACCCGTTTTACCTACAAATGTGCTACATGAAAACAATCCATGTTCCTTTATTATTAGCTTTTGGTAATGGTGAATGCTCCGCAGCCTTCTTCTCTGACAAATGCCCCAAAATGGACGAATAAAGCAATTTAATGGGTTTTATTGCATAAAATTGTTGGAAAGGAACAAATATATCCGCTAGCTTTGCTCATGTGCAGTGATGGGGAAGATATTTTGCTCGTATTCTCTGCCTCGCTTACTGTTTCTGTACAGCCCATACATTAGGCTTGCTG
This sequence comes from Silurus asotus, assembly GCA_024362625.1. Lineage (NCBI taxonomy): Eukaryota > Metazoa > Chordata > Actinopteri > Siluriformes > Siluridae > Silurus > Silurus asotus. Next base: position 3,341,832 of record MU551697.1, on the reverse strand, counting down.
TCTGGTCCCACATGGCGATTGAAGCCAGGTAATTTTCCCATCTACCGCCGAGCGAGTAAATTCCATCTCCTCCCTTCCTCCCATGTCTTTATTGATTTATTCTGAGACCGGGGACTGTGGGTGGCGTCCCGCCGAGGCCCGCTTTCTCATTCTTGGACCCTTTTCCAGACACGTTATAGAGACAAAACCAACAAACAGCTGTCTGTGAGCACTCAAATAACTGGAGACAACTCATTGCGAGTGTGATTACAGTGGCGCCTTCCACTTCCACTTTTTAAGTAGCTGTGCAGAAGCAGAGCGGCTGAGATTGAATGCTTTTGGCCTGTCCTGGCCTTCAAAAACGCACCTGAGCCTCGTCCAAAGCTTTTACGCAGATAGCCGAGCTGCATGAACAAGGTGGGCTTTAAGACAAGAGGAGTGCTCGTCAGTGCAGGTTTTATACATCGGGGGACTCTCACCTCTCAATTTTGGATTAACAACAGTGAAAAGGGAGCTATTTGTGAAAATGTGAACATGCGATCCATCCCGGATTTGCACTACGATCGCTCAACTGTCTGGTTCGAACTGCAAGAGGTGACGTTCATCAAGAAAGGAGCGGCACTGGCTCGCTTCAGATTATCGATCACCGTCACATCCAGGCTCGGGTTTTCTTCTCTGGCTACACTGGGGACTAACAAAAGTAACAGGAGAGAGTAAAGATACAGACTATACCTGTCAAGGGCTATTGATTACACTTGGCCCATTTTCCCCCTTTCCCCATACTTTTCTCCTCTGAACTTTTTCGTCTCCTTCCAAAGTGACCAGATCCATGGAAGAAAAAATAACATTGTTCGGAAGTTATTTCCCATCATGTCAGGACAAACTTCCAGCAGACTCGTGTTTATCTTCTCTACTTATCTACAGTCAGAATTCTTCTATTTGTTTCGGGTGTTTTTTGGGAAAAAGTCCTTCACCATGTCGAGTCATGATGTTCTAAATGACACTTGAATATATGTAAAATTAATATTTTTTGGTTGCAAGGTTTACAGTAAAAGATTAAACCATTCTCTAGGCAGTACACTGCATTCTTGAGGTTATATGCGTTATACTAATATCAGTATCTGAATCTTTTTAAACTCCGACAATGGATTCAATTTATTATGGAATTAATTGTCCTTTATGTGGAGAGCTTTTACACTGCCTATTCCATCCATGTTTTATCAAAGACACACACACACATACACACACTCTATGAACAGAACGTTATGGACACCTGGCAATAAGCTTTGTATTTTCTTTTTTTGAGCTTCATTCCACATTTATTCTCCATTTGATCTTCTAATAACCTTCACTCTTATGGGAAGATGTGCTACTTGATTTCAGAGTGTACTTGTGGACATTTGTGCTCATTCAGCTACAAGTGCTTTAATAAAGTCAGGTGCTGATATAAGTGACGTGAGAAGGCTTTTTTGTGCATTCATCCCAGAAGGGTTCAATGGGGTTCAATGGGGTCAGAGGTCTTTAGCAGGCCAATGAAGATCTTTCGCTACAATCTATGTAAATTATATCTTTTATGTATATATCTATATATATTGTACTACATCCTAAAACATCCCATACAAATGTTTGCCTCCAAACTTTGTGGTAACTCTATGAGGAAGAACCACATATGGTTGGAAAAGTCTGGTGTCCCAATACTTTTGCCACTACAGTGCATAGAAGTGATCTGGGAAGGATATGATGGTTTGCCCCCAGCAAAGCAAATGATGAAGATTCTCCTTAAGTCATAGCAGGTCCACCACATCGATGGCAGTTGAACCTGAAAGATAACAGGTTTCGATTTGATCCTAGTTCACTCAATCTGAAACAGACAGAGATAAAAAGGACTATTACTTTTGCTGCCTCCAATTCGCATGGTGTGACAGAGCTGGACTTTGTTTCCCCCCTCCAAGTTATTGCATCCCTAATGGTGCTTAAAGTAATTACACTTTGTAATGTTTCTCTTTCTCCCCCCTTTAGTAGGCCCTTCCGAAGCGCTCTTGCATCCAGTGCCCACGTTGCCGTTCTCTGCTAAATGATGCCATTAACCATATTGCATTTGCTAACTCTCTGGCCACCCCAATGAGATTTGGTTCACAGCGAGTTTAATTGACTGAAAACAAGGTTGTGTATAAAATGGTGCAGTCAGAGTAAATTTGCCAGCAGCGCATGCTTTGTGTTTTAGACGTTTTTAGTCTAAATGGAAAGAGTCTGTCAGTTGAGACAGACATTCACATTGAAAAGGTGGGTTTTTTTCCCTCCTATAACGGACATTTAATCATTTTCAGTAACTGGTTTGTTCTTATTTGGGTCATTGGGGGTTGAGGTGCTAATATACCATTGATTGGATGACAGATTATTACAGTGCTTTTTGTGTGTTATATATATACACAGTATATTTACAGTGTTGGGCAGTAACGTGTTACTGGTAACTTTTGACAGTAACGAATACTGTAACACGTTACTTTTAAAAATAAATTACCGTTACCGTATGGTTTGTTACCTGTTTCTTTTTTAAACGAATTAATTTCGGCTGAAGTGTAGACTACAGTCTAACATGTTTACAGGAGAGACGCATTGTAGGATTGGTGGATGAACCACTGTAAACAGGGAGAAGACACACTGTGGGCGTGTCTCCGTTTATTCAGGTCTGTGCGGCAGTAATGGCGATTTCTTCCCGTCCCCGTGCAAGGAGGGAAGTGCTGGTGAAACACCTCACTCTGTTATCAAAGAACCGGGGTTACGTTAAGTAACCTATCGTTTCTCAAAGTGGAAATATGCTCATTATTTCACTTTAGTTGAGTATAAAGACAAAAACTTTTAAGTCAAATGTAAGCTGTGTCTTACTGGTTCGAAGGTCGTATCTACTGCAATAGCAAAAGTGGCTTATTTATGAATTTTTCCTGGGTTTTTCCCGCTTTCACAAACTTCAAGCCAAAAAAACTGAACCCCATAACATTAGACCAATCAAATTTCTGAACGGAAACGAAAAAACGCACCTCACCTGTGTTCTGAGCTGCACGGCATCGAGTTATTTTTTTACGCACGGCGATGCCAAAAGATAAAAAATAGTTGTGAAAGGAAGGAGGAAGACAGTGAACAATGACTTTTTAGGTCGGCTACTGTTTAGATACAAGCCGTTGTGTAACGTGTCGTTCGTTAAAGCCTGTGTAAAGTTCATTAGTTTCAGTGTAGACTTATAGACAGGTGCGGCTTATTTATGTTCAAAATAAAAATATTTGTCATTCAGTGGGTGCGGCTTATATTTGGGTGCGTTTAATAGTCCGAAAATTACGGTAAATCTCAATAAAATAGAATGTTCTGGAAAAGTTCATTTATTTGAGTAATTCAACTCGTGTATTAAATAAATTAAATGCACACAGACTGAAGTACTTAAAGTCTTTGGTTCTTTTAATTGTGATGATTTTAGCTCACATTTAACAAAAAACTTTTTTATTTTTTATTTTAATTGTTGGCCTTCTGGAAAGTATGTTCATTTACTCTATATTCATTCAATACTTGGTAGGAGCTTCTTTTGCTTTAATTACTGCACTACACTTTCTCTCTCTCACACACACACTCATTCTCAAATAGGGGAAAAATAACTATAGCTTTTTTTTTACACTGCTGGAATGTTTTTGAGAGTGGAGAAACCCAGTACACAGTTTGTGGCAGTTCATGCTCTCAGATTTATGTCTGAACAGACTCATGCATTTATTTTAATAAAATGCAATGAACATTTTTTGTATCCTCCTGGGTATGGAATTCACCAGAGCTGCACAGGTTATTGCTGAGATCCTGTTTCACTCCTCCATAATGACATCATAGAGCTTCTGGATGTTAGGCACATGGCGCTTCTTCAGCGTCCACTTCAGGATGCCCCACAGATGATCAATAGGGTTCATGTCTAAAGACATACTTGGCCACTTCATCAACTTCACCTTCAGCAAGGCAGTTGTCTTGAGGCCGTGTTTGGGGTCATTACTATATTTGGCCCAGTTTCTGAAGGGAGGTCATGTTCTGCTTCAGAATGTGACAGTACATGTTGGAATCCATGTTTCACCTTAATGAACCGCAGCTCCCCAGTACCAGCAGCACTCATGCAGCTTCAGACCATGATGCTGCCACCACCATGCTTGACTGTAGGCAAGACACAATTTTATTTTGGTACTTCTTTCCAGGGCGTCGCCACACGTGTTGGACACCATCTGAGACAAACAAGTTTATCTCAGTCTCATCTCTGCACAGGATATGGTTCCAGTAATTCATGCTCTTGGACAGGTTGTCTTCAGCAATCTGTTTGTGAGCCAGCTTCAGAAAAAGCTTCCTTATGAGATGACAGCCAGGCAGTGTGCTGCCTGTAGTCTGAGCACCCGCAAGCGGACCTCTAAAGCAATGCTGACCGCGCTGATGCTTCCGTTTTTTGACCAGACGCACAGCACTAAGACTTAACTTCTTTAATGGCCCCTGGCGAAGCCTGTTCCAAGAGGAAATTTGTACTCGTTGATATTATTTTGTGAACAGACATTTGTAAGCTGCCAGTGTTCTAAGCAAAAGGTTTCTTGCAGGTGACTCCTCCGGGTCTCCCACAGCATTACAGAGATTTTGAGGTTGCAACCCTTCTTTGTTCTGTGGTTATCAAATGCTATTGGCCCAAGGGCTATGAGAGAATTCAGCACTGCAGCATTATATGAAGCATTTAGAGATCTGCATACTACATTCCAGGACCTTTAATCTTTTTGCGGGATCAGATCTTAGAGTTATAGAATCCCCAGTTATAGAACTGGGGATTCTATAGCTGTTCTACATCAACACTAATTATTTCTTGTTCTTTTTTTTTGTTTTTTATCTAAGTGTTATATACTACTATTTACAGTGGTGAAAAGTAACGAAGTAAATGTAATGCGTTACTGTACTTAAGTAGCTTTTTCGCGTATCTGTACCTTACTTAAGTTGTTCCATTTGGGGAGTCAATACTTTAACTTCACTACATTTTAAAGTCAAATATTTCAACTACATTTTAATGAAATCTGTCGTTCCTTTTTATTTATGAGCGGATAAAAACCGAACTGGTCAAACACACAGCAAGCCACAAAACAGGTAAGAGTGCGCGCTCTGTTTTACACTTGTTTTGATTGCTGCTTGGTGGTATTTATTTCCTGTAGTACTAGCATACATTTCAGCAATCAGTTCAACAGCAAGCAGGGCATTTTAAGAGCAATTAATGATGGAAGTAACTCCTGACTTTTACATCACTCAAGTGAAAGTTTGTCCAGCACTGCTACTTACTACCACTTTACCACCTACATACACTCAAA
>MU551697.1:3298996-3333996 GCA_024362625.1 Silurus asotus | reverse complement strand
GGACCCCAGAGATTCCTGACAGCTGCCATTAATGCAAGCGTACATATGATTACCGTCCGTCACTTTTATGGGGATTTTGTTGTTGGTTTTCAAACATCCTTGTCATATTGGGGAGAGACAGCCAGCAAAACTCAAGCTGTCTGCTCCATCAGTGCTGCTCACTATCTGAAACTAAACAGATGATCACCCAGGAATAGATACAAATCAGAAATATGTTTATTTTACATAGATTTATTGACGTATAACACATACGTGTATACATTTACTTCTTAAAGAAGTTCACATGTGACAAATGCAAAAAAGAATTCTATATATATATATATATATATATATATATTTGTTTTTTTTGTTTTTTTTTTGTTTTTAGTATTTAATTAAAACACCATCTGTTTTGCAGTTTCGAAAGCTGCAAATCTTATGATCTCTATATTTCATTTAAATCTTGATTTGTGTATATTAATAATTTTAGCTTTGTTAGTTTATATGTATTTTTCTGCCATGTGCATGAAAAGTGTTAATAATATTACAATATTAGATACTGTACAGTGCCTTTCAAAAGTGTGGAAACATCTAGTCTTTTATTGTTTTTGAGACACATGCATGTTACTTAAATCATATGCGACAACCTAGGACAGTAAAAAAGTAGAAGAAATGTATGTGAGCCAAATTTATGTGTCCAAATGTGACATTTTTAGCTCTAACAGAAGAACATCTGTAAGACTAAGAACAGGAGCGAGAATGTTAGCAGGCTGCCTCACACTCACAGTCAAACATGGAGGTGGAAGCTCAATGGTTTGGGGTGGTTTTGGAGCAGGGAAGATTGGAGACTTATTCTGGGTGAAAGGAATACCAAACCAACATGGCTACCGTTCCATATTTCAACTTCACACAATTCCATCTGGACTGCAGCTAATTGGAACCGACTTCACCATTTAACAAGACAATAAGCAGAAACCATACAACTAAGATGTGTAATTTAGAGAGCAAACAGTTGAATGTAGTGTTATCTATTATGGAATTGCCTGCCCAGTCACCGCATCTAAATCCTATTAAACTGCTCTGGGATGAACTGGTGAAAAAGACTATTGACACATTTACAAGCATCATGCCGAAGTATTTCAGCTGAATGCTTTAGAAAGCAACTGCCCAGATGTGTAGAGCTTTTATTCACGCTAAGGGAGGATTTTTTGGTGAAAATAAAGTTTCCCATCTTTACATTTGTTTGGCCAAAATAAATTTTTATCCTATTAAATTACTAGTTTGTTACATATAAACAAAAGGAGCATGCATAGAAATCGTGATGTGCTGTTATATCCCTAATGGTGTGCAATGGTGACCAACCCGTGAGCAATGTACTAATTGTGATTGTAGTAAATGTTCTTGGTTACAAGTCTATGGTCTATGCATTAATTGTAGCTGTTCAGTGGTGTCCTACCTGAATCAATCCATTTAACCGTAATACCATCATTATGATGCCACGGTTATTAAAACCATCAATATTAAACAGAATTGCAGTATAACAGAGTGCTGCACTACAGACAGGTATCTCATACATATTCATGAACAAAAATATATTCAAACTCAAGTCGGTAATTCTGATAGAGTTTAGGCCAGCAGAGAAGGACTTGCTGGCTCCGGTGGTCCACCACTGCTTGTAGGAAATGATTTATTGATATGCCTTAGAACATTATAGAAGTGCACTTGAAAAGCTTCTTCAACTCTTATATGTAAAGTTAAAGGCCAATTTATTAGGAACATCTACTTTTACAGGCATTTGTTCAATCAGCTATTAATGTGGCAGTGGTACATATTCATGCAGACAGAGGTCAGGAGAATGGACTGATATTAATGGCAGACGTCAGAATGCGATAAAATGTGATCTTGGTGGCCTTAAAACTGTATATCTGTGTCTCCAATAATAATATCAGTGAGAACCAGAACTAAAGTCTTAAAGAAATATTTAGCATAAGATTAATAATTTACTATGGGTGAAGGATACTTTATCACCCTTTACAACTCTGATAACTTTATCTCCAGTATTGAGAATGGGTTAGTTTAAGTAAATTGTGTACATTTCCAGTACAGCTGTCAATACCAATAAAGTTGTAGCAGTTCCACTCTATGGCTAACAGCTAACACAGGCCTCTAATCCAGTGTCTCTCAGTGAATGTCCTCTGGACCGATAAAGCACAAAAGACACGTTCACCTACACCTTTGTGTTCCAGTGAACAAGAAGAGTCTCAGCCATGAAACAGTTCTTTTCGGACAATGGCAAAGGACACGAGTCACGTGAGACCGTGTCCTACACGGTGCGTATCCAGGCTAATCTATTCCCAAACCCGGTGATGAGCACATCAGTCAAAGCACAAAGTCACAACATGATACCGTGGCTGATGGATGTTCCCATAAGGAGGGATGATTATTTTCGAACAGTGGTGTCAGTGGCCTATGAGCTGTCCTGTCTCCGTCTCTGTCTCTCATTACAGCTGTTGGGAATTAACTGCTGGCAAAAGAGCAGCTTAGGTCCATTATGTAATAAAAAACAGTACGATAATGATTTTTGATCCGGTTTACAAAAAGCTTAGCAATCAAGCAGGAGAAATTATTTTGATAAGTATAAAAAGAGTGTCTCACATTTGCATTTGCTTTCCTACATTACAATTAATATGAATATAGCACTGCCAGAAAAGCGAAATAATTCCTTATTCCATTTAATTGAGATTTCAAGCCATCTTGATAAGTTGCTACACTAATTAACACCTCCAAGTTGTGTTGCGAAAGAAGTGTACAGTAGATTTAAATGGATAATTGGTTATGTAGCATTATTCTTCTTCTTCTTTTGGCTTCTCCTATTAGTGGTTGCCCCAGCGGACCATTAATGTGTCAAATCTGAGCCTGAAATTGTTTCTATATATATTTCGCATTTATACTTCTCCATTTCAATGTGCTCCATTATTCTTTTCCCTGGAAAAGGGTAGAAACATTTACATTAAATCAAGTCAAGTCAAGTTTATTTTATAGCGCTTTTCACAACATCTTATGAGGAAGAAACCTTGAGAGGAACCAGACTCAAAAGGGGAACCCATCCTTGAGAGGATCCAGACTCAAGAAGCGGAACCCATCCTCATTACACAGTGAAATTCTTTCTTTGCATATCCCAGCAATGTTGGGAAGCTGGGGTCAGTTCACAGGGTCATTCATGATACAGTGGAACACAGAGGGTTAGGGGCTTTGCTTAAGGGCCCAAGAGCGGCAGCTTGGCAATACTGGGGTTTGAACCCACAACATTCTGATCAGTAACCCAAAGCCTTATACACAAAGCCAGTTACCACTTCCCAACAAGAAAAGATTTTAGATTTAACTGTAAATAAGATTTAACTCGATTTAACTAGACCACTGTAAATTCTTTGGCTGCACCCATTTAAGGACCTTCACATGGAATGATTGGTCTGCATATGTTATTTGGAATAGGATTTTATGATATAACCATGATACAACCCTCCTATTTTATCCAGGCTTGGAATCAGCACTGAGGATAGACTGACTTATACAACCCTCACCTAAAGTGGCCGGGTTGGTTGCAAGCTACACTGTTAATGATTATCATAACTCAGTGTGATCAATGCACATACTATATATAGACAAAAGTATTGGGACACCTCACTTTGCCAGCCATATATGGTTCTTTCCCACATTATTGTATAGGATGTCTTTGTATGTGGTAGCAATCAATTAAACTAGAAGTCTCAAACCTGTTCCATCATGACAATGCCCCGTGCACAAAGTAAGATAAGATATGCTTTACATCGATTGGACAGGAAGATCTTGCATGGCCTGCTATAAAGCTCTGACCTCAAACCTATTGAACACTTTTGAAATGAACTGGAGGGCTGACTGCACCCCAGGCCTCCTCATCTCACCCACATCAGTACCTGACTTTACCAACACCTTTGTAGCTTAATAAGAAACAAATCTCCACAAACACACTGAAATCTAGTGTAACATCTTTAAAGAAGAGTAAAGGTTATTGTAACAGCAAAAGAGGACTAAATGTGGAATAAGACGTATAAAAAGCACATACCAATCTTTTACTCAGGTGTCCACAATCTTTTGTCCATGTATTATATAAATACAATGTTAGCATATACAATTTTCCAAGCTTTCTCATGTGGATGATCTGACACTTGAGATAACTGATTTTGAAACTGAGGGCACACTGCATGGAAGAGACAACAGAGCGCTTCTTAAATCTCAATTACCATGTTCAATCCCAAGCCTCAAAACTATTCACACTCAAATCGTGAACCAACTGTAGTAAATAGCACACACAACTGCAAATGTAAAACTAAACTTTCTGGTACAAAATGTTCTTTCATACAATCACACTATAGAATTAAGTACACAGAGCAAGGATTATTTCACATTTATTTAGTTTTAGAGGCAAAGAAGAATAGCTCCGGGAGAAATGGGGTGAAAATGGGATAAAAAATAAAAAATAAATAAATATATATATATATTGTAGATTTACACTGAAGGCATCAAAACTATGAATGAACACATGTGGAATTATATATGGAATTATATACATAACAAAAAAGTGTGAAACAACTGAAAAATGTCATATTGTAGGTTCTTCAAAGTCGCCACCTTTTGCTTTGATTACTGCTTTGCACACTCTTGGCATTCTCTTGATGAGCTTCAAGAGGTAGTCACCTGAAATGGTCTTCCAACAGTCTTGAAGGAGTTCCCCGAGAGATGCTTGGCACTTGTTGGCCCTTTTGCCTTCACTCTGCGGTCCAGCTCACCCCTAAACCATCTCGATTGGGTTCAGGTCCGGTGACTGTGGAGGCCAGGTCATCTGGTGCAGCACCCCATCACTCTCCTTCTTGGTCAAATAGCCCTTGATGCCTTCAACTCTTTGAATGAGACGGTGTGTCCAAACTTTTGGTCTGTACTATATATATATATGCTTTTCCATGGAAGATCTTGCACACTGTGTATTTGACTATAACATTTTAATATCTGAAATATTAATAAGTTATATGTAAGAACAAATGTATTACATGCAGTCTAAGAGACTGTACAACTCTTGGGTGGACCTAGATGTAATGAAATATCTTCTTGTGTCTCTCTTGTCACATTTAAGACATTGCTCAACACCAATTTGCATCTGTAAGGAGGAAAAAACTCCTTATATAGAACATTGTTCCTGCAACATCTTAAATTCAGAGGCTCAATAAAATCTCAAAGGAAAGTATATTATAGGCCAATCCTGAAAAGCATTTAAATGGAGGAAAGTGTGCTATCTTTTACAAATGCAGCCCTACTCTGGAAAGCTATTATTGTAATAAATATTTAAAGACAAGTCTTGTTTCAGCAAATCTTTATATCTTTTTTCACCTAGGGAAATTTAGAATCATTTCCACAACATTACATTTATCTTGTGTTCTTCATTGTACTTCACGGCATTCTGTTTCGGTCCGCCTTTCTTTTTTAACCCCAAATGCCACCCACAACATCCCCACAGAAACAACTGAATGCATTAGTCTGGGCTGGAGTTCACATCCTCTGGACCAGTGGGTGAAGGATCATTTGTCTGTTTCCGCTTCAACTGAATTGAACACTTTCCAAACAATAGAGCCAAAGCATCAGCATAAGGATGATGCATTAAAAATGGTCATTAGTGGGTTTGGATCTATAGATATACTTGATAAACCTAAAATAGTTTGAAAGGTCAGAAATCAATGTTTTGTTTTTTTATACAAAACTAAAGCATAGAGCTGGAGTTTTGCCAAATTCAGAAGCTTCATATGGAACTAGAATCAGTTAAAATTGATGTTTACTTGCAGCGATGTGAAGTATTTGAGTAAATGCACTTTATTACTGTTCTGAAGTTGTTGTTTTTTTTGTCTACTTTCTAGTTTTACTGAGCATCAAAGATATAAGCAACTTTTGCTCTGTACTCAACTACATTTATGATTCGATATATGTACTTTTTACTTCACTATATTTTAACCGACAATTACCAATTGCATTGTAAACCTCTTTTGAAGATGTATTAAGGCTCATCACTCCTCTGCCTGCTATGCTGCTTGTGTGTGACTTTTCAGCACTGCTGGAATCATTCTCAATCCAAACAGAACTCGAATAAATTCTAAACACTTAAAAAATAATAGCTTTTGTTGAACTTAAATAAAAATATCGCCCCTTTCTGAGACTGAGAGGTGCATCAAATCAGAGTTAGCTCTGAATATTTGGGGTTTACTTTATTTCAATGATTTACTTAAATTGTATTTATCCACTGAAAACCAATGGTTCATCTACTTTGTGACATGATACTGTCATTTTATTTGTTAACTGAAGATACCTTTTTATAAGATTGTTTTCCGACTTGTTTGATCTTCGTTTCATTCTGGCATGTTGAAGAGGTTGATTTTGGTGAATGCAGTGTATTTAAGGAAATAGAACCTCTCAAATCAGCTGGATTTGGCTTTTTACAAACATGTTTCGTGGTGTTGAGGACTAGTGCATCAATTTATATGAGGTAAATATTCAAGTGCTGTTAAAATCTGGTCACTTTTACTCAAATCATATTAAAATTGGTGACTCTCTAACTTAGGTGAATTGTAAGGGAGTACGTTTTGCAGTTTTATTTTTACTCGAGTATGATTTTCAGGTACTCTTTACACCTCTGTTGTTGTTTATGTGTGACCCATTCCAACATGCCAACATCATCTCACACTCTTCCATACTGCAGCTCTACTGCAAGAGAACCACCTGACCACAAAACTCTCCTTGCTCTATTTATACCCCAGATATGCTTTTTTTGCTTTCTGATGTTTCGATCCAGATATCCACAGTAAATAATCCGTGTCGCAGCAAATATGTTTACACCAGCAGGGCTAAAGTCTTTAAACGCTATTTTAGCAAGCAGCATGAAGCCGTGTGCGAGAATTGCAGGATGGTGAGACATGAGTCTGAAAGCAAGGAGCTTAACCAGCATTATTATGACCCCTCCAATCACCCCCCCCTTCCATCCCACCCCCCCCTGGCTCATTCTGCATCGAGCAGCCATCACAATCGACTGACACTAAATGAGATTTGTACCTTTGTGATTTTTGAGTAGTTCCAAGACACACAAAAGATTCCTCCTATCTGTGTTGTACAGTCAGTCTATTGAGGCCGACAGGGGTCCTCTGCCTTGCAAATACATGAACACGTACACACACACACACACACACACACACACACACACACACACACACACACACACACACACACAAACGATTGAGCAGAAGCAGAAAGAGCTCTATTCAGATGCAGGGTGTCTGCAGGGAGCTGATCTCATTCTGCTGAGTGTCAGGGGGCAGGGCCACTAAGAGCACTGCATAATAAATTAAGCCCGAGCCAAAGCATCTGTTAATTACTGATGTGACTGCACCATGGATTTCTGTCCCCTTTTCCCCATCCTGTTATATGTCACTTACTCTCTCTTTTCCTTTGATAATCCAAGAGCAAAAAAAAAAAATTTTAAATAGCATTTACACACAAGCAACATATTATAATGTGTTGTGAAAGCTGAGAGTCTTACTAACTTTAGTGTGACATTTTTTTAATTATCTGTTTGTTGGTTATTCGACTTTATTTATACCCCGGCACGTGTTACTGATGTGTAAAGGTATTGAATTCACAGCATGACACCTTTCATTGCTGGTTAATATTTCGCAGTATTGCACCGATGCACTGGAGACTCATGTTAAGACTCGAGCAGCATGTTAATGAGGGTAGAGTCAACGTTTAGGGATTCAGGTGTCTGCTACTTTCTCTGTCTAATCTCTAATCATGGCTGGAGCAAACAAAAACGCTTGGTTCTCAGGTGAGATTGTGAACAGTATGGTGTTGGATAGTGTTTCGTTCGACTGAGTTGCGGTGTTTTTCCACCAGCCAATTTCCTGCAGGTGAAAATAAAAGTATAGATCTGCTCTGGCTGAGGGGCATGTGACACACGGGATGGTGTTTTAATACTCCACTGCATCTCATGGAGTAAAGAAACGATCCAGAAAACTGTGAAAACTCAGTTCAGCCCTGAAGCATCTGCACTATCAGCTTCAAACACGTTCACTCCAGTGTTGGCGTCTTACCTGGCGAATTCACTCAAACACAGAGTGTTCTTCAAAGAAATGAACAAATTTAAAGAGATTTTCTAGCATTTTTCTCCATTTTGATTTATCGCAAGGGTGCATCAGTTAGCACGGACTCGAATTTCAACACAGTTTGCTGCGGTTAGCAAGAAACCTTGAAACACATTGGATTAAAAAGTTGTAAATAAATGTATACTCAGAAATCTAAGCCTGTACATTTTATTCCTTTATAGTAGATTGGAGTTGTTTTTTAGTGAAATCTGTGGTTGTGTGGTAAAAGGTAGCTCAAAGTAAATTCTGACCTGCTTAAATAAATATTTAGAACTTATAAATGTATTGGAAAGTATAATTAAACCTGCATAATAAACTAGATTTCAATGGTTATTGTTTTTCCTGTTTCTGTGAAAAGGCTAGAATGCAAAACTTTTTTTATTTCAATAATACATTTAGTCATTTACAGTATATAGAATATGCATAACAAAGAATCATAACATAAAACCACTAAATGGTGAAATAAATAACGCTGATTATCTTGCTATAATGTCAACGAGTGGGATATATTAGGCAGCAACTAACCAGTAAGTTCTCAAAGTTGATGTGCTCACAACAGAAAAAATGGGCAGGTGTAAACGTGAGTAATTGTAATTGCTAGACGATTAGGTCTTGTGAAGTGTTCCTGATATGTGGTAGTTAGAAAATACCAAAAATGCTCCAACCAATCAGTAAACAGGCGATATAGTTATGGGCATCCAAGGCTGTGTGAGTGGGGAGCAAAGGTTAGCCGATCAAGCATCTGTGGGGTTTGCAGGACAAACAAGTCTGATCGATGGAGGCACCACTCTGAAAACTTACAGGATTAAAAGGTCCTTGGTGCCTGATAACACAACTTCCACCTTCAGGGTATTGTGTAGACCAGGGGTCTCCAACCTTTTGTACACTATGTACAAGTTTCGATTTGAATATATTCTCACAGAATGGTGGGTGATGGAGTGTGTGAGTCTGTATATATATATATATAGATCAGATCGCACCATATGTTAATTTGGATAGTGAATCTGATAGGGCAAAACACAATAAATAATACAAATAATGCAATTTTATATCTATAGACATTTGCCCCAGAAGGTTGTTGGCCCCTGGTGGTTGGGGACCTCTGGTAGACCGTGTCTCAACAAGACACAACTGTTTGGGCAGCACAAGGACATACACAATATTATTCAAATGTTTTTAATGTTCTGGCTGATTGGTGTATATGGAAATGAATAAACTTATCTTAGCTGTCTGCAGAAATTGAGTTGGTTATTTAGATTTTATTTAGTTGGCTTTTAGTTTAACAATACAATTTTAAACTTTACATTTACGTTCAAGCTGTTTGACAGATATTACATACCATAGTTAAACACACGATTCTAATCAGTTCAGCTTGCAATCAGATACTTATTGTCAAAACTCCTGAGAGCTTCTTCCTTCCTCATAGCATCTTCAAAACTTGCACACAAGTTTCCATATTCCATATATGGAAATATAATTCCATATTTTCAAGGTTTAAGGGTATTTATCTGTGGGATACATATTACATACACCAGGTAATGTAGTGAAGTGTGTTTTTCAATTTCTTGTCCAAAAGTGGGACAACAAACAGAGAAACAATAAAAAATATATACATTTTGTGGAAAAAGGATTGAGGCACTTTACTCTTTCCGCCATATGTGGTTCTTCCCCAAACTGTTGGAAAGGTTCACACAAGTGTTGGAAGTTGGAGGCACACAATTGTACAGGATGTCATTGGATGTGGTTGCTTTACAATTTTCCTTCCTGTGAGCTAGGAGACCCAAACCTGTTCCAGTATGATAATGACCTTATGCACAAAGCCAGCTTTATGAAGATATGGTTTACATGGGTTGGAGTGGAAGATCATGAGTGGCCTGCTATAAAGCTCTGACATCAACTCTTTAGAAGACCTTTAGAATAAATTAGAACACTGACTGAACCCCAGGCCTGCTCACTATGCATCAGTGCCTGACTTTACTAACATCCTTGTGGCTGAATTAGCACAAATCTACACAAGCACACTCCAAAATCTAGTGGAACATCTCCCCAGAAGAGTGAAGCAGGATATTTAAAAAGCATATACCAGTCTTATAGTCAGATGTCTACAAAATCTTGTCTATTTAGTGTATATTTAGAAAAAAATTATTTATTATAAGGATTTTTTTAATGGTGTAAAAGAGAAATAATATGTAAGCAGGTAGGCAGACTTTAAAATGCTAGGACAAACGCTAACTTTATTTCAGCTTAATATGTGTTCAACAAAGATACATCCAAAATAAATAAAAAAAACCCACCAAAAAACCCTTTAAATTTGACTATGTGAATTTTTCACTTCAACAGCTGCCATTAGAATTCCATTATAAGATATTTCTCTATTTCTCAGTACAGTGCAGGTAGACACATTCGTTCATAGTAATGATGTAAACAGTACAGATGCAGTGGATAGAAGTTAGGCTGAAAAAATTTATAAGAATTCCTTACAATATGAAACACCATATGACGAATATCACAGTATATATATTTGCATTTACTTTTCCTTTCATTAATGTTCAGTCTCTGTGTTATTTTCGTTTGTTTATTTATTTGTTTCTAGTTTTAGTAGAAACAGTAGGAGTAAATTCATATTCAGGGCTCGGTTGGATTTTAATGGAAATAGAAACTACTCAGGTGGCGTGCTGAAAAAAGGTTCATATTCCATATATCACTAAAAATTTCGACAGCTAGTTCTCTGCCATATGGTAAGCAGCTGGTTTGTGGAAAAGAAGCCAGAGTAAATCTCCATACTTGCTCACGGTTCATGGCAGCTGAACGGAGGCTGCAGGCTAGGTGTGTTCATTTGCAGTGTGAGAGCCAGCGTGGACAGACAGGGCAGCAGATGTCTTTTTCCTGCTCCTGCGGCTTCGCTCAGATAGATGTCTAGGTTGTGACCAAACAACATCTTGAATAGTGTATCAAAAAGCTGCCTGGCATATTTACCGGTTTCCAGGAATTTAAACGACATACAAAAATGAAACGCAACAGGAAACGTCAACGCATATAAAATATATAGTTGTATAGTAACTGGTGGCTCTTTTGGCCATTGTGTCCAGCCATGCAGAAGTCATGAACAACCTTGGAAAAGTCCTACATTGTGCTCTCGTTAGGCCTCGGTGGAAAACCCATCCAAGAAAGTCCTGATGATCCCCTGAAGACAAAATCATTAGGTTGTTAGCAAGGAATCCATCTTGATTTGAAGCCTCTCTAAGTGAAAAAAACAACAATAGGGTGTGTAAATAAGGTCCAGGGCAGGCTGTGTGCAACTTAGCTCTGCTCAAAGCACGGTTCTGCTAGGGTGAGCTGGGCCTCTCAGTGCCGTGCTGGGAATGAGAGCTGACTGCAGGCCGATTGTGATTTATGTGGTGCGGAGTTTGTGCTCCAGGGCCTGGGCTGCTCAGCTGCAGGCACAAGATGAATACAAGGCCCAACTGCAGGAGACAATCTGATTACAGCATACACCTCACTTTCATCTTCATTCCATGGCACTGTAGCGTCTGGGACGGGGGCTCTCTCGCTCTCACCAACAGCAATGACAGCGGCTCAATAACTAGCCACAGCTTTTGCTAATACACTAGTTTAAACTCTGTATTTTTGCAAATGAATCTTGGGAAAGACTGGAGATTAGCAACCGATCTACTAAGCATTCATTAATCCCTCTGGTTTCATAATTGTAAAGTTACGGTATTCCATAGTTCATCTCATAAACTGAGTGTGTAGATTTATGTGTGTGTACGTGCGCATGTGTGTGTGTTTTGAGGAGGGTTATATTCATTTCAGCATTAGGGAGTATAGTTTAATGGCAAAGAGATATTGATGAACATGATTATAGGTGTTAAGAGCGAAAATGTATTATGTGACTATGACTACAGCTAATCACGATCTGCCTTTATAGCCCACCTAACAAAAGAGATTACTTCTAATGGATGATAATATCCTTCATGGTTAATAGTTTCAGTTCCTGAAGTGGTACAAGCGTATACTCCAATGTATAATGATAATGCTTAACACGTGATGTCAGCGTGGCTTATGGGACTATTTTAAGGCTCATTTAGAGGCCGTGGAATTACACCTTCAAAGTAGCAGCACAAAAAGACACAGAAAGAGAGAAGGACAGAAAACCCCACATGTGTAATTAAAAAGAAGGGTCTGCTCTAAATTTCTAAGTACTTGAGCAGGTATTTTATTATGAAATGATGACCTCAGGTTGGAGGAATTAAAAGCTTTGTTCAGGAAAAATGCCACAAAGGAGAAGGAAATCCAGATGTTCTAACGAGGTATTTCCAGTTGATCTATTGCAATGACAATGTTTGACAATGAATATCTCTAAGTAGTATTTTAGAAGGATATTACTGTCTTAAAGGGGCAGTTTGTGATTTATTTCTGGAGCTGTTTAAAAAATTTTCACTGGCAATGAAAACTCTAAAACCGTCAACTTTCTCCCTGATGTACCGAATGCCTTCCAGGGTATAAGAGCACTTTATAAAGTGTCACAGTTGAGCAGCGCTGTTCTAATACCTAGTCAAGTTTGCTTCTAGGCCAGAAAAATGCAAACAGAATCCTGGGGTAAAGAAACTAGTGAAATCTATTGAATGGCAGTAATGCAATTGTACGTAATTTTCCGAGGCATATTTGAAATTAAGTATTTATTCGATTTACACTAGCAATACTTTAAAACTTTACACACTCCACCTTTAAATAATGTGCATTACGCAGTATATATTTGTGTGATAGTGTAGAGCAGCATCAGGATCCTCCCTAAGCTGACACTGGAACTGTCAGGTTCATTCATTTTGGAGTGCAAGTTTCTGGAATAAAGCGGTTCGATCAGGCTGATGGTCAGTTACATTTGGATGCCGGTGACATTACCTGGCGGGAAGGATTATCGTATATATGCAGGTTCTGAGTTAGATAAAGTCAGAACAGCCTTCAAAAAGGAGAGCCAGTGATTTCATCCAAAAATCCCAAGAAGTGAGTCATCTCTCTGCAAAAGCCACAAAACTGCCCTCTGTCTATCTCTGCACACTGCCAACTTATTGCTTTCACCAGACTTTCTAATGAGCCTCTGCGAGTCAAACAGTCCAGCTGAGATTCATGACCAGTCAGTGTACAGACAGGGAGGGTGTGAAAGAAAGAAAGAGATCATAGTGCAACTCTCATAGTGCATCAGTGGAATATTTCAATTGTTAACCCCAACAGCTTCAGCAGGGCCACAGTGCATAAATGCTGAACACTATTTTAAAAAGTATGATATGCAGTAATAAAAATGGAAGAAATACCAAAAAAAAACCTCTTTCTGACAGTAACAAGGTAAAATCTTATAAATGGGAAAAAATATGAATGTTGTTACATGGTGTATTATTACCACCTCAACTCCTATAAGCTGATCTAAACCTAAGGTTAGTTGCACATACGTTCCTGTGTCTGTTTTCATCCCAAAACCATTGGTGTATATGCGTAGAGCATATTTCATATGATATTCCACTTGTAGAAATTACATTTTCCACTGTATGTAAGAACATAAATGTCATCACTGTGGCTGTAGATGGAACAGGAGGCCATTAATAATGACATAGCCTCAAAATTAAGTCAAGAAACTGTCATGCTTGTCTACTATATTTGTTTGCAGAACTTAGATTCGATTACAAATCTGATACAAATCATATTATTTGCGATCAAAAATAATCCTGGCATCCACAGCGTATTAAAAAAATCCCATTTTGGCAAAAAAAAAAATGCAACCAAGTATTTCATTGTAATGTATCCAAACTTTCTAGACTAGACTTTTTAGAGTTTATCAAGATAACCATTTGTTGAACAGCTGTATATAGTGCAGTTGTGGAATAGCCTCTACATTGAGTTCATCAATTACTCACAACTGCATACAAATATTTAAAATCATCATATAGCATTCATTTGAATCCTTTTGAAAACAGTGAAGCAAACATACAGAAAGTGTAGAATTATCTCTACCTCACATTGTTTTTTTTGTGGGTTTGCATAGTAGTGAAGCAGATAACATTGTTGCTTCACAACATAAGCAATCCTGAGTTTAAGCTACTGGCTGTGTGTAGTTTTGCATGTTCCTCCTTATGGGTTTGCTCTAGGTTTTTTAGATTCATCTGATTTTCCTGTAATATGCTTGGTGATAGCCAGGCTCTACATTGCCCCAAGGTGTAAATGTGTGTGTAAGTGTGTGCCTTGTGTCTCTACTTTGGGTTTGTTCCATCACTCACAGAGAAGCTCCAGGTCCAGTTAAACCCTGACCAAAGAACGAATGAATGAATGAGTTCAGTTACAAATTCCCTATAACACGTGCACGCACTCCCTAAAAAACCCCAGCTGGTGTAGGATTTGTATGCTCTTAAATAAAGTAGTTCTAAAATTACATTTTATTGGTAATAACTAAAATAAAGATATGATATATGCGTTAATATCAATTTTACAATTTTATCGCCATACACTAAAAGTAATAGCTGTGGTCAAAAGGGAATTCATTGCTAAGTGGTACTTTATTCCTCTAGACTGGCATGCTGAGAAAGTTGTACTTTTACAGCTCTGGCTTTGTTTGGTGCTAAGCTTGTGTACATGGGAAGACTGAATCAGAACAAAGTATACATAGTGTGCTTTCAGCTTGGTGCTCTGTACTCCAATCTCAGACATAGAGACTTAATGGACCAGACATGTGCACCGCTTAACAACCGAGTTCTCTCGGAACGGAGTTGAGACGAGCACTGCTCCCTTTTATACAATTTGGCACGGCACTGAGAGTATACGCCTGCTTTTTGGAGTGTGCATGTCCTGTTACAGGAGACTGCAGTGGACTCTTTCTGGCTAGTGCCACAAGCTGTTTTGTGCTCTGTGAGTGCCACAGCGTGGCCATCAGCAGAACTGCAGGATGGGATCTGCATCCTGTTTTGTCTCTCCAGTCCTGTGGTGAATAAACCTACAGAAATAAGGTGCTGAGTCATAAAAGTGACTTTTATAAGTGCGGAGGATGTGAAGTGATACATAACTGAGACGCTTAAAGGGTAGATCAATATGGCTGAAGAAGACATGTATTTATGTTCTGAAATCTGTATATGAGTAGGCAGAGAATTAATACGTATCAGCAGGTAAACATAATCAAAAATGCCCTCTAGACCACGGCTTATGGAGTTATGTAGATGATTTTCTACAATATATTTCCAGTTCAAAAATATGGTATTTATTGGTGTACTCTATTGGTGTAAATCTTCTAAATGTGTTCATAATGGGAATAAAATCGTAAAAATCATGACCCTTGTCCACCAAGGTGTTACTTATGGTTAATATCAAGGTATAGTCACAAAATTTGATATGTTCATCTATGATTTATTTATTGTTCTGAGAAAGAACTGGATATTAGGAATGCTATTTGTAAAGAAATCTTTTAAAGATAAGGAAAGAAAGGCGTTTTATACTCGTCAAATGTACTTTATAGTACAGTGAAATTCTTACTTTATATATTCCAATCAGGGTTAAGGGCCTTGTTTAGGGGCCCCAAGAGTAGCAGCTTGGCAATACCAGGACTTGAACCCCCAAACTTCAGATCAGGAACCCAAAGCCTAAAACACTACCTCAGGTTCACCATTACTTGCGATTAATTTACTTGCGATTAAAAACTAATTTAGCAATAAAAAGTACAAATGCTACAGAAGCAAAAATTAGGTGGTAAATATATTTGGCTGATCAACTCCATATGGGATAAAGATGATTATCACATTCATATAAGAAAAAAAATTTTGCTTAAAACTTTGTTTTACCTCAGATTGCCTTCAAAACTTTGTGATAAAAGCAGAACAGTGTAAACTGTTTACAGAATTACAGCCCCCCCCCCCTTTTTTTTTTTTTTTTTTTTTTCTTCTTTTTTTTTATCTTTTCGCTCTACTGGTGTTGCGTTTGACTCCTCAACAACTCGTCTATAAATATCTTCTCAGCGTTCAGTTGTGAACACACAGCAGGTAGACACCCAGATTTCCATCTCTAGTGAATTATCAGATGATTTTATAGATGATGCGCACCATTTTGTTGCATATGCTTTATTTACAGCCTAATGATTTGCAAACAGGACTGAAATGACCCCAGGATAATCAGGGGGAACAAATACAGAAACGGACCAGTCTTACTTTAAAAATAAATCAGGCTCGTTAATGCTTAAGAGTTTAGTTCTGGGCTGCTAAGCAGACCGAGTGATAGGCAGTGATTATGGGTTAACCCTATCAGACCTGACACACTGCCAGGAGCACGTTATCTTTATATCCCTGTGGCACCTTAGTTCTAGAAATGAGAAGGATACAAGAAGAAATAGTTGTAACTGTATGGAATAAGTTTAACAGTGTAGATTATTACCTTCTGACACCAAATCCTGTAATTTTATTTACACAATTTGTGTAGTTTGCTCAATTGTTTTGCATATACAGTAAATCAGGTTGTTTTTTTTGTTCGTATTGGTTCTGATCGTTTGGCACCATGAGCAAGGGGTTTTGCTAAAAATAAAACATAACAGTGCATGTTATTATAAGAAAATAGCACAGTTGTATTATCCAAATGTGATGTGCAGCATAGCTCATTACCCGAGGGATAATATTAGCGCTTACTGTCAGAACGCAAAACACAAAGGTTGCAATGACATAAAGACATTCTACAGTGTGCTCCTTTCCTGCTATATGCTATAACTCTGTCATAAATGGACTCTCCTCTGATGTCTGCGAATAAATTTTTATAACCCCCCCAGTATTCGTCAGGCTCTTTGTCCCCTACAGTGCAGCTTTTGCTCTCTCTCTCTCTCTCTCTCTCTCTCTCTCTCTCTTTCTCTCTTTCTCTCTTCCTCTCTCCACCTTTTGTCCTTTCTATGGCTTGTTTTTAAAAGCCTATTGAACAAACACAGCAGTTTGAAACTGAGTGAAAGTTAAAAGTTCTGTCAGGAGCCCAATGGTGTTCCACTCGAGGGAAGAAGGAAAAAAAAAAAGTGGTGCAAAGCCTCCAGATGGCAGGAGCCCAGCAAACCAGAGCAGGAGAAAAATGTGAAATCAAGACCATGAGTGCAGTCCCTCAGCTTACAAACAAACAAAAGTTAAACATTACATGTCCTGCAAATACAAGGTGAGTGTGTGTTAATGCTTATTCTGTGTGTACACGCTAAGAATTGGCAGATTTTCAGAAAAAAAAGAACACTTTTACAATCTCTTGAGGTTTCCATTAGGGCTGGCTAAACATTTTTTATCTATATAGGGCACTTCAGAGCTGTAGAAATATCAGAACTTGTCACTGGTAATGTATAATTCTTTTCTATTTGCAGAATATTATCTTCCTTATAATGATAATGATAATGTTTTATAGTATTAGTAATCAACAGAGTGAAAAAAATGAAGATATTATATTGAGCTATATTATTTAATTAGCACTTGAAAAGCAAGAGCATGATAAGCATTATGCACTGGTGATTTTTAAAGACCAGCGATAAGTACTTGTCTGGAGTCTTCAAAGAATCGAAAATGAGAAGAGCTAGCCCATGACATGGGAAATAAAACGCTTTATATAAAGTTCACCATGCTACAGAATCTGACTTGCCTTGTTCAAATTCCTCCCAGGTTATCATTAAAGTTTGTGCATGTGTTCAAGGCTTCAGAAGTGGAGAAAAAAAAGATGGTTTCCTGACTCCTACTTTGTCTTTTTAACCATCCTGGATTCTAGGCCTGAGTCATTTTTATAGCTATGGCTTCATAGTGCTAAAAACTCCTCTGCTTCAATGTGTCTATTAAAGAGTCAAGAGTTTAACAGCCATTTACTCAATGGAGCTTGATCTCTGATCTTCACTGAACCCCTGCTCCCTTTTTCTTCTGTAGCAACTAATGTAGCATCAAGGCAGCAGTGCCGAAGACCGTCCAAGCACAAGCCCTGTTTCATTATTCAAAGGCAAAAAGGCCTGTGGGCATCCAGCAAAGTCGAGCATGTCCAGTAGCAAACACTGGTCAGAGAAAGCAGGTCTTCTCCTCTGGGAAGTCAGAGCTGAGTTCAGCAGGGGTGAAGTCTGACAGTAATTATTCAAAAATCAAGGTGAGAAAAGAAAAGTGTGCTGAGGGGCCGCGGGAATGATTTGCGGCGCTCTGCCAAGACGGCAGATCTCACACACCGGTGGGTTTTTTGTGTGTGTGCACTCATGTCCACCTTGCAGTGGCCAGTCGGTTCAGTGCACACCGTCGCGTTAAAGGAGGACCAGCACCCGAGGCTCCGAATGACAAGGCCATCATTAGGCCAAAGGCAGTGCGACTACACTTCACTTCAGTCGAGCGTGATTAAAAACGCTGCTCATTAGCATGGTTTAACTGGAGAGCACTTTCACGGTCTCACAATTACATTGACTCCAAACCCCTGTGACTGGGAGAACGGTCCGGATGAAATGAACCTCTGCTTTGAGAGGTCTTATATTACTACATGGTGAGGCGCAATAACCTCACACTACAGAAAAGCGCCAGGTAATTAAATCAACTCCAGCGTGGACACAGTGAATCGAGGCGCCATCCAGAAACGGTGGGGGGAGGAAATGAAATCGCGACGCTCGTGGCAGAGCATGTCGCCATGCTCATTACGGAAAAAAGGACCGTGAACAGAAAGAATGATGAAAACCAGAAGTGATCGCCTTTGCACAGGAATAGATTTGGCACAACAGGAACACATCCCCAGTGACAAGCCAAGGGCTGCAAAGACATTCTTCGTCAATCCATCTCTTCACTTTTAGTGCTCCGAGTCAAGGAGGACGCTAAGACTTTTCAACAGCCATCAGGTACAGGTGTCTATGTTCAGCTTTTTTTACAATCTTTGACAAACCATATTTTGAGTGTGTAGTCTACCTAAAGGCATCAGAGAGCATCTGGCACAGAGCATAAAGCCATTCCACTGTCCCTATGACCCATCGCTTACGTCCTGCATCCACCAATCTGTCACACACTGACACAAACCTGCCTCCGGAAAGAAATCTGCTGTAAACTCTCCAAGTCTGCTCTGACAAGTCCCACCAAACAACAAACAAATAATAAAAGCCTTCTCCTTCTGGGTGACAGTGAGAATTAAAGCAATGACAGTCTACAGAATTTGTAGTCCAGAACTATGTGTCTTACTGGTGACAGGAGAAAACAGTATACGCTTTTATAATCAAGCCCAAAAAAAAACCCTCTTAGAACAAAAGAAGCCCTGGCAAGGCAGTAGCACAGGAGCATTTCAAAGTGGCAAGGAAAAAAAGTCCATAGCAACGCGCCGTACTTGAGTAATTGAGGAGTATTGATATTCTAACTCATTCTAGGCAGTTGTGCCATTCACATACTCTTCACATCGGCCACCTTGCTTGTAATTGTAATAAATTATATATACATCCAAACCTGATGCCAAATGATTGAATTAAGAAATCAGACAAGGCAGCCCAAATAAACTATTACAACTTTCAGCTAACACATGAACAGAACAGATTTACACTTTTGTAGAAGATTTCACTGAGCCTTCAATATATATAGATAGAAAGAGAGAGAGAGATAAAGAGCATATATAGATCATATAGAGTATAAATACATATTGCCCCTATCAAATTTAATGTCCAAGATTGTTACTATTAAAAACACGTTTAATAGTTGGCAGCTGACTATGTTTTAAATCAAGTCAAGTCAAGTTTATTTCTATAGCGTTTTTCACAACAGACATTGTCTCAATGCAGCTTTACAGAATTTAAGAGTTAAGGTGAGCGATGTGTTTTTATCCCTGATGAGCAGCCATGGTGACTGTCGCAAGGAAAAACTTTCTTAGATGTAATGAGGAAGAAAACTTGAAAGGAACCAGACTCAAAAGAGGAACCCATCCTCAATTGGGTGACATCAAGAGTGTGATTATAGTCTTTAAACAATACCGAACACTGGAGAGTGAGAACTAACATGAGTACTGGAGTATAAGATTATAAGTAATGTCCTTTCTACAGTCTTATACAGTTATTTGAGATTATAGAACCAGGGGCTACTAAGCAACGCATAAAATAGCTCAGCATTTGCGATCATCACAGATCCAACTCCAGCTTCGTCATGCCAGAGCCTTTAAACACTCAAAGAGGTCCAATGTCCAAACTCTACATGAGGTGGAATCCAGCTGGCGCTGGTACATCTATAGATGGTTCCGGATGTTTGTGGCAGTGACATCTGCTTCTTTAAAGGTCCACAATCTTCTTGAGCTGGCGCAGCGTCAGGACGGGTAAAGAAAGAGAAGCAGTGGAGAGGAATTAGCGTAGCTGCTGTTCATGATATTAACAAGCACAAGTTGATAATGTGCATGTGATCAGATGTTCTGAAGCACAAGGTTATGATGTGAGATGTGTTATGTGTAGAACTCGCTAAAAAGATACGTCTTTAATCTGCACTTAAACTGAGAGAGTGTGTCTAAGCCCTGAACACTGTCAGGAAGACCATTCCAAAGTTTGGAAGCTAAATGTGAGAGTGATCCACCGCCTTTAGTGGACTTTGCTATTCTTGGAACTACTAGAAGTCCAGACTTTTGAGATCTCAAGGAGCGAGCGGATTGTAGCATGTTAGAAGACTGGAGAGATACATGGGAGCCAAACTATTTAGTCTTTTGTAGGTAAGTATCAGTAGTTTGTAGTCGATTTAAAACGTAACAGGTAGCCAGTGTAGGGATGATAAGATTGGGGTTATATGGTCATATTTTCTCGACCTTGTGAGAACTCTGGCTGCTGCATTGTGGACTGACTGGAGCTTGTTTATTATTGATGCACCTAGACAACCACCTAGTAATGCATTACAATAGTCCTGCCTGGAGGTCAGGAATGAATGGACGAGCTACTCTGCATCAGATATAGACATGTTTCAAATTTATTATATTATATATTATATTATTCCAATATATAAATATATATTATTAAAGATGTGTCATGCGCAGAAACTTTCCAGAAATAATGCCATAGGAAATGAATCAGCACCTTCTGACCAATCAAATTTGAGAATTTGACAATTGACAATTAAGAATCGTCCCATCAGCTGAGTCTTTATTTTTTTTTTTTTTGCACAGTATTCATGCATTTCAACTTTAACAATAATTCGTGTTTATTGTCTATGTTTATATCACTAATTGTCTGACATTTGTTGGTATAAAACAGAACTGGGTCAAGGTGATGTCGTTAACCTATAAGTCTAAGTACTTTGTAAGGTAAATGTTCTCCTGTGGCAAGCCTACATCATTTGTTAGAGAAGTTGACAGTGAATGTGAGCTGCTGCACAGCCTAAATAAGCCTGTCATGAGCGTGGTTTGAATGCACCATTGCTGCTTAGTGTGAAGTCTGCATGACTGATGGTTAAGTAGCATGTTGTAAGACTGCAAGGGCTCTCTGACATCAAATAGCAATGATAATGACCTCATCAATATTCCCTGCACCTCTCTCATTCATTTTGGGACTGGAATGTCACATCTAGTCCTGCCACAAAACTGCAGAATTTCTCTTCCCCTTGTGCACAGACATAACAGATTCAGAAATACATCAAACCAAAGTTGATGATGTCTGAACTCATTCAGATAAGCACTCACATGCACTGCAGAATGGCAGTCTGTGTTTGAGTTTAAAAAGAATTGTTCAGATTCATATTTCCCTTTTCTTTACAAAGCAGACCATGGTCCATTTTGACAGAACTCACAAAACTGTTTGCAATATCAGGCTTCAGGTCAATTGGGGAAAAAACCGCTGTATTTTTTCACCTAGGAATCAACTCTTTAAGATCATTCAGTCGTTGATCTCCATGACATTCTGGTGTCTCAAGATGTTCCCATACCTATGTTACCTTCTGGCTCTCCCTTTTAGTCAGACCTAAATCTGACTAAAGTACCTCCATTTTCACAACTGTAATTGCATACCAAATAATCTGTCCTTCTCTCTTTGAATGTACAGTCACCATGTGCTTTACCTCGACACACTTCTAATATTGTGTCTTGTTTCTTTGCCAAACCTGTCTGATTCATTCAGAAGCCACGGATGGCATAAAATAATTCTTGATCATTTCCAATTCTTATTCATGCTTTAGGGGATAATTGCAGTGAGTTAATAAAGATGTGTGCTTAAGAACTGCTGCTGCAATCATAAACAGTATTAAATCATATCAAATATACTGCTTATCTGTTCATTTAGAAAATACGCTGTATAGTGGCCAAAAGAAAGTGTATATTGGGTATATACACTCACTGGCCACTTTATTAGGTACACCTTACTAGTACCGGGTTGGACCCTCTTTTGCCTTCAGAACAGCCTTAATCCTTCATGGAATAGATTCAACAAGGTACTGAAAACATTCCTCAGAGATTTTGGTCTATATTGACATGAGTGGATGATGCGAATCTCCCGTTCCACCACATACCAAAGGTGCTCTATTGAATTGAGATCTGGTGACTGTGGAGGTCATTTGAGTACAGTGAACTCATTGTCATGTTCAAGAAACCAGTGAGATGATTCGCACTTTATGACATGGTGTGTTATCGTGCTGGAAGTAGCCATCAGAAGATGGGTACACTGTGGTCATAAAGGGATGGACATGGTCAGCAACAATACTCAGGTAGGCTGTGGCGTTGACACGATGCTCAATTTGTACTAACAGGCCCAAAGTGTGCCAAGAAAATATCCCCAATACCATTACACCACCACCACCAGCCTGAACCGTTGATACAAGGCAGTATGGATCGATGCTTTTATGTTGTTGACGCCAAATTCTGACCCTACCATCCAAATGTCGCAGCAGAAATCGAGACTCATCAGACCAGTCAACATTTATCCAATCTTCTATTGTCCAATCTTGGGGAGCCTGTGCAAATTGTAGCCTCAGTTTCCTGTTCTTAACTGTCAGGAGTGGCACCCGGTTTGGTCTTCAGCTGCTGTAGCCCATCCGCCTCAAGGTTTGACGTGTTGTGCATTCAGAAATGCTCTTCTGCATACCTCGGGTGTAACGAGTGGTTATTTGAGTTACTGTTGCCTTTCTATCTGCTCAAACCAGTCTGTCCATTCTCCTCTGAACTCTGCCATCAACAAGGCATTTGCACCCACAGAACTGCCGCTCACTGGATATTTTCTCTTTTTTGGACCATTCTCTGTAAACCCTAGGAATGGTTTCTGAAATACTCAGACCGTCTGGCACCAACAACCATGCCACGTTCAAAGCAGATCATCTTGACCATGTCTACATGTATAAATGCATTGGGTTGCTGCCATGTGATTGGCTGAAATTTGCGTTAACGTACAGTTGGACAGGTGTACCTAATAAAGTGGCCGGTGAGTATATATAATTGTATTTTTTTTTTTCACATCACAAATTATAAAAATGACAATAACTTGAACAGTAGAATCTTAAAACTACTTAAACCAATTTTTTATTATTAGCTATGTTCTTTTTGCTTTACTGACATGTACATTACTCCAGGATGAGTTAATTACTTCATTGAGAGCTGAAGTGGACTCCACAAATGTGTGTTAAAACTTATGATCCATTTTAGATGAAATCCATCTTGAATGTCGTCTGAACACACACTTCAATAGAAGAGATTAGTCACGAGGAAAATCTGACCTTTTGCCCAAAGCAGTTAACATGGTCAATATTACACAGTTGCTCTCATTTAAATAGAGACTAGAAATAAGGCAGAATCTTAAATGTTTAACACTCAGGAATATTTCACATGCACTTCGTTTAAAATTAAATAAATAAATAAATAATTAAAGTGTAAAAAATTATTTATATATGGTTTTACATGGTTTGACTGACTGACTTACTTATTGTGCTATGACATATAAAAAAGAAAATTCCTGCAAAGTAAAATGTTATCTGTTTGCTGTCATTTCTTATGTATAATAATGCTTACAACTTGTTATTATTGATATTTAAGCACAATAGAATAGACAGAATAAAGCTGGTTCAGCCAATGCTATTTTAATCTGATACAATACTTCTTTTGATATTTTTCCTCTGCTACACTACGTTCTCATTACTAGTCTTGCACCCTGGTGGTTTGCAGTTTTTAACAAGAAGAATACAAATACAAAGCTTTAGAGAATGCCGTCTATCCGTGGAAATCTCTGACTGTGAGACGGCTTAACAGAAATATTAATGAGGCTGCTGGCTGTTTTCTAAAGCCACTGAGGTAAAAAAAAAAAGAAATGACTGGACAGCTTGTGTATAAATGTTAAGATTGCCAGTGCATACATACAGTACATCCTGCACATGCATTTTCAAATAAAATAGATCTGGCACAAAAGTAGAGTTCAACATTCTGATATTTCTCAGGAGTCTGTCATGCTAAGCGTTTTAGGTACGCATGAGCCGACACAAAATGTTCAAGGAACATTAAAGCATCAGTGGAAGGTAAACGGGTAAGTATAACGATAATCAGGACATAATATCGATCTAAATAACTGCATTGTAATTGCATTATTTATAAACCAGCAGACGTGCACTTGTTGAGTGTTGCTTAGCTAGTATCTGAGTGAAAATTAGAAGGTATCTATGCACACCGATGCACTCGGTTGCGCACGGCGTTCCCTTTTCAACTTAAACATCTGTTGATTGAAGCCAAATAGTCCCTCTTCTAGTCTATTCAGACAAAACAACATCATTAAAACCACACAGGCATCAGCCATGTGCACTGGTGCAGTAGGCATGATGGGTAAACACAGCTCTTCCTCATTAGCGATCGACAATGAGATGAGCTAACATCAAAAATGTTGAAAAGTGTAGGATTTATTCCCTTAGAGAGCAGAATACAGTTAATGAAGGGGATACGCTATTGACGTCCTGTTAAAATACAAAAAAAGGATGCTTCAGCATGGGCATGGTAGAGACGATGAAGCGTAAAGGAGTAGAGATATTTGGACTGGCTGGCCATCTAGCAAAAAAAAGGACTATTACCATAAAGCCATGGCAGCTACATTGTACTTTATAGCAGTTATTAATTCCCATATTTAAAACCAAATCTCAGAGAAGACCAGAATACTAACAGCTGCTTGGTCCAGGCCTGTGGCCAGCTGTGAACAGAACTGTGGTGAACTTTCCTCTACAGGACACATGAGACAAGCAGACGTACATCAGACGACATGAGTCTCACAGGAATGTGAGGCGTATGAGAGGACATCAAGCAGAAACATGAGCACCGCTGCCAAGTCGTTCCCAGATATGCTGATGCACATAAGGGAATTCAAATGACAGACTCCTGGGGAGAGTAGGCTCTTTGACTGTGTAGACGTTTACAACTGTTCATAAAGAAAACACAAAGGCAAGGCTGTGTCATTCTGAAATGCTAGTCACACAGCTCCGGGTCTCAGTGTTGAGAGACAGTAAAAAGCACCCTAACTGTCAGTGAGTAATGAAGCACCTCAGTGGACTACACAATACTGACTAACTAGTTTGTATAATATCCTAGCTAATTTTCACTCTTTTTTTTTTAAAGTTATTTATCATATATATCATATATAAAATTCGACAACCTCTTAAAGTTGACGTGTCTTCAGCGTCTTTAATGTCTATGAGTCAGTTTCTATTTAAGCCTTCAAGATGGAGGTCATTATAATCAATAATGTATATTATATTGCATTTTTACTTTATTTTTAAATATATAAATATTTATATTTACACCATGTTCATACATTTTTACTGATAAGGGACAGAAAGTCCAAACCATTTTATATTTCTCCTAAAAAGTAAAACCTGCATTTAGTAAATGTGTAAACATGTCGGCATTTTTATTCATCTAGTATTTTATCCTTGTGATGTTTTTTTCAAAGTGCAAACCTTTTTTTTTTTACATAAATAATATATTTTGTCCTTTTTTTTATTGAGACCTTGACTGTTTGCTGGCCATGTCACTGAGTTAATATTCCTTTCCTGAAGAAAAGCTTTCACTTTCTGCTCTGTGACAAGACGTTATAATCCCAAACAAAGCTTCATTATATTATCACTAAACCTATTTTCTATTAGTGGAATCAGACAAACGTCCAACATTTCAATGGACATCTGTACCACTGTACATTGACTGCTGAGGCACAAATTACAATCTTATTTGTAATCCCTTATCTTGAATGAGTGGGGAAATTTGAAATTTCTTTTCTTCAGGCATGTTTATATCCTTCATTAGAACAGCACCAGACAAAAGGTTATAGCAACATATTGGCCTGTGTAAATTTGTGATTCATCACTGAATATCTCTTTTATCCATTCGTCCATATTCTTTTATTGCTTCTTTTTAGGCAACTGTTACTTCTGTGCTTTATTCTGTTGACTGTTAGTGCTGATTTCTTTTGATTATTCAATAGCATATAATCCCATTTCGCTAAGACGATTTCTTACAGTTCTGCACACAATAGACTTCATCAATTTGGTTTTCATTTTTGTCAAAGGCACAATGCTTTGAGCTGTCTATCCTAATGGTCTGATGTTTTTTCTTGGTCTACTCTTATGTTTTTTCTTTTCAGAAAACTTCAGAAAGCATATTTTAGACACAGCTGACTGGCAACAAGCAACAAATTTCTTTTGCCAGATGACGTGTTGGATTTGTTCTATAATCCCTGCCATTGTTTTAGAGTCATGGGGACCTGGTTTCTTTCTGTTAGCTTGTTACGGTTTGTGTGCAATTTCTTTTAAAAACATACAACTTTGAATGTTTAGACTTGGGCCAGTGTTTGTTTGAGAAATGCAATTCAAAAGTTAATTTTATAATTTTTTTGCAGCTATAACTGGAAAAGAAAAAAAAAACATTAGTCAAAATAAATGAATGATGCATTATTTGTTTTGAGAATGTTGATGGAGAAGTATAGAGAAGGTCAGAAGGGGTTACATTGTGTGTTTGTGGATTTAGAGAAAGCGTACGAAAGAGTGCCAAGAGAGGAGTTGTGGTATTGTATGAGGAAGTCAGGTGTGTCAGAAAAGTATGTGAGGGTGGTGCAGGACATGTATGTGGACAGTGTTACAGCAGTGAAGTGTGTGAGGTTGGATTGCATCAAGGATTGGCTTTTAGTCCATGGACTATGATGTTTGAGGATGATATTGTGATTTGTGGTGAGAGAAGTGAGCAGGTTGAGAAGAGCCTGGAGAGGTGGAGGTATGCGCTGGAGAGAAGGGGAATGAAAGTAAGTAGGTGTAGACAGAGCTTAAGATGTTGAGGTTTTTGTTGGGAGTGACGATGATGGACAGGATTAGAAATGAGTTTATTAGAGGGACAGTGCATGCAGGACGTTTTGGAGACAAGGTGAGGGAGGCGAGATTGAGATGGTTTGGATGTTGGACATGAGGAGGGACATGGGTTATATTGGTAGGAGAATGCTGAGGGTGGAGCCACCAGGAAGGAGGAAAAGGGAAAGACCAAGGAGGAGGTTTATGGATGTATAGAGGGAAGACATGCAGGTAGTTGGGTTGAAAGAGGCAGATGTAAAGGACAGGGGGGTATTGAGACGGATGATCCGCTGTGGCGACCCCTAATGGGAGCAGCCAAAAAAAGAATAAGAAGAATTCAAATAAATGAATGTTACTGATGTGGTGTACGTTTCACAGAATGTTCAGGGTTTGTTTTGTCTGTTTTTTATCTAACATCTTCAGTATACTTCCAGAGACCAGTAATATATATGCTATGGAGCACTGAAGCTTTTCTGGTGGATCATGGTGGTCCAACACCTTAATAATGCACTTTGTTATCCTTTTTTCTTTAATTTGTATATTAATCTTCTTTCTGTGACTCTCAACTTTGTATGTCAATTGCCAGAAAGACCTGATCTGCATTGAGAATGCAACTCCCACTGTTATTTCATCAACTCTTGTGAAAACCTTCCCACCATGTAACACTAACACTGTGTTTGATTAGTCAAGCAAAAATCGAAACATATATTTTGTTCAAATCCAAGAAATCTTTGACTGGATAGAGTCTAAATACGAGTTTATTTAAACTGCTTCGTGGAATTAAATGTTAAATAGACTTCACTGTATTTTTAACCTGCTACAATCTTTCCATGAATATCATATAACAATGGCATAAACATCCCACACTCTAGTCAACATGCAAAACAGATCTCATTTTGCACAATATAAAACAAAATAACAATAAGAATATTTTTAAACTGGTGGCAGCACATTAACAAAATTCCAAAAAGTCTTGCTTAGAAATCTGTCACGAGGAATGTTTTATGTACAATGCCTGTCAGAATTTTGGAAACACCCAGTCTTTTATTGTTTTGAGACACATGCATGTTGAATTGGGCAGTGAATGAGAAGAAGAAAGTGAGTCCAAATTTGGCTCAAAACCACTTATGTAAGATGGGGAACAGGAGGGAAGATGTTAGCAGACTACCTCACCTCCAGAGTCAAACATACAGGTGAGCGCTTAATGGGTTGGAGACTCATTTCAGGTGAAAGGAATACAGAACCAACATGGCTACCGTTCCATAGTTCAGCACTTATCCATTCTGGTCGGGAATTCTGGACATACAAATCTGGACTGTGACTAATTGGAACCAACTGCACAACACAACAACACAATGACTCAAAGCAAATATCCAAACACTGCAAATGTTATTCAACGAGCTGGATTGTTGTCTATAATGGAATGGCCTGCCCAATCATATTGAAGTGTTCTGAGATGAACTGGATCATAAGGTCAGAAAGAAATATCCAGCTGTGAAGTAAATCTTTGGCAAGATTTACAAGAGGCATATCAAACGTTTGGAGAAACGAACTGTCCAGTGTGTAAAAAGCTGTACTTCATGCTATATATTTGTTTGGTCAAAGTAAATCATATACAGTTATATTAACTAGTTTGTTGCATATAAACACAAGGAACTTGCATGTGTTTTTTTAAAAAACAAAAAAAAAAGACTAGGTGTTTCCAAACGTATATCTGGCGCTGTAAAAGTTCCAGAGTTTCATCGAGATTCTGTTGATTAAGAACAAAAAAGTGAGCATAAATGGCATGCTATAATCCCCTTTGTATGAGGAATGTGTCAAAAGATGCGCTGGACTTTGAGAATACATTAGCATGTGATTAACATGAGGGTCAGGACGCTGGGGTATGTTTTTGGGCATAATTGCGATTTGGAATGGTTGCTATTAATGGTGTCCAGATCCTGCTCCAACGACTGTGAGTCGTCCAAAAGCTCTGGAAGGGAGACAGACAGTAATGTCCATCACACTGTGTGAGGTACAGGGGAGACTGAAGGTTTGGCATTACAACACAATAACCTCTTTTATTTGTATTTTATTTTGGGAGCTAGGCTTCATTCAGAAATCAGAGTGAAACAGTGAAACAGTGAAAAGCGAATCTCCTGTGTGTGATGACATGCTTATTATCAAATAATCATGACAGATAGTTATAATGGAGCAAACAGAAGAAGTTATCCCGACTCATAAAGCTGTTATAGGATTGTTACCGCAGTGTGTGTGCTGTATGCCCTGATATATATTCAGTGCACAGCAGAGTTATGACTCTGGGTCATGTCCCTGTGCTTGTGTGCCGCTTCTCACATAAAATATGAGCTCTTCATGAAGTATCAGACGTCTGATGTGGCCTGTTAATGCTGCTGCCAGGTCACCTCAACTCATGCTATGATGTGACTCATCACTCAACATTTTGTCATCAATCTGGATTCCTGGTGATATTAGCCACTAGAGTCCACTCTCTTTTCCAATACTGTCTCTGTACTTTCTTTTACGATGCTTTCCTCCTTCACTCGCATTCTCTCTCTCTCCCTCTCTCTCTCTCTCTCTCTTTCACTCTTGATCTCACCACACTGGCCACTGACACACACTCCTGAACATTTACAAACCACTCTGTCAGAAACAGCAGAGGAGGGAGGTCTGCCAATGTCACTGTCTACCAGAGCGACTAAAAATACCCTCTCTTCATCACAGTCCGTCTGATTGGGCTCATCAAACAGCCCAACATCTGTTCCTCCCCATAGAATTAGACAAGCGGTGCCTGGGTAAAGAATGGCACAGTGAGACAGTGGACTTTCAGCACAACTCCACAGGGATCCATTAACTCCGTCACACACTGTTGCTGCCTTGATTTCCGAACTATCCGGGGTTTTAGCGAAATGCTTCTTCATGGCGTAAAGTCCAGATCCAGAAGCAAACATCACATGACATGCAGTCTCTAAACACACAAATTGTTTTGGTGCTCTAGCCAAACTTGTAGCACAGTGCTTTTGCAATTACGGCTACAAGAAAAGCTTTAATTCCAGAGGAGTTGCATATTGTAGCTTTTCCAGATTACAGTTGATGAATAACAGTTTTTCTCAGTTGCTTTGGAGCATTTCTCAGATCAGAAATGGGAAATTCTTAAAAACTACTCATTCAACCTGCACATCATGTAGTCATTTGTCCACATCATAACAGCAAATCTTGTTGCTTTGATCAAATTGCAAATGTACATTCACTCAATTGATTGTGTACAAGTGTCTTCTGTTTTTTTGTACAGTATCAATTTATTTATGTTCATGTTGATCAAAATATATGAAACAGGTTTACACCTGAACAACAGTCTTTACCCCAAAACCGCAAATTGTAATTTTTTTGTAAATGTGTCTTAAATTGCTGAATTGTGCAAACGAATCTTGAATGCCACTAATATAGAGAAGTAAACGCCATCAAGATCAACCAATGATCAACTAGTTCTCTAAAATAGGTCGGAGAAGAATCTCGTGAATTTTTAATCGGCGAGCGTATACAGTACACATACAGCAAAGCGTACATTTGTGCTGTTGAAATTCATATATGGCATACACAAGAAATTCAGCCTTGTGCATTTCCAATCATTATAATCCAAACCGTACATCAGGAAATCATACTGACAACATGACTAAATATTTTGACTTTTTGTTTGTGACTTGTCCTTCTGATGGGAATGACATGTTCATTGACACAAATACTTACTTTTAAGAGCTGAAATAAGGATTTTAAGAAAAATACAGACTTTTCTGAGTAATCATTTACATTTACATTTACATTTGCGCCACTTGGCAGATGCCCTTGTCCAGAGCGAGGTACAAAAGTGCTTTGAGTCTCTAGCAGTGAATAAATCGACACTGGTAAGCAGGATTACAAACTTAATAAATATATAACTCTTGAGTTCTACAAAGCAAACTTTGCTAATTTAAGTGTTTCAGGAAGAGGAAGGTCTTCCGTACCGCCTTCTAGGGGAAGTTCAGTCCACCACCTCGGTGCCAGAACAGAGAATCCATTCTGATGTGCTGTTTGTACGAATTGTTTTGAGAAATGCACTTACTGGTTTGTTATTAACAACGATTAAAGAAATGCCCCAAAGCAACTGTAAAATGCACATCTGATGGAAACTACATCTGACTACCAAGAACATAGCCGACTCGAGTGTGAAGACCTACAAACTGAAATGTTCTCATTCGGGACTTTCGAAATCACAACTTTCATTAAAGTCAAAATGTAACTGAAATTGTCTGAAATTCTCAACAAGCTGTTGTTCAGAGCGATTCAAATAAAAATGAGTGAATTTGGCAAATCACAGCATCATGTGGGTGTGAAGAGTGAAAGGAAATCAATCGAACTAAAAAAAAACCCAAATCATAGGTTTAGTGCAGCTGCAAAGTTGGAAGTTAGAAACCTGACAGATTATGAAAGCAGCACAGCAAAAAAAAAAAAAAAAAAAAAAAAAAAAAAAAAAAAAAAAACAACAAGCTTTTAGGTTTTGGCTGTCAAACTGATTAGGAAAATTTTGATCAAAAACACAGAGTGACATGCAGAAAAGGAGCACATCAGCTTTTGGTGCAAAAAAACAAAAAAAAAACAAAACAAAAAGCTGATAAAACAGTCTTATCTAGATTATCTAAAGGATTATGGAATCAGGACATGTTCATGATATACAAGTATATCACCTTGTTGATGCCACGGCTCATTCGCTGCCAGCAATGCAAGATCCCTAGCAGCACAAATCAGATACAACACACTTAAACTGAGAGAAGCGTTCTTCAGCCTGCCGCAGGATATTGACCTCGAGTGCACTACAGCTACAGCTATACTGCTATGGAGTTTCTCCCAAACGTATCCTGTTGGTGGACTGCTCTAAAACTGAAGTCAGTGTGGTGACGGTTTATTGGAATTTTCAAGCAGTTTCATCTTGACATTCACACACCATTAATGCTGGTGGGAAAAAAAAGAGCAGTGATCATGCTTTCAGGTAGAAAGTCATTTCTGCCGTTTTTTATTTCTATTTAATAGACGACAGATCCTTCATTAAGGAAAAGGAATTTTTAAGCAGGAGTCTTCTTTGTGCTTGTAATTGGAACTATTCTTTCTCTCTCTTTCACAGCAGACATTCATGACATTGCTTTTAGTATTCCTTGTTTGATTTTGAGTTGAAAAGTGTGGTCAGCTCATTAAGTGAAACCCTTATTCACATTCAAATATTGTCTAGTCCAGTCTATAAATATTAAAGACTTCGACATATTGATATAATACATTCCCAAACACTATGAAGTGTGTCTCATGGTACAATCCAAAAGCCAGTCTAAATACAAACCTTTAAATTTTAAACGTTTGTGGCTACAGCGAGGAAAAATATACACCCACCTTCATTATGTCATACGTGTAACATCTCTGACCTTGCAGTCTACATTCCCAGACCTGCTTTACTGAGATCTCAGGAAGCTCAAATATGTCATCATTGGCTCAGTTTTCATCTTTAAGATCTTTGTGTGTGAGCTATAGATTTGGTAATGTCCTCTTTGTTCAGCAAAGTTGTGAGAAAAGTTGTGCAAAAATGATGCGTTCTAAAAAAGACTCGGTAAGAAAGGGGGAAGAAATGAGTGTGTGGGAAGGACAACGCTTCCCCATAATGCAAATGCCACCCTTGTTAAATAACATAAGGCTTTTGCATGGCAACACTGTGCTGTGGAGATAAAGCGACTAAGTAAGCCTTTATAATGTACAATAACACCAAAAGTGTTCGAAATTGAAAGTCATTTACACGGTAGCGCTGGCCTAAATAAAAGCCTGATTATATACTCCACAGAGTCTTTTAAAATGCTGCTGCTGTGATGTATAATAAAACAATGCAGCATTTTCTGAAGGGTCAGTTCTGCATTAGAGATTGTCGAAGTGGTGAATTTTTGCTTGACAACAGTGACATCTGGTGGTGATGTTTTTATTAGCCATGGCGTAATTTGTACTTTTACTGTACATTGAACACATTTGTTAAAGAAAAACAATATATGGACAAAAGTATTGGGACACCTGACTTTTCTTTTGTGTGACTTTTTTCTAAACTGTTACCACAAAGGTGAATGTCTAAAGGCAGTAGCATTACATTTTTACTTCACTTGAACTCTATATAGACTTCTGTCTATATAGTGTATATATCCTGAGCATGTAATAAATAGATCAAAATATGTACACATGGTTGAAATTCCAAAAGCAATTTTACAATCACATGCAAATGCATGTATTTAACATTTTCTTAATGTATGGATGCATTCAGCATCTTAAGATAAGAGTAATTCAGATTCAATATGCTGTTTGTTTAGCAGTTGTTTATTAATTATCAGAAATAGGTCTATATCTATTATATGTACTTGTTTATCCCCCAAAATCAGAACAATTTCAGATAAAGGTTGCGTGCAAGGTTTGGGTTTTATTTATGGATTTTATTTTCATTAATTTTACAGTATTTATGGCTGTTCTGCTGCAGGATCAACCCACATGTCATAGTAACAAATTGTAATTCATATATTATACTGTATATTATAAATTGTAAAACTGCACTATGTTTTCCTTTTTTTCCAGTCAGAAACCATTGTGTGTTTAAGGCAGGAGAAAGGATCTGCGTTCCACATCCTGACACATCCTGACACTCCACACTCTTCACTGGCTTCTTTTTCATCCATAATTCCCTTCAAAGTCTCTCTCCCATCTTTGT
This sequence comes from Silurus asotus, assembly GCA_024362625.1. Lineage (NCBI taxonomy): Eukaryota > Metazoa > Chordata > Actinopteri > Siluriformes > Siluridae > Silurus > Silurus asotus. The sequence continues at coordinate 3,299,809 of MU551697.1, read as the reverse complement.
GACCTTTTCCATTCTACTAACTCCATCATGCTCTCAGATCTTCATCTTAAGCCTTGTTCACTATCCCTCCATCTAATCCCTGTAGTCTCAGAGATCAAGCCTTTTCTTTGATAACACCTCGACTCAGGAATACATTTCCTCTAACAATCTGACAGTCCAAAACACTTTTTATCTTTAGAAATCATTTAATCTGCTTTCTCAGGACTCAGGTTACTGTGCCATCCAGTCCGTCTTCCTCATCAATTACAGAAATGTTTTTGTTTTTCAGATGATTCCAATTTGCCAATTAATCCAATAGTCTTAATGTCTGCTACGTTTTAGCCTGAAAAAGTGTTTGTGTCTTGGAGAATCAACATAATACCAGTATCAAAATCATCATCATCATCATCATCATCATCCTGGAAACACTGGGTGCTCAGTGTACATTCTAAAAGTACAAATCTAAAGAAGGACCTAAGTTCCCAATTCAAACCAGAACCAAGTGTAATTCCCTAAAAAACATTAACCTTGGCCTTACAATATAGAAATATGTTGTTTTGTTTTGTCTTGGCACATATACTTTATACAATAATATAAATAATTTTTAATGTATAGTTTTATTATTGTAGCGTAATAAAAAATTATATAAATAAATGCCTTAATACACAAAGAAAGAATAATGATACTGTTCTTCTTAGTCTTTTTTTCCTATTATTATTATTATTATTATTATTATTATTATTATCATGGTATTCATAATAATGATGATGATAATAAAATAATAATAATTCATAATTGATGAATAATAATAATAATAATAATAATAATAATAAT
>MU551697.1:3257514-3297138 GCA_024362625.1 Silurus asotus | reverse complement strand
TTTTTTTGTAGTTAACTGTAGCTGTGCAGTCGAAACCTAACGCTTCCATGGAAACACCAATATGGACTGCATCCATTTATGTGTAGTAGGGAAGCAGATCAGCTATCAGGAGGAATAGAAATACAGAACAGAAATAGCAGAATTCAGGATGTGTCACATTTACAGTGTCTTCTGGTTTTACATGTATTTAAATAGATTTTATCTTCAATGTAATATTATTTAAATTAATTTTTTTTTTGTAGTTAACTGTAGCTGTGCAGTCGAAACCTAACGCTTCCATGGAAACACCAATATGGACTGCATCCATTTATGTGTAGTAGGGAAGCAGATCAGCTATCAGGAGGAATAGAAATACAGAACAGAAATAGCAGAATTCAGGATGTGTCACATTTACAGTGTCTTCTGGTTTTACATGTATTTAAATAGATTTTATCTTCAATGTAATATTATTTAAATTAATTAGAAGCTCGTGTAAAATGCTTCTGTTTATGGTTCGTTGTTATTGTTGAACTGAGCCCTATGATCTGATTCACTAAAGAAAGTATCCATGGATGTAAAACCCAACCATATAACGAGCTTAATCAATATCCAAGTGTATATGAGAATAAAAAGTCAGACAAACATCCTTTAAATCTGATTTACTCCATTACAAAATGTACACTACATGATTTTTATAGCACAGTTTTTCTTAAAAACAAAAACAATGTCTCTAATGTTACAGCATTGCACTGAATATAATACCCTTTTCTTTTTTCTTTTCTTTTTCTTCATATCGTTTTACTCCAGCCAACATAAATAGCATAATAATTCACACATCAGGAGGATATATAAATTTCTATTTCTTCAGTAGTTTCAGTCTGTGTGTTAATCTTATAAAAAAATATTTAACAAACATCTGCACACAGTTAAAACAAATATATCTGTTAATATATTTTATAGAACTATCACACCAGTGTTGAGCACAGAACTGGAGAGACACAGTGACCATCTAATGATGGATTTTGCCTCTGTTTTCATATCCCTGTGGGTTCAAACTGAAGCATAACATGGATTCAAATCAAGCCTTCCTGTAAACATCTGTTTCACAAAGACCATGGCTAATACAAGTAAAAGAATGAAAGAGAGAGAGAGGAAGAGAGAGAGAGAGAGAGAGAGAGAGAGAGAGAGAGAGAGAGAGAGAGAGAGAGAGAGAAAATCAATTTGGCAAAACTAGTGTTCAGACAATAGTCTGTGCTTGTTTAGTGCAAGTGCAGGACAACTCAGAAATGTCCGATCAGAAAAAAAGCTGATTATCCACTACAAAGAGACATGATAAAAACTTTGGGACATTTATATGGGCTCGGTTTACGAACACTCTGAGCTAAAGTGCGCAGAAAATGAACCAAGCTTCTGTCTGTGCATGTTAAGGGTTAAAGGTCTTCAGTGTGAAACTCTGGCAGTGCTGGGATTTAAACTCAAAACCTTCTGATCGCTCACATTTCCGATTACTGTACATCCGTATGTTTACCATATGGATGATGTCATTGATCAGAACAATTAGTAGCAAAGTGTAAAGGAATTCTCCAACAAAAACAACAGATGAAATTTTGCTCAAGCGAAATGCTCGTGTTTCGACACACACGATCCCAATCTCTCTCCTCTTAGTGACTCATTCAGTCTGGCACTTTGCTTTTTATAAACATATCATTAATCTGCTCCATTATTGTGAGTTTAACCCAGAAGCACATTCTAAAACGTTTGGCATCAAGAAAGTCTCGGCTTTATGCCACTAGAAATATTATTGTTTTACTTCAATACATATCGATTCATTCGATCATTCATTCATCTTTAGTAACCTGTATCTTGGAAAGGGTGACGATGGAGCTGTCTCAGGAACACTGAGCATGAAGCACGAATGCACACCCAGTCCAGTGCAAGGAAAGGCACCACACACAAACACACACACACACACACACACACACACACACACACACACACAAAATACACACAAAAAAAAAAAAGGTAGACAGTCCACCTACTAGAATGTTTTTTGAGGTAGGAAAAAAACAGGTACCCAAAAGGAAACCCTTGCAAACACACACACACACACACACACACACACACACACACACACACACACACACACACACCCACACACACACATACACACACAAGATGATGCGGCATGTCCGTTTTTGGACATCTGTTACATCCCCATTGAAATTCGTGGCTAGGTCATGATAGGCTACAGTTCCCCTGATCAAGCACTGGCCAAGAACCAAGTTGAGAACCAGAACATGAACCATTTTGGTGCAAAGAGATTTGAGAACATGCACAGAAAGTAAACCAGCTCAGGATACAACCTGGGGATTGTATCGCTGTGAGGCCTTCTAACAGTTAGAGCATGAAATCAAGCATAAAGTGATATTAACACTTTTCAGACATTCCCCCTCTTTTTATCCCGTGGGGGAAACACTGTTAGTAATCATTGATATGGAGAGAAAAAGTACTTTCCAGCCATTCAACATTTCTCTGCTCATGGATGTGATTTGTGTGTTTTTTGCTGTAACTAGTACTAAAAAGGAGACAAGACAGATGAGAGGGATAATGAGAAAATGTCGATCTGAATGCAGCATTCTAAACGGTAGATAAAAAATGCCTCATCCCATGTTTGAGAGATTCAATCCATATTTGTTAGAATTTCATAACAATATTGACAGAATGAAAGCCGAGACTTTCTCGGAGGGTCCGGAACTGCCTTCAAGCAAGCGTTTGATACAGATCGTATGTGTACTTAAAAAAATAAAAAGCCTGGTGCAACTCCAGACTCTAAAGGACAGGATGCATCGCATAACATACATCTGTTTTTTTTTCAGTTTGTAGTTCAGTGTCTGGTATTGCTGTTCCGTACTTCAGACTCATCTGGCACTCATACTTCAGTGCTCGGATGAATTTCTCATACTTATTGGTTTATGGCTTTGCATGATTTGAACGATGATTTTTGAGGGCAGATCTTCGCTTTCAGCTTGAGCTGAATGACATGGCGGGTAAAAGAGCAGACAACTCTGAGATCTCACCCCGGATTTCTGAGCGGCTTTGGATTTATGCTTGAGAACTTACACACTACAGACTCTTGGTCTGGGTCTTAAAGAGTAGTTAGGAGACAAGGAGGTTTTATGCGTATGCACAATTCTCATCACTAATAGAGAAAGTGATTGATGGAAATGTACTAATACAACAGTATTTAGAATATAACTCCATCTTTGGAGAAACGATCAATCTTAGCTTTAAATAATCTAAATCCAGACTTTATATCTGTAGTTACAAAACCTCCTAATATTAGTTTAATGACTACTCTTGGTACTGATTACAATACTTCGGTATCTACACACTGTAGGTTTAATAAGATTATTAATACGCCAAATAAGATTACAGCTCTAAAAGCTTTTGTGGAGTTTAAAATTAATGATTTTCTTGAATCATTTTATCAGTCCGTAATACAAATATCGATCATTTTACTACTTATTATTATTTCCCCAAGAAATAAGCAGTTTCCCTACAGTGCTACACTATATGGACAAAAATAATTGGGACACTTTTTCAGCCATATGTGGTTCTTCCCCAAACTTTTACCACAAAGTTGAAGGCACACATTTGTTATAGAATGTTTTTGAATACAGTAGCATTCAATTTTTATTTCCCCCCTCACTTAAAATGGAGCCTCAAACCTGTTTCGAGCATGACAATGTCCTGTGCACAAAGCCAGCTCCATGAACATACGGTTTACATGGGTTCAAGTGGAGGATTTTTACTCCATGCCTTCTCACATTTCATCAGTACATGACTTTACTCACAACTCCCTTGTGGCTGACTGAGCTCAAATCTCCCCAAGCACACTCCAAAATCTAGTGGAAAATCCTCCCAGAAATGTGGAAGTTATTTTAACAGTAAATTTGGAAAGTGATGTTCAAAAAGCTCAATCTTATGCTCAAGTGTCCACAAGCATTTTTTCCATATAGTGTATATACCAGGACTGAACAAAAAGACATTTGACGTGCGTTTGTGTATGCGGTGTAATCATGTAAACTAACAAAAACAGGCTTCATCAGTAATTTGCAAGGTGTTAGTGATCTTGCATTCTCTCCTGACAGGTATTACAATGCAAAGCTTTGACAAATAAGCACAAAACCCTTACAGCGGAAAGAAGTGTACCATGTAAGTCTATATGCAACTCTACAATCTGCTCCCTGAAAGAGAGTTTAATTAGGCAGGTGAGAAGGTCCAGCCTCCTCCTCCGACCCCACCCTCCCTCTCTAAAACCATCGGTGTGATAAACATTCCACGTGGATGTTTTGCTGTTCACGCTCAACCCTCGGTTGAGATCATCTAGCCATAGCTGACTAAACGGATCAGTTCCAGCCTGCTCATTGAGACAGGAACGACAGAGAGAAAAGATAGAAAGAGAGAAGAGGAAGCTTCTCCGTAGGGTTAATGATGCATGCGCTAGGTTTCGTGACAGCCTGTAGTCACAATCTTCATGTACTGAGTGAAGATCGACTCAAACGCCTCGTCTCTGTGGATCATGGCACCAAACACCAAGGGCTGGAAGATGAAACACATATATGAACTGATGCTCTGAAGGAGACATTTGTAATTTGATTTGAAACTGGAAAAAAAAAACCGACAAGGATTCCCTTCCTATATAACGGACTCAAACCTGTCTATTAAAACTACACATGCCTCTAAAGCAGTGGGTCTCAAAGTGTGAGGCACGCCCCTCTAGTGGGCAATAAAGGTATGACAGGTGGGGTGCATGATATCATTTTTTGTGTTCTTCATTAATCTCTAATTATGGTTTTCTCTTTTAAAAATGAAGGTCATATACTCAAAGCATCAAAAACAAACATTTATGATATTTACTGCAAGTAAATTAAAACATCATTCAGGATACCAAGCACAACTACACTTTTCTTTGATCTATTTTTAAACTTGATGCTATTTGATGTTATTGATTTGGAACTTGATATTACAATTTTTAAATAAAGTATTTTATTACTTTTTTTGAGGTGATGGAAGACAAGCGTGGCTTGAAAATTCATGGAATGTCAGAAAAGGTTTGAGAACCACTGGTTTAAAGTTACATGAGCAGCTCAGTCTCAGGTGGGGGTGGAGTTATTTTTCACGCCAGAAAAATGATGCAATGAAAAGACTGATATACCTGATGACAATATTGCAAATCAAAATATTTATAATGCATCTCTGCATGGCTTACCTTCTGTGTTGAGGGTGTGGCAATAGAGATTCCCATTCCTGACCCAGGCAAAACGGACAAAACCTTATACTATAGAAAACAGAAATCAAGAAATTTAAACTTATATTCTTATTTTTATATCTGAACTGAGAATGCAAATACCTACATGTAGTCCCTTACCTTTTGGATATCTGTGATGTCCAAAAGCTTTATGACTTTATTTTTTTTGGAGGAGCCTGATCTGGAACTGGAGCTCTCAAAGCACAAGTAGCTAAAGAAGAAACACTGCATTTAGCATTCTTACTGTATAACACACAGGTTTTAAATAATAATCACTAAATCAATTCAAATCAGCAGTTGTTCTTAATACCAAAAAGCATGGTTATTTATACATAGATACAACACATGTCAAACGTTTATTTTATTTGTATGCAGCAAACTAGATAAAAGGCAAAAACACATAGGAATTGGACAATGAACAACTGGAAGAAAGTTCAGTTCGACAGATGAATCCAAATTAGAAAATGTTGACTAACAGAAGAATTTATGTAAGATGGAGAACAGGAATGATGTTCACAGACTGCTTTATTCACACAGGCAAACATGGAGGTGGAAGCTTAAATGTTTGGGGGTTGTTTTTGAGCAGGGAAGGCTAAAGACTTATTCTGGGTGAAAGAAATACTGAACCAGCATGGCTACTATTTTAATCTTCAGCACCATGCGTTTCCTTCTGAACTGCGGCTAATTGGAACAAACTTCACCATACAACAAGACAATGACCCAAATATACATCCAAGCTCTGTTTAGAAAGCAGTCAGCTGGAGTGTTATCTGTCAGGGAACTTGGAAAGTCTTAAAGGTACGGCAAAATATTCCAGTGGAGCGTTTGGAGAAACGAACTCTACAGATGCCAAGAGTGTGTAAACCGCTCATTCATGCGAAGCAGTATTTAAAATAAAAAAAAAAAAATCCACATTGCACATTTATATATTTTTTTGATTCATATAATTAATTTAACATGTGTTGCATATGAACATAAGGAACATGCAGGTGTTTCTCCAAAAACTTTTGAAAGGCAGTGTTCCATGTCTAGAAATTCTAGCACAGTTCTAATTGAAATGGTAAAACACTTAACTCTCACACACACACACACACACACACACACACACACACTCACACATATATATATATATATATATTAAGCGTGTAATGCTACACAAATTCACATTTCGGTACGTACCTCAGTTTTAATTATGGTACAGAAATGCAAAGTATAAAATTGGCTGTCGCTTTTTATTAACGCAGTTTATTATTATTAACATATAGAACATCAACAGTATACATTTTTAAAACAATTTTAAATAAAATGGCTGCTTGGTTAAATAATATATTAAATAATGTTTTATAATATTTTATAAAAAAATTTAATAGAATAAATCAAATGAACGCAATACACTTTTTTTACAATGATTACATTGATTGCTGTAAATAAAATTTAATAAATAGAAATTGTGTGTTTTACATTTAATATTTCATTTTCTATAGATATAATTTATTTAACTGTTCCACTTATTTCAGCATACTTTAAAAAAAATTATTAATTCCTTCCATCCTTCATTTATTCATTCCCTCCATATGGAGGATACATATCCATATGCATATGCAGAATTGTCAGAATTTACTCCCTTTAAGAGAAATTCTTTAATCCATAGCACTATTGATTCTTTAGCGTTTTCATGCATGCGCAAAACAAATCTTATTTCCAGTAAAAAGTGAGTAGCCGGAGTGAGTTTCTTTTTATACCCCTGCCACTATTGTGTATGTGCTCAAGTTTATAATAAAAATAATAATAATAATAATAATAATAATAATAATAATAATAATAATAAAAACAATGCACAGAAAGTGTGAGGTGGAGGCTAAACAAACTTGTGGTCCGCCACTTAATATGTTCCTGCGGGAACTCATATTTATAACTATGTTCCGCTATGTAACTATGTAACTATGTAAGGATTGAACTCGGAACACGTACGTACCGAAATGAAAGACCCTGTACTAAAAGATTTCGGTATGAATACATGTACAGTTACACCTTTAATATAAAATATGTATATAATATATACAATTCGGATAAAATGTTAAGATAGTCTAAATAAAGCAGTATTTATTTTTTATGCAAATAAATAATACATTTAATGGCGGCCTATTTGTAAGACTGAAACATCAAAAACAATAAATACTAGTCCAAATTTAAATGGTTCCAACAAGTGCAAGTTTGGCTGTTTGGAAACTATTCACTAAACATTGTTATATTATACTGTATACCATATGGTCAAAGGTTTGTGGACTGCCATATGTACTTTTACAGCTCTCATAAACTTTATAAGATGTATAGGATTAATTTATATGGTGTAGCATTACAACTAAAAACCTGTTCAAGCATGAAAAGGCCTCTGTGCACAAAAGGAGCCTCCACTGACCCTTATTGACCCCTATTGACCTCAATTGACCTCAGCCCAATTGAACACCTTTGGGATGAAATGGAACACCTGCTGCACCACAGGCCTCCTCACTCTTCATGAGTTCCTGATCTCATTAATGCTATTGTGACTGAATGGAACTCACAATGCTTCAAAATCTAGTGGAAATTCTCCCTAAAACAATGGAGATTATAATAACTACAAAAGGGCTCATGTGATGCTGCACATAGAGTTGACCATAAAATTTGAATGTGAATATCTAAAAACTATTTGTTTCTTTTCAGTTTTCTAGGTGCCGCATATTTTAACAAGAGATATACCAATATATTCGAAAGCCTTCTTACTTTTCAGTAACATAAAGCAGACCGTTGCGAATGTAGTCAGTGGGCATTTTCCGGTCCCGGTTGATCAAACAGCACCTCCATCCATTCTCACACACTGCGTAACACAAAACACTGCCAATTATTTCAAATTACAGACATGCGCAATTGACAATTCTGTAATCTTTTCTTAAGCACACCAGGAAGAGGCCTTTCCGTCTCTGGCAGATTGAAGATCTCGTGGAAGGCTCCTCTCTTGGTGTTATGCGAGCGCCCACTGTCGTCCTCTCTGCTCATTCCTGAGGGAATGGTTGCTAAGCTACTCCGCGACACCACTGGCGGGATCTGTGCACAAAACCCCCCCCAGAAAGAATTCAACCACAGAAACAAAAATGGATTTTTTTTTTTTATCTACAGTCCACTGTTTTTCGATCATAACCATGCCGCACAAACCAAGTCTCAAAAAAAAAAAAAAAGCTACAGGCGCATCTTTTTCTGTATTATTAAGCATCCAATAACACATAATTCCATATATTGATGTGTTTAGTTATTGGGTGAATTTATGTGGGTGAGATGCGTATTCCAGTCAGTGTAGCACATTACCGTTCACCCAGCAGATGTACGCTAGAGTCAACTCCAGAATTATTGGCACCCTTCAACAGAATGGGTTAGATTGATTGTACAACATGAACATTACAGATGTTGTTTTCACAACTTAAACACTTAAACAAATGGAGAAACTTCCGTTCTTTACCACGTCATGGGAATTCCATTTTTTCCTTCCTTTCTAATATTTAAGCCATTTATTCACTCTAAGAGAAAAAAATACATTTGGAAACCAAAAGGACCTATACAGTGTCTCCATCGGTTTAAGGAAAATATAATCCTAATTGTAATTATTAATCAGTTAATCATACATTCATGAAGAGTGCCAATAATTATAGATTTGATTTGTATGAGTGTTAGTCAGTATGCTGATGATTTATCGCTAATTACTGCGTTCAGGTAAGTGCTCATGCTTTCACTGCTACACAGCCCACACACAAACTCTGTACTCTATTCTATTTCTAGTCTCTCTAGTAAATCTAAGAGGATATTACTACATAAAAAAGAAAATATAATACGCCTATTTAAGTGTACACTTCTCTAATAGGAGAGATCTATCAAATGGAAATACTTTACTAGATTATATGTAATAACAGGTACTCTTCCCAATGTGCTAAACTACAGGAAATATATATCACTGTATTCATGTTAAAGTGTAAAACATACCCCTTTCATTTCTGTTAAAGGAAATTCACCTTGTTAGTACAAGTTTTGTTAATAAAATATTACTCAGTCACTGTGAACAAGGAAAAAACCTAAATGATGTTCACCATCAACAGCCAGCCAATCAGAACAAGGCGGCTTCAAGACCAGTCCACAGTGTTGCAAAGTTAATTATTGAATCCCTGTTATTTTAAAATGGGCCACTGATTAAAAGCATGAAATCAAATCAAATACAATATTAATCTAAGACGAAAAAAAAAAAAAACCTGTTAATAAGTATTAATAATGTTAATAGAAAACTTTGACACTGCTCTGCTTAAATTGCCATTAAACTATGAATGTGCGATGAATATCTAATATAAAACTAGTTTCTTCTGTACTAAGCTGTAATAAGGTTTTAAAAAACTTCCTGTTTATTTGACCTAGAGGTAAGTATGCTACGGTTATTTCAGGCCGGATCACAAGCCGTGATCTTATCAGGCTTATTTCTTAGGCTTGTTTGTAAGACTATTTTGCAAATTACTGAACAGAGCAACCAAACTAATTTTCCTACTGATGAAAAGATAGCAGTATAAGGACATTTAATCCCATAGAAATAGAATAACTGTCACAACTTGCGCAAAAACAACTAACGAACTGTAATAAAGTCAACATCTTACAACGGTTAAAACAATTATTTTTTATAATAAAGGTAAAGCATAGATACTGTAAACCTAAAATATTTTTTTATTTCACTTTCACAGCTGAGAGAAGGTGGTTGTCAGATTTGCTATTCGATAAGTCATAACGAGAATTAACTATTTCATTTAAGATGCATAAACCCCTCGCTTTCATGGTTGTTATAACCCCACCATGTCTTTTTATGTCTTTTATGTCTGATGTCTTTTCAGCACCTGCTAGTTTTCTCATAAGGAGTACCAGTTTCACATTTAAAGTCAACCTACAGAATTTTCCATTGTGTAAAATCCCCCTGTTCCACGACAGATTTATTAGTTCCTACAACTTAAGTTTCTCCGTGTAACATTAACAACATAAAATAACAAGAGAACCTAAGCTATTACACATGCTGTTATTGGTTTGATCGTGTGTCTGTCAGCTACACTAGTGAAAAAAAACCAGACCTAGCTTGGGTTGCCAGGTTGGAGCATTTTTTCGCCACAACTGACACCTTGTGTGATCATGGTACTCATGATCTCTCTTTCCGAAAAAGTCACGAAGAGATTTTAATCATTCATTTGCTAAAATTCGTACCGATATTTAAAATCGTTTAAGGTTTTTAGCTGGTATAAATATGATTTACAGCAAATTTTATAACTGCCCTTGTGTTATATTCGTCTTTGCATGCTGTAAATTTGCTGTTGAAATGAATTTCAGGCACAAGAAATCTATTTGCATTAGTATTGGAAAGTATTTTTCACTATTCTTCACTAGAAATGCTTAAATGATAAGGGCAGACATGCAAAACAGGCGATATGACAAAAAGATTGTGTGAAAAACACAATCTTTTAAAAGGTTTAGCTGGTTTGCATGTTTGGATTTAAAAAAAGTGTTTATAATTAGGCTAATGTGAAATATTTACACTTTTCTTGCACCTGCTAAATGGGAAAATGTTGGTCTAGTAAATTCTTGCAAGTTTTCCGTTGAATAAATGCACACATACCTACATATGAAACTCATATACAATTGGCTGTCTGTGAAAAGGGACCCAAAATGCCTTGCATATGCTTTGCCTATTATGGAGTGACCAAATATTTGACCAAAAAATGTCAAATCAAGATTTTTTTTTTTAAAGACCAATGATGTGCATATAGAAGCTGTTAAACAGGAGGCACTGTGATCCATTTGTGCACAGACAATAGTCATGGCCAAGGTGTGTCCATTTAAACACACTCGCTCGCACAGACAGGTAAAAAGGAAGGTGATCTGGTGGTTTCGCACACACCCGCACACACACACACACACACGCACACACACACACACGCACTAGCAAGGTCACACCAGCATCCCTACCTTCTCACACCCAGACAGCTGAGAGAGAGTGAAAGAAAAAGAGAGAGAGAGAGAGAGAGCACAGAAGAGTAGTGTGACACACAAACTTAGAATCAGAGCTGCACTGCAGAATGGATGATTCAGTCAGTGTCTTCTCATACACACACACACACACACACACACACACACATACACACACACACACACACACAGAGAAAAAAGGGTGTAAATAGAAGAGAGAGAGAGAGAGAGAGAGAGAGAGAGAGAGAGAGAGAGAGAGAGAGAGGGAGTGAGAGTGAGAGTGAGAGTGAGAGAGAGAGAGAGAGAGAGCACAGAAGAGTAGTGTGACACACAAACTTAGAATCAGAGCTGCACTGCAGAATGGATGATTCAGTCAGTGTACACACACATACACACACATACACACACACACACACATACACACACAGTCATTCACTTGCATAATCTTCACCCAAACATATATTAAAGATACCTGCAGTATAAATGGAAGTATAATTAGTGTGGGCAATATTTTTTTTTATACAAACTGTAATAAATGAAAACAATTCTTCAATGACTTGATCTAGATTTTTGCTTTTAGTATTCTCCAGCAAACAGAATTTTGGGAGGTTTTTTGGTGTCATACCCGTCTGGACATGGTGGCGTTGTTGCGCTCTTTAAGCTGTGGGTCTGTGGGAAGGCTGTTCCACACGATGTATGGCGTGTCGTACTTGTCCCTTAGCTTGGGACAGCTCTTGAACAGAAAGTCAATGATGAAGAATTTGATGCCTGCATACAGCCCTGGGAAAGCATACACAAATATGCATAATGTATACTCTACTAAAGTTCAATATGTGTTACAGAGTAAATCATTTGCACAGGAATGGTGGGGTTTAATGCCATACGCTAACACAGGCATGAAAGAGGGATCTGACTGCATTATTGCCCACCATGTAACTGTGACTCTGTTGTGTAAGTGTGTATGAGAGAGTCTAAATAATAGAGCATATGCATTTTACCTATTATAAAACCCATGAGTTTGTAGGGCAGGACGCAGGAAGTGATAAAGGCCACCCACAAACCAATGTACAGCTTCTGCGTGATCTCAGGCTGCACCCACATAAACAGACTGCAAAACACACACACACACACAAACAAACACACACACACACACACACACACACACACATTCAAATATCACCCACAAAAAAATAAACTCAATAACCTTGCTATTTCCATAAACGAGATGCTGCAGATGTACGTTTCCCTTTAACATTTGTTAAATATACCACTGAGAGTAACTAGCATAGTGTGGATGGATAATTTGCATGACAGTTTTTGCAATTTATTCCTTCCTAATTTCTTTTCATAAACAGTGTATGAGGCAACAGAGAAATAAGAGTGAAATGATATCCTGTTCATCCATATGAATTATTTTCTCTCTAGGGAACAGCCCTTGAGTACTAAAAGATGTGCTCATGGGTTGTATATTTGGTTTGAATTGATCATTATTGTTTAGCTCTGCATTGTGCACATTTTGAGCTAGTAAAAATGCATACAAATGATGCAGAGTGATTCTAAAATCTTTGAATGGCAGTAAATAAAAACATAGTTATAACGATGAATGGCAACGGAAAGGCTACAGCATCAGGTGCACCTGATTAACTCACTTTTTGATTTTCTCCAAAACGTCTGCCATTTTCCCAAAAAGATTCTGTGGACATTCAGACCAAAGGAGGAAACAGCATATGAGAATTGCAATTGTGCTTTGAAGTAAAAACATATCTCAAAAAAATCAATTAAAAAAGTTATTCCTCAACTCATTCTACTACTAATACTTTTATCAATGCCAATTACTACTATTACTTCTACTACTACCAATGCCACTACTTCTACTACTACAACTACTACTACAACTACTACTACTACAACTACAACTACTACTACAACAACTACAACAACTACTACTACAACTACAACTTCTACTACAACTACTACTACAACTACTACTGCAACTACTACTACAACTACAACTACATCTACAACAACTATTACAACTACAACAACTACTACTACAACTACAACAACTACTACTACAACAACTACTACTACAACTACTTCAACTACTACCACAACTACTACTACTACTACTACTACTACTACAACTACAACTACTACTACAACTACTTCAACTACTACCACAACTACTACTACTACTACTACTACTTCAACTACTACCACAACTACTACAACTACTACTACAACTACTACAACAACTACTACTACTACAACTACAACAACTACTACTACAACTACTACTGCAACTACTACTACAACTACTACTGCAACTACTACTACAACTACTACTACAACTACATCTACAACTACTACTACTACAACAACAACTACTACAACTACAACTACTACTACAACTACAACAACTACTACTATTACAACTACAACAACTACTACTACAACTACAACTACTACAACAACTACTACTACTACAACTACTACTACAACGACAACAACTACTACTACTACTACTTCCACCACCATGCCTTCTACTATTATTGCTGCCACTATTACTACTACTATTACTACTTCTACCACCACCATGACTACTTTTAATGTTACTAACACTACTACTATTACTACTACTTTTAGTACTACTACTACTACCACTACTACTATTCCTACCATCAGCAATAAAGGTTCTTTTGTTGTTGTTATTTACTGCGTTTAACATTAATTCTGAAGAATCCAAACCCTAAACAATGTGTATGAAATCATGCAGTAAACAAAGAAAATTATTAAAATATGAATATGTTTCATATTTATGATTCGCATGCTCTTGTCATGTTCTCAGTCTGCCTCATGACATCATCACCTGGAATGGTTTTCCAACAATCTTGAGGAGTTCCCAGAGGTGTTGGGTTCCTGTTGGCTGCTTTTCCTTCACTCTCCATTCCAACTCAATCCCAAATCATCTAACTGGCTGTAGATCTGATGCAGCACTTCATCACTCTCCTTCATTAACGAATATCTCTTACAGAACCTAGAGGTGTGTGTGTGGGGTCATTGTCACTAAATGCAAACCAGATAGAACGGCTGCAAAATGTTGTGGTGGCCATACTGGTTAGATGTGCCCTCAATTTGGATTAAATCACCAACAGTGTCACCAGCAAAGCACCTCCACACCATCACACCTCCTCCTCCACGCTCCACAGTCAGAACCACACGTTCAGGATCCGTCCTTCACCTTCTGAACATCGAACAATGACACGGTGATTATTTTGGACTCATCAGAACAAAGGAAAGCGATCTATTGTCTATTCCTTGTGTTTCTTGGCCCAAACGAGTCTCTTCTGCTTGTTGTTTTTTTAAAGTAATGCCGCAGTTTAACTCTGAAGTCCTGACTCACAGTCTCCTTTATGACAAAATATGTCTGCTACTTAAACTATGAAAAGAATTTATGTAAATCAGTGCTTCAGTTTCTGGTCATTTGAATAAAGGTATCCTCTGGAGAAGCTCTTGGTCTTTCTTTCCTTCATGAGAGCCTGATTCATGATAGCGTTTGATGGTGTTGGAAACTTCTTGAGATTTTTTTTGTATTGACTGACTTTCATTTCTTAAAGTAATGATGGATCTTTTCTCTTAAATCTGAACTGTTTCTTGCCATAATATGGATTTGTAAAGCAGCTGAAGCAGTGAGATATAGAGATTTATATATATATATATATATATAAACACTGTTAGGTTTGTGACATGATAACATCAAGATTGGGACAAACAGAAAGACAGAAAGGCAAACAGAAAGGTTATTGTGTTCATGTCTGTACCGATGAGTGTTAACAACATGGATGGATGTGGATGGATGGATGGATGGATGGATGGATGGATGGATAGATGGATAGATAGATGAATGGTTGGATTGAAAAGAAGACAGTGATGGAGATAATGACAGATACAATATATAGATAATTGTTAAAAGAAATGCAGATAGCACTGAAAAAAAGACAGACAGACAGACAGACAGACAGACAGACAGACAGACAGACAGACAGACAGACAGAAACATGCATAAATACAAACAGACAGGGAGATAAAGAAATTGACAATTGACAACTCACTATAAAGGCAATTGCTGACGTGTACACTGAGTGCCAGTTGGATAAGGCTGACAGGTTCCTCAAGAAGTTTGTTACAGGTCTGGCACCTCTCTCTGCATACGACAAACACACACACACACACACACAGACACACACACATTAACACATTTACAAACTGTTTGAAAAGGACTAAAAAAATAAATAAAACTATAAGTTGTAAAAATGACTCACTAAGTCGCCTCATATTTTCTGTTAACCTGAAAGAGAGAGGAACATATGTAACGTGTTTTGTCATTACTCAGTCTCATAAACATAGACAGACATAATAATATCTTTCTCTGAAGACTACAGTGTACTTCCGCAGGCCAAAAGGTGGTGAGGTTGAGTATTACAAGTAATCAAATCCAAAGTAATGGAAATTCATGTCATTCGTACAAATTGTGCACATATAAAGAGCTTATTAACAACAACAAAACAAACAAAAAATAAAATAAAAATGTAAAAACCATAGAGCAAGTAGAGTCTCAGTTCATTAAGTTCTCTACCTTTTAGCACTGAGTGGCTCCTCTGGCTCCACTGTGTTCTCCTCTGGCTGGAAACGGAAGTCTTCAATGTAAACCCCGAACCGGTCATAGAGCCACTTCGGCAGTCGAGACCACAGTGTCTCTTTTTTTTGCTTTTCTGAACCAAGAGAGAGTGAGAGACAATGACAGACAGTCAATAACTGACCTGTCTACCTCTATTAACCTAATTTACTTATTGTGTGTGTGTGTAAGACAAGCTCTCCTGCTCCACATTCTTCTCCCCAAATAAAAAAGGGCTCCTTTGTCCTAGATAAGATTCCTCTGCAAATTTAGAACACAGCCTGAAATAACAGGCTCTTAAGTGCCCTGAAGTTAAGCCTTTTACATACAAAAGCCTATTTCTACACTCAAACAACACATCAGTGAGATAATCGACTTTCTCTCACCGGTAATGTTGTAGATTTGGAGCTACCACACATACACAAACATGTACTTTCTACACACTAGATCTATTAGAAACAAGTCTTACTTTTTACATAACCTGCTATTTAAATCTTTAGTGTCACTATATTTCTAATTTTTCCTTGACCATAGTATTGTGTAATTTATTTAATTACACTACAGGGTTATTCAAAAAGAATAAACTGATATCATGACGCATTGCTTCAGTTCTCAAGCATCGTCATGCAATAAGTGAGTTCATTTATAATCAGTCATTTAGATAAAAGTTGACTGTGAGCATAAAACTTGTGACTTGGCTGGAGTTTTGTTTTACTTTTCCTTAATAAAATATTGCATTATGCAATATTCTTTTTTAAATAACTCTGTATATTGCCAAAAGTATTGGGTCACCTGGTCATAAATAAGGTATTTGATTTTTGAGCATTGCATTCCACATTTAGTGCCAATTCACTCTTATAATTCTCTTATAATTCTTATAATGTTCTGCTAAATTTTGGAGTGTGCTTATGGATATTTGTGTTCATCAGCCACATGGGTATTATAAAAGGCAGGTACTGATGTAGGTAAGAAGACCTGGGGTGCAGTCAGCATTCCAATTTATCCCAAAGGTGTTCAGTAGAGATAAGATCAGAGCTTTATAGCAGGTCACTCGAAATCTTCCTCTCCAAAGCATGTAAACCAGATCTTCAAGGAGCTCACTTTGTGCACAGGGGCATTGCCATGCTGGAACAAGTTTGGATTTCCAAGTTCAAGTGAATTTAAAATTGTATTACAGCGCATCTAAAGACGTCCTGTCCAACTGAGTGCCTCCAGTTTTGTGGTAACAATTTGGAAAAGAACCACAATCTTCACACAACTTCTTATTTCACATAATAGTAAATTATATATTTATCATTATTTTGTTTGTATCTGTGGTCAAATATCTGATGATGTTGACATATAGTGCAGTATACATACAGTTAAGATTTTTATGTCACTGTATGTCAACTTATGTATACTTAAATGCTCAGATAAGTATCATGTAACATACAACACAAAACAAACACAAACACACATACTGTTTGGGTCCGCCATTAAGGATAAGCAGTTGGTTGTGACATAGTGAGATACCATATGTGTTGTTTGCCTATATATACTATAAAAGTAAGCATGTCTGTATATATTCACAACAAGACAACCATGCATTTAGAATTTCCTTATCACAACCCAGACTTGTTTGCTTACCTGTGCCGTTTGCGGAAGGTGACTGTTGTTTTCGAGAGATCTGTGGAGGAGAGTCTTCTAACCTAAAACGAAACAATAAAGAAAAAGTGTGTAAATATCCACTCATACCTTCTTTATTAATAAGTCATAACACCGTCCAAGACTGTGCACATAGCTTTACAGAAAGCAAATCTGTAAAGTATGTAAAATCTTAAAACTTTATTTTGATACCAGATACAACTTAATGTACTGTCATCAATGTGTTTGTGAATCATTAGGTAAGCAAAATGCATTTATTTGGTATAACTGGTGAAAAATTACAGTTGATTGTGGACTATAAGGCAGTTTTACAGATACAATACTTCAGTATCTGTTTGTTGAAAAATGCTATGTTAATGAGGAATACAGGGTCACCATGAAGGCCATGAAATCAGTTATTTGTAAATCGTATGTGCAGAAGTAATGATTGTTGACCCACTATGGTTGACCATAGTGCACAGCAGGGCTAAGAATTTTTGAACTTCCTTTCACATATGCAGCATCTTTAACAAATCACGGTCCAAAATATTTTTTTTTTTCAAGAATAAACTGTACTGTACAGTTAATGTTTGCTAAAATGTTGAACAAACAGTGAGAATTCTTTTAATGATGAATAATGAATCGAAATGTATTGCACCAGGTACTGATGTGAGCGTATGTTTAGTCTACAATCACAGATATCACATCCAAAAGTAAAAAAAAACTAGTAAACACATTCTTGTGCCTTTTTCACATAATGCAACATTCTTCAGAGTGAATCATGCCCTGTTATTATATTATGCCCTGCTATTATTTCAAGATAAGCAAAGAGCAAGGGGTAAAACATGACATGGTTTTATAGGTCAATTTTTTTTTTCAAACAATATAAATAAAGTCAAAAGGCCATTGGAGGAGGCCACAAGTCGTTGCATTTTAATTGATGATTTTCTGATATTAATGATCCTAAATCCGACAATGATCCTATGATTCCACAAACATTGTTATAAGTTGAGTTTTTGCACATTTATTCTTTATGCTCACCGGCTTTTTAGAACCTCGTTCATTTTTTGCTCCAAGTCCAGCCGCCTGCAGCGTTCCTTCTCCAACTCCTGCTTCAACGTCTCCACGTTGGTTTCCTCTCGCAGCTTCCTCAGCTCCTCCTCTGTACACACGACACAAATCACCTCACACTCAGCACTGCACAAACAACGTGCTACTTAAGAAATATTAGCAGAGTATAAGACCGTTTTCTTTTACTGTGCTATAGGATTGATAGTGATGGGGCAATCGTCTGCAATCGTTCTTTCTTTCCTTCACTGAGAGGTGGATGTGTCCACATGACACTTTCCATTCACTGCCTCAACTCTCTCGCTCCCTCTATTCAGTCATCAATCTATTCAGCATAAATAGGAGCTGATCCAGTGCACACCTCCAGCTGTACTGAAGGTCATAAATATTTTAGTGCTAAAACTTGCACTTTTTAGCCAGCAGAACGTAAACCAGAATCAAAGCCTGCTATCCGTAGACTGAACACCCCATGGAGAGAGTCATTAGTGGAAGTGTTTGAGGCGAATTGTTGGACCTTAGGGGGTCTGCAATTGTGAGCTCAAGCGAGATGAGAGCTGCAGCACTCACTTTTCACTTCTCAAAATCCCACACTTTACACTCAGGCACAGCTCCCGGCAACATGTTATCCATTCTTAGAATATCTGTGCTACATTCAGTGGGTGAGATTGCTTGATTAAGGGAAAAGGCTCCGGTGCGGAGCCCTTCAGATATTCAAAAAGGTTTTTTATCAAAGACTGTGACAAATCATATGGTGATGTAAGCCATGTTAACTGCAAACTAGAGAAATGAATTTAGAACCTTGAGGCCTTCATACACTGTAGAAGTGTAGGATGACTCGGACATCATGACCTGGTTTTCAGTGAAAATAAATCCTAGGCCAAGGCAGAGAGATCATGCACAATCAGAGTATAGCACCAACAACTGCAATAGCACCATTCAAACTAACAAACAAACACAAACAATCTAAAGAGTCATACCAGCACAGGGTATTTCTTTGACATTAAGTTAGCATGACAAAGAAATACTTAAATACTTGATGTTGCACAATGCATTAATAATTATTTTTCGATAGCAAACATTTCAAACTTTCAGTAGTTTTATTAAACAGGCTATGTAGATATTATTATAGAACCAATATTATGACATATAAGTGTTATGACAAATTATGCCCATACTGGTGTCCGTTCAATGAGCCAAACACCAATCAGACACTTAGTTCATAAACAAACAGCCAATTAGGTAATAAACAGGTTAACCAAACAGCCAATTAGCTGATGAGCTGGTTAACCAAACACCACTCAAATAATTAGTTGGTAATCAAATAGCCTATTAGAAAATCAGGTACTTCTCTCATGTTGAAAACTAACCCTGGCGATAAGCTAAAATGTAAATTTTTTTACTTGTGCACACAGTGTAACAGCATTGCAGTCGCTGGACAGTAATTTAGAGTTGTAACTCTAAGCTCAGGCCAGTACTTGGTTCACACACACAGCTGTCTGTGTTTGTTAACATCCGTGTGTTCCGAATGTTTGACAAATGATCATGTCTGAGTCTCCACACATCGCTATGCTTAACATCCACATGAGTGGAATCTGTGCTGAAATATCCCGCAACTCCTCAGATTTCATCCGCTGCCAGTGGCATTCCGCAAGCTAAAAGCTTATCTAAATTATTAATTTGTTTGTCTGCATCTTTTGTTTGCTCCTTCTTTCTGCTGCCTGGAAGTCACGTTCAAACAGAGTAACGTGAAAGCACATGCTGGAAAATAACTCCATCTCTCTGGCAAGCTCCCCAAAGCCCCTAACACACAGTGACTGGGTCATGAGTCGTCTTTTTCCATCAAAAAGCATACACAAACCACACACAGTGACAAAAAGTTCTTCTCGGAAAATATCTTCCCAGATGATGATAACTCCAGGGTGCATCGCTGAAATTAGGTTACGAATAAATGAGGTTCAAGCACAGGACAAAAAACCTCTCTGTAATGACTTTCTTAAGTGTTGTGCCTCGCACTGGTTGTGTTTGAATCACTCACACAGCTCAACAATAAACCCCAACAACAGACATAATAATGTGAGTAATTATGAGCACCACAGAACTATTTTTAAATACATCACTGCCACGGTGCACAAGACACACAGGTACAAGACACAAGACACCCACAGGTACACAAAATACAAGTCTTCCGATGCAAACAGCATTGGAAGCTACGTTTTTTGTGCAGAAAATAAGCAGTGCGTATATAGTAAAATGGCATCTCATTTTGCGAGAGAAGCCTATACATAATTCACACAGGCCTCATTTCACATCCATCTTCTAATTAGGCTTTACAGCAAGACGGAACAGAAGATTAATACAGCACACAGACACACACACAGCACGTACCTCATCACCACCTGTTAGAGCTCATCAAAGATTCAGCGGTGCTCTCTCTCTCTTTTTCTCTCTCTCTCTCTCTCTCTCCCTCTCTATCGTTCTTCCTCTTGCACTCTCTCTCAAGCCCCCAGCAAGACATATGTCATTTCAATCCTGTGAAATCATCCTTTACAGCTGTATTTCTTTTGCCCTCCAGTTCCATCTTTCTGAGACTCTTCATATTAACTCTAAATTACTTTTGCCAGTAATGAGCCAACTGTACTAGAGTTGTGCGCCTCATTGCTTTCGAACACAGGGTACGTCTGGGCAACGTAATCATTTACATACAGGTGCATCTCAATAAATTACAATATCATTAAAAAGTTGATTTATTTAAGTAATTCAATACAAAAAGTGAAACTCGTATATTATAGAAATTCATCACACAGACAAACTGGTATATTTCAAGCGTTTATTTCTTTTAATTTCGAATATTTTGGCTTATGGTTAATGAAAACCCAAAATTCAGAACCTCAGAAAATGAACAACTAAGAAACAAACACTTGAACAGTACAGTAAAAGTGTGAATTCCGTCTGGTCTCTTGCAATCAATATAAATCAAATATGTAATCAAATAAATGAATTTGTGCTGATGAAATTGATAGATGCCGAACAGAAGGAAGTCAAATTTTGTGCATTTTCAATCATTGTAATTCAAACTGTAGTTTATATCAAGAAATCCTGAAACTGTGTGCTGACAACATGACTAAACATTTTGATGATTTTTTTGTGAACAATGACAAAGGGACTTTTCATTCTGTTGGGAATGAGATGTTCATTGACACAAATACTTACTTTTGAGAAATGAACTATTATTTTGAAAGAAAAGTACAGGCTTTTGCAAGAAATCCAATGTATTATGCTGTTTGTACAAGCTGTTTTGAGAATGCACCTACTGGTCTGCAAAATATTAAGGATGATTCGATAAAAGTTTCAAAGCAACAGAAAAAAACTGAATAGCTAGCTAAACATATCTCAAATCATACTTAATATTTTGCAAACCAGTGCATTTTTAAAACAGTTTGTACAAACAGCACAATACATTGGATTTCTTGCCAAAGCCTATACTTTTCTCAAAATCCCTAGTTAATCTTTCGAAAGAAAATATTTGTCTCAATAAACATGTCATTCCCATCAGAATAAAAAGTCCCTTTTTCATTGTCTATTCCTTGTTTGTTCATGTTGTCAGTATGACGCTGCACAGTGACAGAATTTCTTGATATAAACTACGGCCTATACATTTTAGCAGCACAAATTCATTTATTAGATTGCCTATTTGATTTATACAGTGGTACCTCGACATACGAGTTTAATTCGTTCTGTTACCTTGCTCATATGTCAAATTGCTCGTATTTCAAAGCAAAAATGCCATTAATCCGTTTCAGCCCCCCCAAAATGCACCCCAGTTGGTTTTGTTACGTGTTTTTGAATAAAAAAATACATTTATTTATAAATGACAAATATTGTATAAAAACATAATAAAAGAGAATGTAAAGATATAATAAGGTTTTATTCAGTGTATTTTCCTTGGAGATGAGACGACTTGAGCTAACGCTGGTGGGATATGTGTGTGTGTGTGTGTGTGTGTGTGTGTGTGTGTGTGTGTGTGTGAGTTAAAACTTTAACTTTTTCTTCTTTGCTTATCTTAATTTTTGTCACAATCTTCGCTTTCTGGCTTCGATTCGCCATCTAGCAGCGGCGTCTCGATCTCGTATATATCAAGTTTTTGTTCACGAATCAAGGCAAAAAATCGACCGAGTGACCGCTCGTATCTCAAAAAACTTGTATGTTAGGGCACTCGTATGTCGAGGTACCACTGCATTGTTTGCAGGAGAACAACCAGGATTCACACTTTTACTGTACTATACGTGTTTGTTTGTTTCTTAGTTGTTCATCCATTTTAAGAATTTATAATTCTTTATTTTGCTCTGTCTGTAAACACTCTCCAATTGACGGTTCACAAGATTCACCTTTGACCTCTTTTAGAGAACTAGTTGATTATCGGTTGATCTGATGCCGTTCACTCGCCTTCGTTAGTGACATGCCAGATTGATCTGCACAATTAATCAATTCAACGCATTAACAAAAAAAATTATAACTGGTTTACTCATTTTGCATTCAATGACATACTGATGCTGAAATGTTTTGGGGGTTAAAACTATTCAGGTGAAACCAGTATAATATATTTTGATCAACATGACATAAACAACTGATAATGTAGGAAACAGCAGACACTTGTACACAATCAATTAAATGAATGCACAAAAGCATTTGATCAAAGCAACAAGAAATGATCTAATGATGAGCGTAAAAAAAAAAGCCGTATTGGGAAGAAAGAAGGAGGAACAAAGAACAAAATAACATTTCAGACACAGATATCAGTGCATTAATATTGGCCTGAATGTAATGGAATTGTGTAGAAATAAAAAGCAGGTGTGTAAAACGTGCATGTGTGTGTGTGGGTGCCATGCCAGCATCTAAATTGCCCATCTTAAGAAGCTTAGCCGTATCTAATCTAACCATGCCATGGACAGCATGTAAACCTATTAAGACCAGAGTGGAATGGGGGGAAAGGGATTGTGAGTAAATGTGGACACAGCCTGAGGACACACTGATTCAGGGAGCATGGCAGCTCTCTTGTCCTGTCTCTCACCATGTAATAAGCATTGATGAGGTCTGTCTGGTCAATTAACATTAAATCTGATGTAATGTGTGTAAAGAAAATATACCAATAGAGCCATTATTGAACAACATACACTACTCTACTATCTATCTATCTATCTATCTATCTATCTATCTATCTGTCTGTCTGTCTGTCTGTCTGTCTGTCTGTCTGTCTGTCTATCAATCTATGCTATTTTGCATGTTCTCCCAAAGCGCTTTTTATTTCTTTAAGGTTCACTTTAGGTCACTCTCTATTCCACTTCCATTTTCTGACATTACATAAATTCCCTTAACAGCTGACCCAGCTTATTCAGCTAAAATACCTCCAAGCAGAAATACCCAACACATATACTGAAATAATTTCATTACTACAACATTGCAGAAATAACTCGTTAGCCATTGCTTTACCATAAGCAATACCCAAAAAACTGCAACAGCTTGTAATAAGGTTTATGTCATAGATGAAAACTTACTAAGACTCAGGTTGCTCTCATAAATCTTGATCTTGTCAGTTGAGCTGTTGATGTCCTGATTTAGACCTACAGCATCCATCCTGATCCTTAGTTAGCTTTAACCAAAACTTTAATGTTCGGGTGAAATAAAAATTGTCTATATAAGAGAGTCCGCTTTTAAAGCCTGAGACCTGAGGCATTTCTAATCATGCAGAGTGCCCTTGCTAGTAATTCCCAAAGAGCTTTGGGCTCACACAAAGGCTCTATTAACAGTAGAAGCCGTTAGTATTGTGAGCACTTTGTTCACATACTGTATGGTCTTTTCCACAACATTAAACTAAGCTTTCGAAATTACATCACCGGCAGCTTTGACTGAAGTCTGTTGGATCAATATTTTTTAAGTTAGTAACCGACAAGATCAATTCATATATGTTTTCAGCATCTGCAAGAACTGAGCTTCAGAGAACTGTTCAGTGCCATGCAGAAACATACTTGTCTATTACACACCATTCTCATTATGGCAACTTTGTCCTTTTGCCCTCAGACAATGTTTGCAGCATGAGCAATGCAGCAAAACTGACTAAAGGTTAACTGGAATGAATTTCACTAACACAGCAGAAACACTGTGAAGACTTGCTGACACGTTAGCAGCTTTAAAGAACTAACAAAATAATAATATGCAGACTTTCAACAAACAAATGCAAATGGTTTCGACTTCAGTTGTAAAAATGATCTGACTCATAGGCATGTTTTGCATTCATTTATCTTAAATTGATGACAATTGCTTTGAGCTCTAGTGCTCTAAAAACTCCAAAGCATTTAGTCAGTCACATCTTTAAACGATATCTGAGTTGAGCATCAATTTTAATACATTTTACAGCTTAATATACTGGTCTTTAAAACAGTTATTACCTTATGTATATTAACTTGTAGAGTAATCCGGTTCAATCATTGTTTATTACTTTTTCCCATCAGCAAATAACTGGTGGAGTTTTAAATCACAAAACTGTTTTGTGATACAAAATAGGTGATAGGTTACACTATAACCAGACACTAGACTAGTGTGCAATTCACTTGTGCATCTACTTACACATCCTGCACTAAAACCACTTCCTGCTTTATATCAGTTTCGGCTTTGAGCAGTCATGCCGTAGGTAGAGTGTAAATTTAACAAGATGCATACAATACATGACTGTTTAAATCATTTACCTAAAATGTAACACTATGCACATCCTGGTTTTGCGTACACCAACGTGCAGGTTTTTTAGTTGTCTTGACTGTTAATATTTTTAGAGAGTTGATTAACCTATAAACAAGGATGACAGAATATAAATATAAAGGCTAAAATTGTTCCAATCGATCACTAGCTTGAAAAATATATACGATTAGGGCATAAGATCTTAATGATAACAATCAGAATGGCTTGAATGGCAGATAAACTAAATCCACTTGGGTTCATTACATTGACAGTGGCATTTTATATTGGCAATATAAATGAAATATATCAGCCCAAATAGAGATCTCAATCAACATGATTGTCACTGAATCTTCTGTCTGGGATACAAAGAATTCAGCCCATCCTCTTCTTCACACCATTCTAACACCATTTGGTCCACTAAAGACAATAATTTACAGCAAAAAAATCTGACGTAGACAAACGTTTGTGATGACCAGACAATCCCACCAAATATGTGCTTTCTGAACACCCTATTAAGGATTTATTGGCTGTTTTTCTGTATTAATAAAGTCCACTTTACTGAAAAAGATTTCCACTTATCTTTTGGATTGCAGTTGTGGGGATTTGCGATCAACCTAAGAGCATTACTGAGATCAGGGACCGACTGCTAGGCGCAAAGGTATGAGGTGTGGTGTTCTAGTTGATGCCAAAGATGTTCAGTTGGATATATGTCAGGACTCCAGGAAATAGCAATATTAATGTTACAGAACACAAAGCATCCAACTTTGTAGCAAATGTTTGGAAAAGGTTCACATAATGATGTGATGATGAGGTATATATTGGTACAATTAGAGTATAGAATATAATTAAGTGGTGTACACGGTCTTAGCAACGTCATTAGAAACAAGCTCTAAGCTTGACAACAGGAGACTCTCATCCATACAGCAGGAGACAGTTTTAGATATTAAATAAAAAAAGACCACAATTGTGACCACATTTTCAGAATTCAGTAGCAAGCTTCTCCACTTTCTGAAGGCGCAGGGACATAGCGGGTGCGCTGTCGTTCTGCTCGAAGCACGATGATGTGACATGCCAGTGCTCGCAGCAGTCCCACCTCATCCGTTACAAACACACATAGCCGTAGCTCTAAGAGACTGTGCCAGCATTTCAACTCAACAATAAGGCATATAAAGCGGAGCTCCTGTGGCCACCCTGCTGCCTACAGAGTGCTACTGTTGCATGGTAACCTGCCTGAAAGAACAGAGAAGAAGAAAGCGGGGGTGCTGCAAATAAAGAAACAGATCCTCACATTTTGCCAGTCACATAATGCACAGGATATTCCAGAGGAAGTGGCGAGTAGAGCGTCGCAGTTTATTGCGCCACAGAGCCGGATAAGCCAGCAGAGTTGACAAAAACTAGTCATGGGCTAGTATTATATCATTAAAGTATTATATAGTGAGTACTGTATTTTTTATCACTTAAATAATGGTAAGCCGGTGACCCTAAATAGAACCTTTGGGCATATAAACCATGAATTCAAACAATAGCTGTTTTCTATTTTCTTTCTCTAAGAGGCAGGATTTGAACTGACAACCTTCCAGTCACTAATTCAGAACTCATCTCTGTATTAGAAGCTTAACTGCTGCACTATCACTGCCCACACAGCCAGATATAGATCTGATCTCCCACACAAGCATAGGATTTAGCAAGAAAATGAGAAAAAAAAAATAAACAGTGCCAACCTATTTCAGTAGAAAACCTCTTGTCACTATATTACTGGTTTCCAATCAATGTGAGGTCAAAAAGGTTAAACAATACATGATCCTTTCACATACTAGATCCACTTCATTCCATCTGGTTAACCTGCTTAGATTTCTACACATGCCAAGTAATTTGATGTTAGTGTACATAAATGTTGCGTCAATCCAGTAAATTATTCCCAATTTCACAAAATAGGTTCCCAATGACATTGGAAACTATTAAAGACACTACTACATATAAATCAAGTTAATATAGGGTTAATATTTAATACAGAAGGAATCATAATAGGGCTGCAACAACTAATCGATAAAATTTATAATAAATAATAAAATTCGTTGTCAACGAATGTCGTTATCGATCAGTTGGGCTGCTCAAGTTACGACTTACCGTGATGGCAAGCTAAAACAGCCGCTTGCGAAATGGTGGAGAGTACAGGGTCAACCGGAAACAGGAAAAGAAAACACACTGGTGTCACGGATGAAGGCGAAACATCAGCACGGTAAGTAGAACTGTACAATCCTCATCATGTGAAAATGTTCTAGTTTAATAAAGTGCATTTAATAAACGTGATTTTCTGCGGCTTTACTACGTTCAAATGCTTGTTTTTTAATGTTTGTGTTTAAATAGATATTAGCTTATATCTTTACAACTAAACTAAAATGTCTGCGTATTTTTTAAAGCATGTTTGTCAACTTTCCATCTGCAATTGTCATTAAAAACAATACAAATGTTGATTTACACAATTTGCACCTTGCATATTCAAATACTGTTTGTTTTTTTTCTTTCAGAAGGAACAACCCAGAATGAGTGAAAGGAGAAATCCCCCATGCGCTCGTCAACAAGCAGCCACTATAAGCTTTAAAACATTAAATTTAAAGATCTCATAATAACTCAATATCTGGATTTAATTTATATACAAAAAATACAAAATACTAAAAATTATAATATTAATCATCTGATCAATCGATTATCAAAATAATCAGTAGTTGCAGCCCTAAACAATTGTTGATTTTTATTCCCCTACTGGAATTAGGATATTATGTTTCATGTTACTTTGGCCAGGGAATGAATGCATGAATGAATTAATAATTCATGTTATAAACAAACAAATATAAACAAACAAACAAACAAATATAATGAAAATGTGTCATTAAGGAAACTTCTATGATTAACGATCGATTGTTTGGTTAAAAAAAAAAACTTTTCTGAAACATATATAAAGTAATAATAAAGAAGGATATAGCTCTAAAGCGCCAATGTGCTGTAGGTTTTCTCTTGCTGAAATGAAAGACAGCTGAAAGATGAGTGTGTGTATGTGTGTGTGTGTGTGTGTGTGTGTGTTTGGTGTGTGTGTGCGCATGTTCTATCTATGATCACAGATTTTGGCTTATCGAGGACCCAAAGGGGAGCCGCTTTAATAAATAAATAATGAGCAATCCAACAAACAAATGAACAAGCAAATAAAAGAGCTAAAATATTTGTTATGTTTAGCATAGCTTTTAATATCCACATTAATATTTATACTAATGACAAGTTCTTATATGAAGAGTGAGACAAATATGTGTGTGTGGGTGGGGGTGTTCGTGGATATGTAAGAAGAGTAGGTTCTGGCCATGGCTACACTAATCACATTACTAAATTCTTACTGACATAGCACGATGACACAGCAGTGCAACAAACACACACATACACACACACAAACACACACACACACACACACACTCACATTCTCACTGACGTCACATTCCTGGCTAAGTGGCCATGAGGCATCGTTGCCATGCTATTGCTACAACCTGCACTTTTCCGTGCATCACTAAAAGTAGGTTGTAGCCAATTAGTCCTGCTCAGATAGTGTGAAAGCAGTAGACAGACGGGTCAAACGTGAGAAGGACACTCCTTTGACTTATATGACTTTTACAATCTGTTTACACAGACAACCACGGACACACTCCTGATAAACTTGCTGCAACATGACTCATACAATCTGAGACTTGAACTTCCAGGCATGTCAGGGAGCTTTGGGGTATCCGAAGAAGCTGAATGCATCACAGAGATCCTTTATTGACTGCCAGTAGCGAGATAAGAGATACAAACAGATTCCTTTCATAACTTATATCTGTATACTGTCTCTTGCTATGGTCACTGGGAAGAGCTGCACACCTCAAACCTGGCTTAGGTTACCTGACGTTTCATGATTCACAGTAAGTGAGTTCTAGCGTGCACATTTACTGTGCACATGAAAGCAGTGTTATTAATACAGAAAACTCAGCAGCATGTGAAGGCATAGAATTTCATTTATTGCCTGTGATTAAGTTTCATTGCAGTCCTGCAAGCGAGTACACTTTCTACCCGACTCCAGACGTAGTATTAGAGTGTTGTGTAGTCAATAATCCAAACGATTTATGAAATCTTTCTTTGAAATGGTGGACCAGCACTGACAGAAAAGAAACCACGGAATTTTATTTTACCCCACAAACACACATAAAGAAATCTAACCGTTGCTAACAATAAAGATTTTTGCTTCTTAATCTCATTTAGTGTTTACTGTGGAACTTTTACTTTTCTAGAGGAAGCAACTGCAACGAGTTAAACATGACATGCATTTCTAATAGCAAGTCAAATCCTATCCTAGAGATGGCACTGATCCAATACTAGGTGTCTGTGTTGCGCTGATACCAGCAAAAAATGGTGGATCAGATATCAGGGAAAATATATTTGGAGTATCTAGTCTTGTATCAAATGTATTGGACTTGAAAAACAAAAACAGCTGGAAATGTTTACATATAGAGACAGGATTTTTTCAACTTTAAGCTTTATAAAATTTATTCTTTATTTAAATGCTGTCATTATTTAAATTCAATTTCTAATTTTATTTCGTGCAAAACAAGCATCATTAAACTGAAATGTTTTTTTAAGATCACTAGTTTTGAAAAAATATATTTAAAAAAAGGGATCCTTTTTCAATTTGAACCAAAGTTGTTTGCAACAGTACCTGCTGTGCCACCCTGTAAAATAAACAAATACTAAAATATCCCATATTTAACAGACAATGTTGGCCTATATTTCGCTTTTGGAAAAAAATGCATCTATCCAATGAATCCTCTTTTTACCATATTTACTGACTCTCTCAATCTCTCAGTAGTAATCTTTACTGTATACTGGCAGAGGACAAAGCTGGAGTCAGCATGTCTGTGTGTAACGGGGAATCCCAAGATAAACATGTACATGTCTCCTGAACGGGAGTAACCTCCTGTCAGCTGCAGCATGAAATGGGTCAGTGCTATTATTGTGCTGATAATGCCACACTAAGAGGGTCAAAGGAGACATAAAGGAAAATACACACACGTGCTTAATATAGCTTCCCTTTTCACAGACATTAAAGTTAATGAGAAGGATGTGTATAGAACCCCCTTTCTTTTTTTGTATTTCAGAAAGAGATCCTGTCATTAGTACAGTGTTGTATACACCAAATAAAATATCGCTTTTCTTTTGTATGAAGACATATACAGAATTCCCCCTTCTGCTTTTGATGTTATATGCATCCAATTTGGCATTTAGTCCCCATTTACTGTAACAATAACCTCCACTCCATATTAAAATTTTAGTGTGTGTTTGTGGAGATTTTATTCTCATTCAGCTATAAGGGTCCTATTAAAGTCAGGTACTGATGTAAGTGAGGAGGTCTGGGATGCAGTCTGTCTTCCAATTCATCCCAAATGTGTTCAGTAGGGTTGGACTGCATCCAAGGACGTCCTATACAATTGTGTGGAAACAAATCAATTAAGCAAAATCTTACCTACAGACATCATCCAATGGGATAATCAATCTATCTTAATCTCGACCTTTCACTCACACTCATACACAACACACTACAACTACAAAATAACTCACTAGACTTGAAATAGATGTAGAGTCACAATAATAATCAATTAGAAGCTTTTATTATCCAGCTTGACTAATTTGCTGATTGTTGTGTGCAGATAGTAGCTTTAGCTACACTTTTATTAGTGTGATTATTCAATTTTTATTCACTCTTTCTAGTAAATTACGTTATTCATAACATACAAAAAAATGTCTACATTTAATTCTGAAATTTTGTTTAACCAAACGTAGCATTCTTGGACGGTGTCTCAGATGACAGCATGATCAGGACAATGGATGACTTTCGGATTTCTGGTTTGTGATTTTTCTTGTCTTGTTAACACAAGGCTGCTGAGGTAAAGACTAATAAAGTTTGAATAAAGTGTATTGCTGCTATAGCTCAAGTGATAAGAGAAACTACATTTGCATTTATGGCATTTGCCAGATGCCATTTTCCTTAGAGCGACTTACAACACAGCAGTTGAGGCAGTTGAGTGCTGGGATTTGAACTCATACCCTTCCGATCCAAAAACCAAAGGACTACCACAATGTTCTGTGATTTAATACAGTAAAACCCTGTTGTACGAGCAACTAATAGTACAAGGAAACGGAGATACGAGCGACCTTGCTCGCAAATTTTTACCCTATTTCATGAGCAAATTTCAAAGGCACGAGCAAACCCACGCTGTCGTTTCCCCACTTTCGGCCAAGGGTAGCATTAGCCGCTTAATTGATGACGTATCGCTCGGTCGCTCTCGTTGTTCAGTGCAGCAAAAACGTAACTTTTTTTAGTGTTATATTTTTATTTTAAAATGTCTCCCAAGAAAATCAGTGATGGTGCTGTGAAAACGAAAGTAAATAGAATTACCATTGAAACCAAGAAGGTTACGCACGCGGTGTGCCTCTCACACTCGCAATCAACCACTACCACACTGGGTTAGGGTTAAATGATGTTTACATTACGGTCATTTGCGGGTGTATTTGTTTGTTAAAATAGGCTACAAATACTTTTTTTAAGTGCAGAAATAAGCGATCGATTGAAGTTTCGGAATGGATTAAATTGCTTTTACATTCATTCTTATGGTTGAAAATTAGTTTAAACGTACAAGCAAATGGACCTACTTTTAAAAACGAATTATGCTCCTCCAACTGGGTTTTACTGTATTGCGATTGTTGGCAAACTAATGTACCATAAGGGGAATGAAATACATTGGGACATTCTATTACTGGAAGATTTGTTCAACTTTGTCCTACCAGTTTCTCCACTTTACACCAGAGGTGGGAGGTAACGAAGTGCAAATACTTTGTTAATGAACTTAAGTAATTTTTTTTGGTATCAGTACTTTATTTCACTATTTATTTTTCAACTTTTTACTCATTACATTTTTACACAAATATCTGTACTTTCTACTTTTTACATTTTCAAAAACAGCTGGTTACTTTTAGTTTTAATCCACTGATTTGGTGGAATGTCAATATCTTTTATTTTCACTGCGTGCCAATTTCAGTCCATCAACCGATTTCCTGTCATTGAGCATCTTTTTCAATCCACTGGTGTATAATGTCCTGACTCTCACTCAACACAGATGTAGACTAGTTTACGAAGCTTAGAATGAGCAGGCAGAAGGCAACAAGAAGTCTGGGGTTAACATTGATGAGACAGAGGGAGTCAGTGATGTGAACATGACTGAGAACAGAAACATTCCTGATCATCTTTTTTCTGCTTGTGTTCTTTATGTGGATGTTCAGCCTGGACACATTCATTAGGTAACAAAATGTGTAATTAGTTTTGTATTGATATATATAAGGGCTGTCAAAATTCAAGCGCAAACAATTATTAACGTGCCATCAATTAGTGCGTATTTCTGTTTTACTCTTTTTTACAAAAAATATAAATACATAAGTAAATAACTAAATAAAAACAATTTCAACTTTCAGCACAACATACATTTATTCACGACGTCCTTTCTTTACTCAGATACATGTTTTTCCTCATAACGCCGAAACCAACTTAAATTACTGTCGTTTTTGATCGTACAGATAAAAACAATTCATCATTCGAATCTGTAAAATGTCTACTTTTATTTGTATACACTTACACAACAAAACGCTGTGCTTTTGCAAAATAAACAGACAGTGTGCACTCTCTGCCATGTCATCTCTCTTCACAAACACAAATAAAACAACCTGAATATCAGTGAATATTTGCCTCACAGACATATTAAATATATGTATAGAAAGCTTGAAATGTCTTTTACATAAATCACATTCACATCGTCTAATAATTTACTCTGATTATGTAATCGGACCATAAATCCCATAAAAGCATACCATACAACGGTATAATTAATATAAAAGCTTCTTGACTTGACTTGAATTGAGGTGCAGTTTCTCCAGTGTCACCACATTAACTGTCCGTGTGGAAACATGGCAACGGTTCCGTTTGGTGTCCTGATTTTTACGTAATTTAAACCACCATTATTACTTTAAAACTTTTATGTTGAGTTTGGTTTCACTAATAATAAACATACATTTGCATAAAGCATCCATATTTCATTGATGCTTAGAGTATTCAAAACATAAAGTATTAATATATGGTACATTTAGAACGGATAAAAATGTGTTATTAAGTTGCGATTAAATATTTTAATTGATTGACAGCCCTAATATTATGATCATGTGGGGTCCAGTTACCAGCGTGACACAAAAACAGGTAGAAGTAATAACTACTTTTTACTTAAGTACATGTCAGAGCCCAAACCTCTTTACTTTCACTTGAGTAAAAAAGTATAATCAGTACTTCAGCTTTAATTTTAGTATTTTAAAACATGAGTATCTGTACTTCTACTTAAGTAAAGTATGTGTGTACTTTTTTCCACCTCTGCTCTACATTAGACTGAATCGCACCACCCCGTTATTGATCATTTCCCTAGATCATAATTATCTGTTGTGTTTTATTTGGCAAGATAAACCTTTGTAAGCTTAAACTTTATAAGACAAAACTTTATTCGTCCCACAGTGGATATACAGGATACATGTGCATGCGTATGACTTCCTCAAGAAAACCAAGCTCACAATATCTTCAGTATGAATCAATAATTGATCAATAAATTCAAGAATGAATCGTTCAAAAAAGCACAGCAAACTAGTAGATAAATAATAATTGTACGGTGTTAAAATGTGTGTTTTTAGTTTTAAAAAAAACAACAACAACACTTGCTTTGCACTTGAGCTATGAGACTAATGTAGTCTAATGTAATGTGATTCGTAATGGAATCCTGAGTCACTACTCACCCAGAGTTGTTTAGCCTCACAGACAAGGGTTTCTAATGCTGTATGACACAATGATTTCTACAAAAATGTACTTTGTACTGCTAAATACAGTAAGAGCGTTTTCTACCTGAGCACATGGTCAGGTTTCAGTATGCACAAGACACAAGACATGTCAGACTCTGGTGTTATGTGAAATAAAGAAAAGACTAATGTTCTTATTCACAAAGCAGTCCATGTACAAAATGAGTAAACCGAGACCAAGTGGTCTTAGTGGTGAGATAAGAATCATAGAACATGCAGCTTGATAGATGCTTAACTGAAATCTATTAGGGTTTTACGTCTCTAAAGTCAGTCGCACAAACACACACGAATACACACAAACACACATACATACAGAAAGTCACATCTCTCCATCATTACTCACGCAGGAAGTGCTTCTCCAGTAAGGCAATCTCTAGATGACCTTTAACCTCATTGAGGCGTTCAGAGTCGCTCCTCAGGTCCTGCATGGCAGCCATGTTGACAGCTCCCGATCCAGCCTGTCCAACACACACACGCACACGTACACATGTGGTTACAGTCTATCACTCGTTGCCACATTCACACGTACACATACAGGCTGAGGAAAATGCAAAGCACCCAAAAGGTGTGTAAAACACACACAGCACGTGCAGCTGGTAAACAGAGAGCCACTTTACTGAAATCCCACGCCTTTCTGCTTCCTGCTGTTCCCTGAAAATGCAAAGCGCAGTGTCAGAGGGTCGGAGCTCCCATGCTATTCAGAGAGCAGGCTATACTCTCGCTCTGACTCCATGTGCTCCGAGACGGCAGGAGGGGGGGGTCGAGGAAGTAGACAAGGGGAAGAATTAAGGTGTGAGAGGAAGGGTATCTCTTTAAGAGGCCACTGCGACTAAAAGCGTAGGCTAGCTCTTTTCGCTGTGTCTCACACAAACACACACACACAAGCACCCGCACACACACACAATGCAGCACCCCGTCCTTGCAATAGGCTGCTTTATATATGCACACTGCGGCAGGTCTCGATCTAAACAGACACACACACACACACACACACGCTCACACACACACACACACACACACACACACACACACGCTCACACACACCAATTATACAAAGCAGGGAAAACTAAGGTGTAAACAAATAAGGAAAAAAACTGACAGAGAATAGAGACTGTGTGTGTGTGTGTGTGTGTGTGTGTGTGTGTTATTGTGTGTGTTATTGTGAGTAAGTGAGTGAGTGACAAACACTGGAAAGTTTTAAATACTGAACATTATAGTGATAGTGAGGGAGGGTGTTACAGTAATGTACTGAACACTATAGTGATAGAGAGGGTGGGTGTAACAGTAATGTACTGAACACTATAGTGATAGAGAGGGAGGGTGTTACAGTAATGTACTGAACACTATAGTGATAGAGAGGGTGGGTGTAACAGTAATGTACTGAACACTATAGTGATAGAGAGGGTGGGTGTTACAGTAATGTACTGAACACTATAGTGATAGAGAGGGAGGGTGTTACAGTAATGTACTGAACACTATAGTGATAGAGAGGGAGGGTGTTATAGTAATGTAGTAAACATTATAGTGATAGTGAGGGAGGGTGTTACAGTAATGTACTGAACACTATAGTGATAGAGAGGGAGGGTGTTACAGTAATGTACTAAACACTTCAGTGATAGAGAGGGTGGGTGTAACAGTAATGTAGTGAACATTATAGTGATACTGAGGGAGGGTGTTACAGTAATGTACTGAACACTATAGTGATAGAGAGGGAGGGTGTTACAGTAATGTAGTGAACATTATAGTGATAGTGAGGGAGGGTGTTACAGTAATGTACTGAACACTATAGTGATAGAGAGGGAGGGTGTTACAGTAATGTAGTAAACATTATAGTGATAGTGAGGGAGGGTGTTATAGTAATGTACTAAACACTATAGTGATAGAGAGGGAGGGTGTTACAGTAATGTACTAAACACTATAGTGATAGAGAGGGAGGGTGTTACAGTAATGTACTGAACACTATAGTGATAGAGAGGGAGGATGTTACAGTAATGTACTGAACACTATAGTATTAGAGAGGGAGGGTGTTACAGTAATGTACTGAACACTATAGTGATAGAGATGGACGGTGTTACAGTAATGTACTGAACACTATAGTGATAAAAAGGGAGGATGTTACAGTAATGTACTGAACACTATAGTGATAGAGAGATAGATTGTGTTAGGTGTTGTATGTAATGTAATGTAGAGGACACTACACAGAGAAATAGGAACTTTGCTGTATAACACACTATACAAATTACAGGAGCTGCTCCTTATTCATTTATTTCGTGTGCTAGAGGGAGCGAAAGGAAAAGAGAGAGAGAGAGAGAGAGAGAGAGAGAGAGAAAGAGAAAGAGAAAGAGAGCAAGGTTGTGCTCTGAGTCATTGCTCTCCTCGGCTCGTGTCTTTACTGTGAGATGCTGCTGCTTAGAAAATGTCTCATGAGCCTGTCACATCTTTGCCAGAAATACACCAACACACCCCTACACACATGCTGTCATTCTGGGAAAATCCAGTGCCAGGCTGGTGCCTGCATGCCCACCTGCAATATATGTGAAAGACTTAGAGGAAAACAGTCTGAGACCCAGAGTCTGGGTGTTTAAACACAGATTATACACACATATGCCCATATTTATACACACACACACACACACACACACACACACAGACTTGTTCATCTTCCGATTTTTATCTTCATGAGTCAACAGACGCAACAAAAAAAAAGTACAAACTGACAGTTAAAGATGAAAGAATAAAACCCAAGTCCTCTGTTAATGAGTTATTACTACAGAAACAATGGTGTATTAACACAGATCTTATTCATGTTACAAGTGGGAATACTATCAGTCTGCACAGCTCTTATATGATTTCATATCTCTGGTGTTTTATACCACTTACACCTCAGAAATTGATTAACAATCAGTTTTTTGTAAAGAATAAAACATTGGATATTTTATCAGTTTGTAGTCATATTTAAAATTATGCAATGTCCAAAGCACCTCTATAAAACTCTTGATGGAAAAATTGAAGACTTTTTAAGTTAAAACTAAACATTACAGCTTTACCTGGGGACGTGGTTGTTTAGTGGTTAAGGCATTGGACTTTAGATCCGAAGATCATGAGCTTAAATCCCATGTATGAATAAGATAAATCTATTTATCTAGTAGCATATATATATATATATAATAAAACCATTTTTACCGTTAAACTGTTCGTTTTTTTGTATTACTGACATTTTATTGCACATTCTGACTCCAACAGTACTGAAAATATAGAATATATAATATATTTATAAATATTTTATTATGTTAATTATTTTGCCATGCTTTAATGTGTTATTTGCATTGTTATATAGTAGCAATGTTGTAGCATTTTTGATTCTATTGTGCTGGCCTGTGTTTATTAGTTCTCTCAGGTAATTATTCAAGGGTGGATTCAGTCTCAATTAAGGTGTGGATTGTCGGCAAAGCTTGCTCATTATATTGAAGGTCCTTCGCGAAAGGTTGAAGTTAACACTGCCAAGGTCAGTAACGTTTAAATAGCAAGTGTCTTATTAGTACTGATCTTGTTCTCTTGTGTTATTAAAATCATATATTGATCCAAGGTTGGCAGACCAGACACATGTCTTAAACCCATTTCTGTAGTCACCTCTTACAGACACAGACGCTCTCATCCACAGAACAAAGGTCACATTGACAGTAACCTAATCTACCGTCCTCTGCTGTCTCAATCTCAAACAGAGGTGGTAGGTGAACTCTGGAACTGCCAGTCTGCTGTAAGGAAAGCTGACTTTATCACAGCTTTAACTTTCCACAATGCCTTTAACTTTCTGGCACTCACTGAGACCTAGATACACTGCTACATCAGCTGCTCTATCTTCTGCCTGTGCTTTCTCTCATTTACCAAGAGGAAAAGGTAGAGGTCAGGTTTTCTGTTGTT
Organism: Silurus asotus; assembly: GCA_024362625.1. NCBI lineage: Eukaryota > Metazoa > Chordata > Actinopteri > Siluriformes > Siluridae > Silurus > Silurus asotus. Next base: position 3,258,859 of record MU551697.1, on the reverse strand, counting down.
ATGGAGATTCAAACCTCTCCCTTTGTCTCATCTAATTATCACTTTTTTGAATTTCAAGCAGTTTCAGAATAGTCATCAATCAACCTCTTTATCATCGTCATCTACCGCCCTCCTGGTCCACTTAAAGACTTTCTAGAACTCCTAAGTACTTTCCCTTTTGACAGCACCCCTCTGACAGTTCATGGTGACTTTGACCTCCCATCTGACAAACTTTAGTCATCTTGCCTTCTGACTTTTCTGAATTTCTTCTCCTTGACATTTAAGAGCTGCCCTCCCACAAACAAGGGAGGAAATGGCCCTTTTGACTGTCACTTAAAAATGACATGCTGCTAGATCAGCCAAGCTGTCGTCTGTCCTCATCCTCCTCAACCTTTCAGCAGCATTCAACACAGTCAACCACAAGACTCTCTATTCAACCCTCAGAAGCCTTGGTATCCGTGAAGCAGAATGGGAATGGTTTGCTTCCTGGAAGGTCGCTCTTCCAGGTAACATGGAGGGGATCTACACCTGCCCCACGCAGGTGTCCCACGAGGCTCAGAACAGGTCCTCTTTTTTCTCCCTCTATACTCACTCTCTTGGTGAAGTCATATACTCACATGGGTTTCTTACTAATGCTATGCTGATGACACTCAACTTATCTTCTCCTTCCCTCCCTAATCAACTGAAATTCAACCCCAGCAAAACTGAACTGCTGGACATCCCAGGTGATTCATCTCCAGGTCAGGGTCTCAGAATAACTCTTCACAACTCTCTGCTCTCACCATCAGCCACATCTTTGGGGTCACCATGATCAATCAACTGTCCTTTTCCTCACATGTTGCTAATTTGGCATGTGCTTGTGGGTTCCTTCTCTACAACATCAGCATGGACTACTGCAACTCTGGCAGGTCTACCTCTGAACGTTATTTGTCCATAGCAAATTATTCAAAACTCAGCTGTGCAAATTGTGTTTAACCTACTCAAGTTATTCCACACCACCCCACTGCTGTGCTCCCTTCACTGGCTTCCGGTAGCTGCATTCACTAATTCAAACACTGATGCTTGCCTACAAAACCAAAAATGGACCAGCAGCTTCTTACCTAAGAGACCTCATCACTCCTCGCACTGCCCCATGCTGCCTGAGATCCTCTAGCACTGCTTGACTGTTCAAATCTTCTCTCAGGGTAAAAGTATACTTCAAGCTTCTTTTGTGTTCTGGCACTAAGGTGGTGGAATGAACTTCCCCTAGATGTCTGAACAGTGAAGACCTGCCTCCGGTGAAGACCTGCCTCTTCCTGAAACACTTAAACTGGCACTTTTCACGGTTTGCTTCGTTTATTTAACAATATTATATATATATATATAT
>MU551697.1:3215240-3257249 GCA_024362625.1 Silurus asotus | reverse complement strand
TATATATATATATATATATATATATATATTTATAAAAGCTTTACAAGCAGGTAACAATAAAATAAAATATAAAAAAATCTATGTTTGATATGCAATGACTCAAGGTTTTAAATGATCTGAACATCCCCTATATTTTAGCATTTGCATTGTATAAACTCCTTTAATCATTTCCACATTTATTGCCTTTCTGTACTCACTTGTACTGTGGAGTGAGATTAAGTTTTAGTTTTGCTTGACCCCTACGAAAACAGAGAAACGATTTCAAGTTAAGTCACAAGTTAAATTGAATGAAATGCAATGCCACCCACTACGCTATAAATAACTCTAGAGATGATTGTCAGACCTCCACCCGCAGCTAGACGAAAGAAATTAATAAGTGACCACAGCAACGCTGTGGGATTGGGTCTAGATGATGTTCCATTTAATTCTCTTTTTTTAAAGCGATGTGAAATGTAGTGGCTTTAGAAGCCAGTGATTTTCTGTAGCAACATGGTGATAAGATACTTTCTCTTTCTTCTTAAGAAACGGGTTGAATCAGAGAATACAGTGTCCTGATCTTTAGCTTTTGCAGAGCCACTTAGGGTCAGGGCCTTTCATAAGTGTATTTAGTAGTGCTTAAAAAAATACAGTGAGTCTACAAACTAAAATAACAGGTGTGTAGAAGAACTCTTACTTGCTCACATTTGCTCATGTCAGCAGATCTAATTATGATCTAAATTGGAAGTCATGCATTTAAGCAACAACCAAAATCATGGCATAATGTGTGTGAATGTTTTTTTTCTTCCCACTTTAACTCTATAGCTACATTAGATGATGGCAATAGACCAGCACACCTTTCAGCCCGAGGGGTCAAAAACTATTTTAAACTGTGATGTGGTCTGATAGGAGGCGGTTATGTGGGAAAAATAAACAGTGGAAGAAATAGAGCAGGGAGCAAGTGGTTCCTCCTTCACTGACAAGTTTCACATAAACACCCACCTGTCTACTAACTATCAGAGAAGAGAAGAGAAGAGAAGAGAAGAGAAGAGAAGAGAAGAGAAGAGAAGAGAAGAGAAGAGAAGAGAAACGAAAAGAGAAGAGAAGAGAAGAGAAGAGAAGAGAAGAGAAAAGAAAAGAGAGAAGAGAAGAGAAGAGAAGAGAAGAGAAGAGAAGAGAAGAGAAGAGAAGTGAAAAAAGGACTAGAGAAGAGAAGAGAAGAGGAAAGGAGAGAAGAGAAGAGAACAGAACTGAACTGAACAGAACAGAACAGATAAGGCAAAAACAACTTAAGCATATGGTAACAAGAGATTCTTGAAAAAGAAATAAAAACATAAAAAGGATATAAGGAGAACTGAAGAAATAGAGAAAGTGCAAGGTCACCTCAACATGTGGAAAATTAAAAACAGAAACTGGGCTCACATGGCGCTTACACAACATGATGACTAATCTAATATATTTCATCATGGGAAACGCTTCAAAAATAAGCAGAACACAAACGGACACACACACACATACACACACACACACACACACACACATATGGTGGATCACATTACACAGATATGGGATTTAATCTCTTACAAAGTCTAAGAACATTGCAAAAGATAAATCGCTTTTCAGCCTTTATCTATTATCCATAAAGTATGACTAGGTCATTATATGTAAGAGTTGGGCTCTGGAGCTATTACACTTGGGGACCGTGTGACTCTGTGAGGAGGCTGTGAGTTCTTCAATCTGCTCGTTGATGGAGACACCAGGTTTGGTCACGCTGGCGTGTTTAATCTTTTGGATCGTCCTTGAGCACAAAATCAACATAAGGACGGCTGTATAAACAGGAAGGCAAAGGCATCAAGCAAACTCTCGGCTGAATGGCTATCAACACCAGACCATCTCGCCATCTCTCCTTGGGCTTTGAATTAGCTCAGTTTATCCAACAGCACATGCTATGCACAGGGAAGTACACCAAACAACAAAACACCTCTGCGCTTGGTAGAATCTAGACACATCAAGTGCAATGCCCAATGTACAGTACCACTCAGTTTTGACTCAAAGAATGACATTTCTGGTGCGGAAACAAAATCAACGTACTGCCAGTAACCTGGTGTTGTTAAGTAAGACGTTTTACATAACACTCCATTTGATAAACCTCAGACATACAAACTGAGTGGTAACAAAGACCGTGTGAGAGCGTGACCTTGGCCGTGTCTAAGTAATACATCCAGCCTCAATCAACCAGACAGACATAACGTCCACATTCACAAAAACAAGCAAGTGAAAGCAAACTGTCAAAACAGATACTTTATGTTCTCCCTATGTGTCAGCTGTCTTTATGTTGGGGGAAACTCTAGATTTTGAAATAATAAAGGAACACTGGATTAAAATCAGATAAGGAAACTGAACTTGGGTTAGATAAGAATTTGTGAATCGAAACAGGGTTCTGAGTTAAGGCCAGGTTTGAGTGATTAGTTGAGGTTAAGTTACAGTAGTTCATTCTTGTCAAATTTAAATAATGTAAAGCTAGGTGTCTTTTGTTTAGATTATGCTAGCCAGGTTTGATTGACAGCTTTGTCGGACTTGAGTTGCAGTGGGATTAAACAAATTTAAATTGAGTACAACTTAAAGATTTTAGTTAATTGGGTTTGAGTGATGGATAATTAAGTTACAGTAGGTAAGGCTTAATAAGTTTGAACTGGGGATACACTAACTCGGTTTGAATAAAGAATAACGTAATTGAGCTAGAATAACTGAATGAATTTTGTATGATTGACTTACTGGTTCTCTCAGCTCTTCTGGGTCTCGCAAGGAAAGCCGAGGCTTCATCAGAATGTCCTCGATGCTCTCGTTATCCGAGGCGGTAGGAGACTCGGCCAGATCCAAGAACTCATCACGCTTCGAGCCTCGAAACCTTATTTTGTCCAGCCTCTTTAACATATTCAACACAGCTAGCTTAGGCTTTACCTTAACATGGTGTACGCCAACTCTGCAAAAAGAATAAAGATCAATAAAGATGACTAATTAACACTTTCAATTTCGCATGTTATAATGGAAATATAATGTAGAGCTTCGCCACCCAAAAGTCACATTTTACTGCAGTGTGAAAAATCTTTCAATTCCCAATTATAGTGTGTGTGAGTATGAGCAATACTGTTCTGGAAAATAGTGCTGGTTAAACATGGTGCAGCTTCTTGGAGATGTGGGTTAGGATTTTACTGTTACTCATTTGACAAAGCTAAATGTTTCCACCATATCCACCAAAATCGTCATGATTCATTTCACCACTATCTGCTTCTTTAGTTGACGTCCAAATATGGATATAGTGCAACCTTCTGATTCTGAGGTATTCATAATCCAAGTTATAAACTCAGCAAGGTTAGAACAATTTGTTTACGTCTGGCCATAAAACACTTTGGAAACTCTATGCTCAGGTTCAAAACTTTGTTTTATTATTATTATTATTATTATTATTGCAGCCCTAAAAGGTGATCGGATTCCCCTGCCATATCTACGCTCTTTGCATGTGTTGGTGAGCAATGAAAGCAAGAGTGAGAGACAGGATCAGTCGGTGACTCATCAGACACAGTCTCACACACAGTTAAACAGGAGAAAGCAAAACACACATGCACATAAGTACTGGTGTGGCTACACACAGAAAAATACATTTTAGTGTGGCTACTGTAATTCGGTGCACTTTCTCATTTTGGAATATTTATTCGAATCCCTTACACCTGCAAAATAAGTACACAACTGGCAGGAAGCCAAATATGGGAATCTGCTATGAACCTGGGTTAAACAATCAGGGTCATGAAAGGGCTTCCAATTTCCAGTCTTTCAATTCCCAGTCCCAGTCAACTAGACCTCCATCTTGACAATCATACTCTTGATCTTGGTCTAAATTTAATTTAATTGGATTGGGCTTTACACAAAATTCCAAATGATAAAGTGTAGAATTTAGAGACCCTGTCACCTCAGCTCTAGATGATTAGCAAGCCTGGGATTTTTAAACGTCATGTTCTTCCAATAGGTTAACCACTTATCCTTTACTGACCTGTGAACTATTAGCCTGTCTCCACTCTCTGTGTTGTCGCTTTGACTAGGGTGAAATAAATGTCTTTGTTTGGGTTTCAAAAGTTCTTTCTCTAGGTCTCAGTATTCAAAGATTAGATATAAAGCTTAAAAAGGTCTTATGTGGGTCTCAAATGTTTTCGAAAGGTCTAGTCAAGTTTATTTCTAAAGCACTTTTCACAATGGACATTGTCTTAAAGCAGCTTTACAGAATTTAAGAGTTGAACAATGTGTATTTATCCCTGATGAGCAACCATGGCGACTGTGGCAAAAGGAAATATTCCCTTAGATGGTATGAGGAAGAAACCTTCAGAGGAACCAGACTCAAAAGGGGAACCCATCCTCATTTGGGTGACATCAAGAGTGTGATTATAGTCTTTAAAACAGTACAAAACACCAGAGAGTGAAAACTAACATAAGCACCAGAATGTAAGATCATGAGTAATGTCCTTTCTACAGTCTTATACAGTCATTTGAGGTTATGGAACCAGGAGCTACTGAGCAACTCATAAGAGCAAGGGAGTATAAAGGGCACACCAGAAAAAAGGTCCCACAATTTGCTGGTTATGTTTAAGTTTATCCTGAGCTTTGAAAACTGGCAAAGGTTTGCAGTGTCATTTTCATTTCATTTTGTGTTTATGTTGCACCTTCTCATGTGTTGTTATGCTGGTTGCAATGCAGTCTAGTCTCCTTAAGACCACAGAATGCTGTATATGTAGGTTAGGTCTAATATCTGCCTACCACAAAAGCAGGCAGGGCCCCTCCACCCAACCAGTTTTCATTTGCACAGCTCAAGAGAGATGTTTTTACAACCTAATCTCATCTGACTTGGTACAATGAATTCAATATTAATATAAGCTACCACATCACCAATAGGTATAAAAGGTGTGTTCGCTTGTGTACAAACAGGTGTTCTGCATGAGATAAATCAAGTAAGTTGTTGTCATTGGGGCTGGTAACTCAGTTAACTGTTGCTACAACCAAAACAATTCATACTGTTCAGTGCTTTACAATCCACACTAAACTAAATGCGACCCTTCATTCATCATGAATTAAACATGAATCTCTGCGGGTCTCAGCCGAGCTGTGAAAACCTTAGTTGGTATTTAACAGAACTGCATGCAAAGATGTTCTTCAGGTGCTGCTGCTCTTTCCCAGAGAACGTCTCATTGAAGTGAGTTTACACACAGATGAGAGTAAGAGCACTCAACAGTCCATTACTGTGGAAGGTAATAATTACATTTCGCTGCCAGCACAACTTCCTGTGAAAGAGAAAGGAGAATGTTTGAACAGAATTAGAGACTAAATGTTCCAACGCCTGCTGCTCACCAGATCTCAAGCTCATAGAGGTCACGATGCTTACCAGGTCTTCTCGTTGAGAGCAGTGTACACAGAGTTAGAATACACTTGGTCTAATGGCTCGGCTATCAGGTCACACACTGCATGCCTCAGTGCCTCAATGACTAGGAGAACATTTCCCCCATTCATGATCTAATCAGGTGGTACTGCGCACTCATTGTGTTTGTGGCCCCATTTTCACATTACAGGCTTCAGTTTGGCAATAATTTATGTAAATTGGGCCTGGCAATGCACAAGAACACACGGGCCAAGCTTTGCAAAAAAAGACTTCTAAAAAGAAAAAAAAAGATGCCACCAGACAGCCATCACTGCCAGACTGCAGTGGTACAAAAAAAAAAAAAGATTGTTTATTTTACCTTTCTTTTTCTGGTCATTTATACACACACACGATCCAAGCCCACAGTTTATACATGAACAACTGCAGTAGCCTACCAAAGCTTATATAAATCATACTCTCAATCCTATACATTATGTTTCTATAGAAACCAAATTGTCACAGGATTTGTATTGTGGATTTCATCAGGAGACGAATAATTCAACCTTCATTGATGTAGTCTGTAGCATCAGAGCTAGAGAGGAAGTCTTTAGGACTGACCATTTTTTGGTCTATTTTATTAACCTCTGGAGATTGAGAGAAAGAAAAGGGAGCTGGTGAGAGAGAGCGACTGTTTATAACAATGCAGGCGATAAGTGATAGTGTCTCCTGGAGCTGGAACAACATGAATGTATCTACAGTATAAAGAGATAAAAAATATGACGTTGTTCATGTCAGTGGTGCCTGTTCTAAGATTAGAACACTTAACCTTGTCGTGGATTATTTTTCGTTCTGATCGGGAAATGAATTTATGAAGAGCACACTGTTGACTCTGTTCTATTAATCAACAGATCCTGTTACCATTTTCCATCTCTCATATTATTCACGAAGCAGTCTGGATTTGCTACGAAGTTCCCTTCATCTAATTTCAAAATAAATGTTTAATTTGACATTTATTCAGGCTGTTGTAAATAAAGTCCTTACATTGATTAATCCTGACATATATTTGTATTTTTACACAAAGCTTGTAGCTGTCAATAACGTTCAACTGCTGACTCATTTGGATTAATATCCTGAGATACAATTCGTTTGGTTTGGTATTTTTTTAAATAAAATAATTGTTTTAGTAAGAAGAGAAAGAACTCATGGAGGTGACAAAGCTTCTGAACATGTTAGTACTTCTACCCAGCAATAAAATTACTATAAAATAAGAATGATAATAAAAAGCTGTAAAAAAAAAAAAAAAAACATAACGCAAAAAACATGCCTCTTTTCCAAGTAAAATGGAGTGAACAAATAGGCTGGAAATGTACTGGATGTGTAAAATGGTTCATAACAAACAAAGTCCTAGACCAGAGTAGATCAGAGCGGACTATACCGGCTCTCGGCTTCACTTCTAGTAGTAACAAAACTAAATCTGGTCTCATTCGGTACTTGATCCCAGTGAAAAAAAAAGTGCCTTGATGTGTCCCTAATGCCCGATTATGTATTCATGTTCTACTAATTCACTATTAATATCGCAAAACATTTATTATTTATTTACTACTTCAGGTGATATTAACATGCAGCTCCGATTCCTACACACATCCTCCATGCAGTATTGTATGTATTTAACCACAAATGAAAACAGAATCAGGATGATTAAAAAATAATTAGAAATCATTCCAAATCAACTGAAGGGAGTCTCTAAACATCCAGGGATTAATGGAGGTGAAAGAAGACCGAATCCCAGTATGAATCCTGACATATAATCTATTACCTAATAAACAGAAATACTTATAATACCCATAATAAGTCACAATAACCATAATGCATCAGTGATTTTAGTATCAGGGACAAATTGTATATTATTATTATTATACATTATATATATTATACATCAAGTGGATTTACAATTATCAATTGAGATTTACTATTTTGTTTGGTTTTTTGTTTTCTATCATGTTTACTTTGTAACTACATGACACTGAGGATGAACCATAACCTTGAGAGTGATATTATTGTTATCACACAATTATTTGGTCAAAGTGAAACATGCTGCCTGTATTATACTAATATAAATCTGGTCTCATTCGGTACTTGATCCCAGTAGGAATAAAAAGTGCCTTGATGTGTCCCTAATGCCCGATTATGTATTCATGTTCTACTAATGCACTATTAATATCGCAAAACGTTTATTTTTCATTTACCACTTCAGCTGATATTAACGTGCAGCTCCGATTCCTACACACATCCTCCATGCAGTATTGTATGTATTCAAACCACAAAATGAACTGAAGGGAGTCTCTAAACATCCAGGAATTAATGGAGGTGAAAGCAGACTGAATCCCAGTATGAATCCTGACATATAATTTATTACCTAATAAACAGAAATACTTATAATACACATAATAAGTCACAATAACCATAATGCATCTGTGATTTTAGTATCAGGGTCAAATTGGATATTATTATACATTAGATATATTATACATCAAGTGGATTTACTATCAATTTAGATTTACTATATTGTTTGTTGTTTTGTTTTCTAACATGTTTACTTTGTAACTACATGACACTGAGGATGAACCATGTAACCTTGAGAGTGATATTATTGTTATCACACAATTATTTGGGCAAAGTGAAAGCTGTATTCTACTATTACATGGAGGAATCTAGAACATAATTTTATTTATTAAGTATGTAACAGTGAGTAATGAAATATTGTAAAAAAAATAATAAAAAAGATAGGACTTTATAGTGGGAGAGGATTTAGAGGAAATCTCTTACCCAGATCTGGAATCGGAGCGAAGTTTCATTAACGCGGAGGTCTGCGTCGGGGAAAAAAACGTCCTTGTGCACTTGCTGGAAATGGGAAATAAATGTCAGTAATCCCCCCGGGGGCAGGTCGCTGTCAGGCCGCTATTCGAGCTTCAGCATCGCAGTAGAAGCAGCGCTGGAAAAGTGCGTTTGATCCGAGAACGCGCGCGCGTCCGCCTCCTGTTGATTAAACCAGCGCTCGTGCCGGAGCAGGACGTGACATCACACTCACACTCACACTCACGCTCACGCTGGTGTCTTAAAGAGGAAGCGCCGCGCTCCATTTTCACTCCCACTCATCCTACATTGCCCCATATCAACCCCCATGTATATGCATCAAGGACCACTTCCACGCAAGACCATTTTTTTCCACGTGGTTATTTTTTTGCATGTTAGGGAAATCACGTGGTGCGTGGGAAAAAGGGGGGGGGTGGGGTAGCAGAGGGGTCTGTCTGTTATCACCTGAAATAGCGTATAATATCACTATGATACATATTACATGATTGAATCATTCATTTAAATGCTTATACACCGACCAGGAGCAATATTATGACATTATAAGATTATGACAGCTGACACTGATTATTCCTCAAAGTTGATGTGTTAGAATCAGGAAAAATGGGCAAGCGTAAAGATTTGACCAGACTTTGACCAGGCCCGAATTGTAATGGCTAGATCTGAAATCTTTAAAATTGAAGCTCTTGTGGGGTGTTTCCCGGTCTGCAGTGGTCGGTGTCTATCAAAAGTGGTCCAAGGAAGGAACAGGGGTGAACATGGTGAGCGAAAGCTGGTCCATGTGGTCTGATCTAAAGATAAAGAGCTCCTGTAGCTCAAATTGCTGAAGAAGTTAATGCTGTTAGTGGGTCAAGTTTGTTTTGGCAGCAAACAGAGGACCAACACGATACTAGGCAGGTAAAATGTTGTACCTAATCAGTGTATTAGGAGAATGTAACAGAATAAGTGGGAGCTTCATAAAAAAGTTTTTATTCTATCTAATCTAGTATAGCATAGACAACTTAGAGCACAAAACACAAGGACACATTACACTCGACCACTAAGGACTATTTGAAAGTCCCTACAATGCATGTCTTTGGATTTGGGAGAAAAACAGAGTACCCCGAGAAATATGGGGGACATTTCCAGAAACCTTTGCAAATAAAGACCTCGTACAAAGCAGAGCCCGAACTCTTCCAACCCTAGAGATGTGAGGCGTATGCACAAACCACTAAGCCCCCGTTAGCCCCCCATACTCCATCCCTAGGTGACACATGCTTATGTAATACAACATTTAAAATTAAGACCAAAAAACTCTTTTGTGTATAGAAGACATATGATGTTAAGATATGATGGCCAACCAGATATTTTGCTTTACAGAAACATCAACCACATTTTCTCACATGTGCTTGTGCACAGGTTTGCAACTCTATTGCTGGAGTAAATAACATTTTACAACAAATTTATTCTAATATAATAAAAGCAACTTTTATTGATTACTGAACTTTCTCTTTACAGAAACAAATAGTTATGTGTAACTTCAAGGAACATAATATTACTTTTTGTGACCTTTACCCGAAACACTTCTGAGCTGTTTCTTCACCATCAGCCTCTGCCCTACAGAATCCTTCTGGTGAAATGGCATTTAGGGAATTGCGGACATACCACCATACAACAACAAGCAGACAGCAGAAAAAGCCCTTGAGGCAACTAGCAGAAATCTCATAAGTCAAAATTTTATATATATATAACAGTGCACAAGAAAGAATCCACAATGCTCCTTTACAGGAGAACTCTAGGGAATGAGCCTTTAGCCTGGCATTATGTGAAGATTCTAGACACATAGAAGAAAGCAACAGTGGATCTATTCATGAATTGAAATGAAATGGCTAGAAGTTGTACAATTAAATATAATTGATTTTGAATCTCATCTAGCTGCGTACAGTGTCAAATCAAATCAAATTGTATTTGTCACATACACATACATACAAAGTACGGCATGAAGTGAAAAGCTTTTTACAACTGTCCAGCATTTAGTCATAAAAAGGAATAGAAATTAAGATAAAAAATAAAAATATTGTTTATTTAACAGCCTAGTTGATAAGGCAACCAAAAATAGAGTCTGAGCTCAACCATCTGGTAACTGGAAACTTGAAACTGGTAAATCATCATTTGTAGCTGGTAATCATTTCTTTTTAATTATTAGAATAAGTTTTTATTGAGATTTTTTAATTCTATTATTGTTGTGGTTTTTTTTTTTTTAAAAGAGTTTGTCTACAATGTAGAATTATGAGTAACAATTAAAAGAAAAAGCTTTTTACCCAACAAGCAAGGATGGCCTTCCAATAAGACTGGCTAAACCTGGAAGCTCTTCCTTCAGAGGCAGATTTTTCAGAAGTGAATAAAGTCCTCTCAATTCTAAATCAATTATATATAGATATCCAGATATTTCTACTACCAGGTAGTTCATCTTTTTGCTGTCTCTGAAGCTGCTTTCATAGTTCTTAGATTGTCTGATAAAGGAACCAAAATGTGAACTTTCAGAACAGCCTGGGAAAAATAAAGAACTGTCTACTGCTTGTACACACAGCATGATTACACTTTCTGGTAACTTTAGAAATGTTACAAATGGGCCCTTTATACACTATAAGTGCGATTTTTCCAGCCATATATTTGTTCCTTCAACAAACTGCTAGAGGCACGCAATTGTATAGGATGTCTTTGGAGGTGATAAAAAAAAAATTTCCCTTTAAATTAGGAGGAACTAATCTGTCTAATCCAACATCTCACTGCCCCGTGCACAAAACCAGCTTCATTAAGGTCTGCTTTGGAGTGGATGATCGTAAACATCCTGTTATGGAGCTCTGATTTCATCCCTATTAAACACCTTTTGGGTGAATTAAAACACTGACTGCACCCCAGGCCTCCTCATAATACTTTATTAACAACGTGTGGTTGAATGAGCAAAAATCTCCTCAAGAGCAATTCATATAATACATTTTTATTTGTATTGCGCTTTTAAAAATGAACATTGTCTCGAAGCAGCTTTACACAAATAATGTGGTGATTAAAAAATGAATATGTTCTTTATAAGTAAGTTTGTCCCTGATGAGCGAGCCGGTGGTGACTGTGGCAAGGAAAAACTCCCTGAGTTGGCATAAGGAAGAAACCTTAAAAGGAACCAGACTCAAGAGGTGAACACATCCTCATCTGGGTTGCACCGAATGTTTATTTATAGCAGATATACGATGTTGTGGGATACAGCGATGATGATCAGAAGCAAAATGTAGTCCTGAGTCAATGTAGCAGTCTGTTGACATTAACTACAGTCCAAATCCATCCTCAAAGCTCCTGATCTTACTCTGGAATTTCATGAAACCACCCAAGGCGTTATTGAAAAACCGTCCTTACTGCACAGCTGCACAAAATCTAGTGGAACATCTTCCCGGAAAAGTGGAGATTATAATAAGGTGACATGGAGAATAAACGTGTAATGTTCAAAAAAGCATACTAGTTGTGCTTGCTTGTAATTGCTTCATTAAGAGCGGGAAAAAGTTATTTAAAGCATGTGTATAATTTACTGGCCTCTAGGAAAGAACCTTCTCATAATTTTTAATTTATATAACATTTAACGTTAATTTTTGATGAATTTCAGACGACCATTTTTTTTTAGCTGAGGGATTAGTAAACAAATTAAGGCAAAGAAAATTAATTCTTCAGACTGAACAGTAGGTGGCACTAGAAGTTTATTTCCCCCTCATCTATCACACACCAATCCCAAAAAAGGGATTTTTACTTCATAAATTTCCTGACAATTCAAGTTTCTTTGGTCGCTTTTTAAAATCAAAGTTAGTAACTAAATTCAGAAAGTGTTATTTTTGTACCATACGACTAATCGAAATAAAATGCTGAATAGTTTCATGTCTCACACACCACCTGTCTCTCATGAGAGCATTTCCACTCAAAGCATCTACAGCATTCACATGCTCTGCATAGAGATCCTTCCTGCTTTCATGGCTCATGTTTCTTTGTTAGACTTTGATGGAGCTGTAGATAATGTGGGTGTCTCCCAGGTTCAGCACACCTCCCACACCTAAATAATTGAAAGTGCTTGTTCTCTTATGTCGGCCTCACATACCTCTGGAAAACTGTACTGCACTTCCAGTGATCACAGGATTAAAATATAACATTGCATGCACACTGAAAGGAAATTTGCAGTAACAGGTATAACAAAAAAAATTCGGCCATTTTAAATTTGGCACCCATGTTTCCTTAGTTATGAAAAGTGCTTCTTTGCCAATGATTTGGGGATCTAGAAAAGGATGATTTGAATTTCAGTTTACTAACTGGGTCAGGAACTAGGTCCGTGGTTCAAGCCTTAGCATTGTCTTATACAGGTCAGAGAAGACAAGATGGTTGCGGGGGAATGTACAAGTTTACGTATGACACTACATATGCTTGATCTTATATTTCTTTTAGCTCACTTTTAATTAATTTTAGTGACGGTCGCTTCCTCTGTGGCAAAGTCTCCCTGGTGTCATACCTCTCTTCCGGCATGGGGTTTTCGGCACCACTGGTACCGTGCTGGAAAAAAGAGACACAGGCAAAAGTTGACCAAGCAGAGCTATCTTTCTTTAATTTCATTTTTAACCTGCCGCTTTCATATTCAGTATTCACACCAGGGCTCACACACCCATTCGCGGTTCGGGACGCCTCGATCTTGACAGGCGACGGCGGCCACTCGCTAATTAGCCCGCCTTTTTCCCGGCGTCCGCCCGCATCACTCACAAAGTGTCTCTCTCCTGGTTTAATTAGCCTCGCCTAACTGAAACAGAGCGCACTGATTAGTCTGATCAGCTGCAGGTGTTTCTTACCGCTCGCTCGGTCCGGCTTCGCCCTTCACTCGCACAGACATATTTAACGGATAGGAATTGATTTTGACAAATTGTTACTGAGATCAAACATGTATTTGTACAAAACATTACATAATTATCACAAAAATCCTTAAAATGTAGTGAAAAGTTTTCACATTCGGACACAACAATGCTAACTAGCATCGATTCTCTTAGCAAAACATTTGCCAAACCTAGTACAAATACAAATAAACACTGTCATATACTGACAGAAAAAGTGTCTAAACAGTACCATAAATGTTATTTAAGTACTCTACATATAATGCAAAAACGATTCATTGACTTTTAGTAAGGACTAAAAGCTGGAGGCTAATCATTTAAGAAAAATCTAGTGTTTTGATAACTGCATCTCTTCTCATTTCATGGCGTGGAGTGGAGAAAGATGTTAGTCATATCCTGTGGGCACTTTCTAGCCTGTTGATTCCTGTAACACGCTGGGCAATATCTTTCTATCTCACCCCCCTTCTCCCCCACCATTACAAATCTCTCTACATCATTCTAGTGGTTAGCAGGTACATACAAAAAAAAATTTTCGCCTTTCCCCCCACTTCTGTTTAGATGAAGGAAATCTATTGTTACCACGCTGACTGACATCTCTTAAGCCTGCTGAAACTCTACCTGCCTGTCTACTATTACACTGCGGCAGAATGGAGGCCCAGGCCCTCATTGCCGTCTCTCCCTCTGTTGGCTGATCTGTGTCCTGTGTGTCAGTTTAGGAATGCAACTTTACAGCCATTAGCCATGAGGAGTCATTATGGATTTTACGTCCCTGCTGAAATATGGCTCAGATTTTTTCTTCCTTAGAACATTCCCCTCTTGATCAGGCTTTAAGTCAGACCTTTTAATAGGGTAGTAAAAAAAGAATTCCAGGCTAATCTACTGAATCTGAATTTGTGGCATGGAAAGAGAGATAGTGAGTGGAATTTTTTTGCACTTGTACATGTACCTGTATGTGAAAGGGGCATGTGTTAGAACTCAAAACTTAAACAAATTTATTTGCTGTCTGTATGAACCAAAGAATTAAAAGCAAACTTTCTGTAGCATATTGAATTGCATAGAATCATATTTTTTTCTATTGCATTGTTTTGCAGTGAATCGCATTGTGTTGAATCAAATAAGACGCACTAATCATAATAAGCCGAATCGTATCGCACAACATCGGTAGCTGCTTCATGTGTATCTTTTATGTATCAATTTATTGGCTGTTCATCGAGGTGTGAATCGAATCGGCCTCAGTTATGAAGATGCACATCCCTACAGTAAACCCCGAGGAAATCTCGTCACAGACAGTAACTTTAGAATATGATGAAACTGGGGATCCTGGATCTGTAAGGCAGTAAAGCTGCATGGTATAACTAAATAAATGCAGCTTTCTTATGGTTCTTTCAATTTTTTGCTAAATGATCAGGCTTATGAAATTAATTTCACCTGACTGCTGTGTGACTTGAGTTTGTTGCACTGCAAAGCTTTAGACTTTACTCCAGCCTTCTGAGTAGTCACATTTTATTTGAGTCTGTGTGTATGTGTGCTTCTAAACGTGTCTGGGTTTTTAGGGACTTACCGTTTAATCCCCCCCACACCTCACCAGCCCAACCCTTGTTCTCAGTGGTCAGTTATTAGTGTGGATAACAAATATTTAATCACTCTTCTATTGTTTATACCAAGGGATAGTTTGGTTGTATTGCTTCTGGCTAATTGGTGTTATAAATAAATTAATTAATTAAATTTATGTTTGCAACTGTAATTGTAAAGGCCACTAGATTGTACATTATTTTCAATATTTTATACATTTTCTGATGTACTGTGCTGCAACATTATTTCAATTCCAGTTGTAAAAAGCCATAACCAATGCATGTTCCTTGGTGGATCAATTTTGCATGGCTTGTATTTCGAACATGTTTAGCTGTTATATTTTCTGACGCAACACCACCTACCTGTGGCATGTTCAGCACTAAATCAAACTTTTTTCACAGCTGTTTCTTATAAGGATGTGATCAAACCGGAACAGAGGCAACATCAATTTTAAACAAATATGTAAATATGTTTAGAAAAATGGTTTTGACTATGTATGGTAATATGAAATATAACATTTTGATTCATATTTCTTTACACCTGGTTTACATCTTAGCATCATAGCATCACCGCAGGAAAATATAGAAGAAAATAGAAAATTCCAAATATGTTTTAATTTTATAGCTGCAATTATTGTCCAGTGTCTCAAAACCATACAAAATAAATATACATATTTTACAAAATTTCCAGTGTCTTATGGAAAAGTACGAAAACACAAACAACAATTTTAACTGCTTCAAACACTGCAGTGGTTATGACAGAAAGAGAAACAGAATGACAGCACTAAGAGCACGGTGTTTTCGGATATTGCAGTCCTCTCATGTTCATTAAAAAGATTTCATAAAATCGTGGCAAACACATTCATTTTTCATTT
This sequence comes from Silurus asotus, assembly GCA_024362625.1. Taxonomy (NCBI): domain Eukaryota; kingdom Metazoa; phylum Chordata; class Actinopteri; order Siluriformes; family Siluridae; genus Silurus; species Silurus asotus. The sequence goes on along the minus strand of MU551697.1, from coordinate 3,241,663 downwards.
TCATTTGAAGAAATCACAGAGCTAACTCTTCACATTTCATAATTTACTCTTTTATAAAAAAATATCATATCTTGCGTCTGTTTTCAGGGAAGTGTGCACCAGTGGATGGCTAAATCAAGCGAGTAATCTTGTGTACTCTAAGGCACCAGAGTGGCCCAAACGTTAACTTTGTTAACTTGAACTGAGTATAAATCACAACTTTGTGATTTTGCACAGCATAATCGAAAAACAAATTTTCTTAAAAAATTATAAAAATGTGCCTGAAAATTCACAAGAAACAGTCCATATACAAAATAATTCATTTCACCAGTATCTACATAATTACAAAAAACAAAATGAACAACAAAAAAAACTCCTCTCGGAGGACAGACATATGGACTTGGGCACTTGGTGAAAAATTCAGTTCATATTTGCATCAATTAAATGTCCCACACAGGCCCCATGTGACTCAAGTGAAGTTTTTTCCCCCATTCATTCAGTTCATTTTTTATAAGTACTAGTGATATCATCCTTTATCACGTTCTGCAGCTCACTTGTTACACACAGCTCGGCATTCTAGTGATGTAGTTTCCACTTGTTGCAGCAGTTTGGCACAGGGTGTATCCCCCTCAAGCACAGTCTCATACAGTTCCTTTTTTTCATTTATCTTTCTGTCCCATGTAGTCTGCATTAATACTGTTCTCCACTGGAGTGTAGTCAAAGAGGTCATGAAGGAGAGGCCAGGAGGTCCATGAAATGTTTATCAATTACACAGTTCATCCTTTTCTCCACCACTCTTCTATATTATGGGGACAGCTGCCCTTACGCAGAGAGAGACTCCTCTGGCTTCCTGCTGGGTCAGATTGAGGTTTCGTTACTGCCTCTGTGATGGAAAAAAGGGGAAAGAGAGGGATGGAAAAAAAAAGGAAGAAAGAGACATAATAGATGGAGCAAGTGATAACATGCTGGTTAGATGGGTTTTCAGGCAGGACTACAGGCAGTTGGGATAAAAGTCCATGCAGCAGTGCAAGTAAAGAAAGAAATAACCTGCATTCAATCAACTAAAACTGCATGCTAGACAGAAATTCAAACATTTTTTGTTCTTTTTTTAAATGGACTTTTATGTTTTTTTACAACATAAAAGATTGTGTTAAGTCATATTGTTAGTTGTAAAATGGCTACTTACTCCGAGTCTGACTGGTTGCCTCCGTTGATGTTCAGAACCATTCCGTTCTGCTGCTCTCTGGGGGGCAGGACACGGTGAGGAGGTTTGATGAGAACGTTGTGACTGTTTACTCCTTCGGAAGTCACAGACGGCGTGTGTGAAGAGATGGTACGAGGGTTGTAGTCTGAAAGTTTCTCTCTCAGTTTGTTCTTCATGTTCTTGTCTGTGAGCGGTGGAGGATATGTGATCTTGTTCTTCAGAATTCCTGTGGACAAAAAGAAATGTATAAACTATATTGTTAAAACAGTACTCTTATAAATATGCTTTTTTGCATTATTAAATAACATTCACTCATCTATACATTATTCTTCTATCTAACCAGTTCCAATTTATCCAACCTCTGCATACCTATTCATATATTGAACATCCATCCATCCATCCATCCATCCACATCGACCTTGTATAGGCTTGTATCAATCTGTCTATTTAACTATTCATGCAATCTATGTAGCCTTAGAACCATTCATCCATGCATCCTACCTTCTATCTATCTATCCATCCATTCATGCATCCATCTGTACAGCATCCCATTTTGCCCAATCTACATGGACCCTGTGTACGCTTGTATCAATCTGTCCATTTAACAATTCATCCTTTCATTTAACATTCCATTAATCCTATTAACATGTAATCTATGTAGCCTCTGATCCATCCATCCATCCATCCACGCACACATATAGCACCCAAAATGTACCCCTATGTAACCTCACATCAGTCTCAATCTTAATATGATCTGTGCAGCCTCCTCAATCTATCTATTTTTCCATCCATCCCTATAGCATCTCATCCATTCCATTTACATGACACCTATATATCCTCACACATTACATATTTCCATTTATCCATTCTTTTATCCATCCACATATCTATCTATATAGTGGCTCATCTACTTGTATATATAGCACTATCCATCCATCCTATAAAACATTAAGTACCATTACATAAAAGCGGCTTTTACCTAAATATGAGTATGTTCTCTAATAATGCTTGGTGTTCCATTTGCATCAGATAACAGACACCAAGGATTTTATTTCCAATAAACAATCTCATTTTTTTCCTCACCTTTCCGCTGTTCTGGCTGGTGGTTGCTGTTTGTCTGGTTGGGTGTTCCTCCATCTTTGCTGGAGGAGTCCTTATCCTGTGGTGGTTCTCCTATGTGGTTCAGCTTGTTCTCCTGGTGAAGCTCTACATTCACTTTAGTCTCCACCCTCAGTCTCTCTGCCCCTGCTGCCTCCTCACTGTCACTTGCTGTTGTGGCCTCAGCAGGCCAGTATGGCTTCATGTGATTAGACACTGAGTCCACTGTGTCGTAAAAAAGAGGAAGAAACAGTCACAACACTTGATAAAATTAAAAAAAAAAATTTTTAATTCTATTTTATATGCACAACCACACAACCTTTTGGAGTGCTGTGTAACGGCTGTCGCTCATTGTTCCACTTCGGCTTCATGTGGACTTCATCATCATCATCCTCACTATCGGACGAGTGCGATGAGGCGTAGGAGCTGCTGTGCTCATCAGCAGAAAGCTCGCTGTCTGAATCCGAGTCTGACACAAACACCATAAAACACAACCATTCAACTGGAACTGCTGCAAAATGCCTGTTCATTTTTTACTAACTGGGTTTCAGAAGCACAAATAATAAAACACAGTCATAAAACAAAATTAAATAAATGTACAAAATAAAAAAAATGAAAAATGAATGGTACCGTCAGCCTTAGTGCCGTTGCGATGGAACAACGAGCCATCGATGTCTGTGTGTCCAGCTTTAGCTGTTCCTGAGGAGACACTGGGCTTCTGGTCATCTCTGTGTTTGTGTGTGTGTGTGTGTGAGAGAGAGAGAGAGAAAGAGAGAGAGAGAGAGAGAGAGAGAGAGAGAGAGAGAGAGAGAGAGAAATTGGGTAAATAGGATAAAGAAATACAGTAAATTATGAGCAAGGAGGGAGCGTCTTCCTTGTGATCCTAAGTGAACTTCAGTTTATCTATCTATCCATACATTTATGCATTCATTTATCAATCCCTCCATCTATCTACAGCCATTTTATTTAATTCTGCATAACATTTTGAACTCTTCTAACAAGCAGCTAACTATAGTGTAAAGCAGCACTCAGGTCCTGGAGATGATGCTATGCAGTGGATGCAGTGGATTGCGCATCCAATTGTAATTGTAATTGTAGGGTTTTAGCTGTAAAGATCCCACGAAGCACTGCAGCTTAGACACCTGATGTCTGACATGTTAGCTGGGGGCACTTAAGCTACAAGTCTGAGTCTGTTCTGGATGGACTCAAAAATTGGCAAACACTTCCCACTCTGCCACACACAACTTATTTGCGGATCATATAACTGTATATATATAGAGATAAAGATGATTTCTGTTCTGAAAAATACTTCACCGAAATGTGAATTTTGCATAATTAATGGCATAAAACCAGACATGTATACTGTAGTTATGTTGAAGCATGCAAGTGTAAAACTGCAGAGTTGTGGAGCTGAGCCAGTGCCATGCGCTTGAGCCAACAGAGAGTGCAAATAGTTTTACATAAGATCATATTAGGTTTAAATGGTTAGGTTAGACATTCGTGTGAAAAAAGGAATGGAATGAGAGAAAACAAAAATGACAGAGAAAGAGAGAGATAGTGAGTGGAAGAAAAAGACAGAAAAGGTGTGGCAAGGCCATGCATGTAGCAGGCTGTTACCTGAAAGGGTAAGCGAGGTAGCCGCTGTGGCTCTTGGCTGACCTGATGGTGCTGTCCAGGGACACGGTGGACTCTCCAATAGCTGAACGGAAGATTGTGCCATCTTCTGTGTATGTGTTGTTGCAGTTCAGAGAGCGCTGGGAATGAGGAAAACGAGGTCAATATTAGCTATTGTTTTTATTAGCTATTATATAATGCTTTGGGCAAGAGTAGGTGATTGACACATATAAATTATAGAAATACCACCATCCTGTAAAGCAGAACACTGTGAAGGGTCATTACAACTTTTTTTTTTATTTCAGCACCAGTTTTAAAGACTGATACACTAGGCTGTATAATAGGCCTCCTAATTAGCAGCTAGAATTGTCAACTGCTAGTGCTCAACTGTCATTAGCCGACTTTTAGGAGGCCCTTAAATGTTGTGTAGCTTTATAAAGGTAGATCAGTTCACGTCAATCTTTAAGATACTCAAATGATCGAGCACCTTGTAATAAACCCAATTACTAATTGAGACATGTTATTTTATACTCTGGATTGTAGCTCCTTCCAAAGTAGCATTTAGCAAACAATTGACATGCTTTGGCTTGCAAAACGATGTAGTTTCCCAGTATGCATTTATAGAGATGAAGTTGCCATGTATTTGAATATAAAACACATCTGTTGGCATGCACACACTGTGCTGAAATGCAAACAGGATTTCTATTTGTTTTTTTAAACTGCCCAATCAAATTGTTAGTGTGCTTGGAGATGGTACACAACCTAAAACAATAATGGTTCACCTTGTCCTTGAATGAATCACAGACAAGTGGTTTCGCAGAATTTCATATTTTTATATTCACAATGTACCAATAGTACATATTATATTTACCAGTACATATTTTTGCTTTAAAATATAGCATATAGAAAAGTGGAAGCTCAGTAGTTAAGGCGAAGGTTATGGTTCGGTTTAAGACATGGTATCACCAAGATGCCACATTTGGGCCCTTGAGCAAGGCCCTTAACCCTCTGTGCTCCAGAAGCACTGTACCATGGCTGACCTTATGCTCTGACCCCAGCTTCCAAACAAGTTTATCTATATATATATATAATATGCCTAGGAAGTCTTCACTATATGAAACCTGACTTTTTAGTTCAGGTGTACATTCAAATACATGGCACCTTTCTGTACCCAAGCAGTAATGACACAGGCAGTGTGACACAGTAATGTTGAGAAGCCACAGTGTGTGTGACTGTCAGGTTTTTAGTTCTGCTACGTATCACCTTCCTTCACTTACAGTCAGCAGAGAAGCACGTGTCGTAGTTGACTCATCTGGCACTGGCTTCTTCCCTGTGAACACCAGCTTCAGATTCTTCCTGACTTCTTTACTTAGCACACAGTGGAAAAGGAAAATCAAAATTCCCTGCAGAAACACAAGAAATCCCCATAAATGTTATATTGAAATGTGTCATTTGAAAGCATAGAGTAACTACATCGTAGATGAAAGATATCAAGTTAGTTATTATACAATATCTAGAAAACTACTGACACAATTAGAGAAACCTGTAAAGGTAAAAAAAATTAATAAAACCAGAAATTTGTAAAAAAAAATATTTTCATTAATATATTTTCTGCATCTGTATGCATTTGATATTTGCACTGAACTCAGTCTTAAAAAGTCAAATTTGTTCATTTTAAGTAGCAAACATGAATTTAGTACATGCTTGTGAACTCAGTATACACAGTACACGCATTATTATAGTGTCCATATTCACCATTATCAACTCTTAGAAATAAATGTAAAATATTACTGAAGTGAATTTTCAATTTCCACTTATTAAAAAGCAGAACCCAAAATACGGTTTTGTGGTATAGCATTTTTATGGGCTTTAGTACAGTCAGTTCACCTGTAAGCAGCTGAAAACAGCAAACAGGTAGTGAAAGAGCATCACATCACTATTAACAGCCATGAGTCCCAACAGCCAGGTAGCACTGATGAGCAGTAAGAGCAGGAAGGCCATCCGCAGTGCAGGACTGAACACACACACACACACACACACACACAAACACAAATGCAATTTTTATCAGAAATAGAATCAGAATACTTTATTGATTTATTGGGTTGCAGTTGCTCACAGTAAAATTGAAGTAAAAATATAGTAAAATAAAAAGTATTATAAGAATTTTACAAAATATACTTATTAAAATATCTATTAAGTGTTAAGTGAATATCCAATCTTAGTGGCATGTACTATAGGAATGTGTAGCAACAGTGAACAGATGGCAGACTACAATTATACAATTATATAAGTTCCTGCACACGTCACAATCATTGCATTGAAGATTATTGCACATAAATTGTCCAAGATATTGGAATTATATGTGTGGCATTAAAATCTCTAACTACAGCTATATTGTATCTACATCTATGTCTATATCTATATCGGACCAGCTGTTTAACACTAAGGAATTATATAGTTTAATATAAATCCTCCCTATGAGTGTTAAACAGCTGTTCCTATATAGATATAGATTATATAGATAACATATATCTTACAAAAGTAAGTACACCCCTACATTTTAGTATATCTTCTCAAGGGACAATACTATAGAATGAAACTTGGATATATTTTATACTATACGCTTGACTACTCTAAAATATATCCGAGTTTCATTTCTATAGTATTGTCCCTTGAGAAGATACTTAAATGGTAGCTGTAATGTGTACTTTTGTGAGATACTGTAGTTATAGATTTTCATATATAATAAGTCTGAATACCACTGTATTATGAGTTTTACCGGTACTCAAAGTCTCTCTGTGTGTATAAAGTAACTCACATGGCACCAGACTTCTCAAAACTTCTCCGTCTGCGTCCGCATGATGCCTTGGCTGCCATTATAAAGATCACAATGTTCACCTGTGGCACAGGCATCAAGAATCAATGAGACGTTCAAAATATAAAAACATTGTATTTGATCATGTTATAGAAATGGCTGAAGATTGCAAAATGCATTGCTAAGAATCTACATCATTTAGTCAGTCATCATGTTGTATTTTTCTTGAACAAAAATATAATTCAGCATATTTCCCTGGGTGTATGTCTTATACTGCAATGCACTGACCAGCACAACAACGGCAATGGGCCCGGCGAAGCTCCAGATCAGGGTGTCGTGGACCGAGAGCCAACAAAAATCTGGATTACCGTAGCCCTGTGGATCTAACCCAACAGCTAGACCTGCAAAAACACACACACACAGCTCGTTATACACGCATTGCACTGGGGTTTCTAGTGTACAGGGACCAGAATATGAGCTAAAGAAGAGCATGCCTGGCCTCATGCATGTGATAGAGTTGTTTTTTGCTCTGGTTTTGAGTGGCTGCCAAGTGACACCCTGATGGATCCAACACCTCAGAAGAGGTGTTCTAAATAGACAGAGAGAGAAATTCTGAGGTTGGAGAGGGAATGAAGACTGGAAAATAGAGAGGATAATAAAGAGATGGAGAGAGAGAGAGAGAGAGAGAGAAAGAGAGAGAGAGAAGAGAAAGAGACAATCTCCTTTCCCACAGGGATTATAGTAAAGAGACACGTTCCAGCATGACTTCATGACTTCGTTGTGGTTTGCGCTTAGTGTTTTACATGTCTGTTTGTGTATGTATGTTTATAGACGTACACCTGTTTATTTACTTGTCTTGTACCTACATTTGCTCAACAATTTGTTCAACTACAATGTACTTACGTAAATAGGGGTTTTTCTGTCATAATATACGTAACGAATAGCTGAATTAATGCACTGACTGGCAACCAATTAAAGGAAAACACAATATAATGTCTTAGTACGGTCCAGGGCCTTTTCGCTTTCTTTCTCTAGAGGAATGAACACCATCCTTCTAAAAACCTTCAACTGGTGTTTGGTAAACATGCTGGCTCAAATGGATATGTGTGTGTGCATGCCTGTGTGTGACTAACCTGTGATAATAGCAGGGATGCCCCACCCAATGGCGTAGTAAAATCGCATGTGGCCGTAGTTGATGTTGCGCATCTCTGTGAGCATGCGGTATATGTGCAGGCCTTCCACAAACATCCAGGCGAATGTGCACATGTAGAAAAAGTGCAGCAGGATTGCAATCACGGTACACACAAACTGCACACAGCACGAAGAGAGAAAGGAAAAGAGATTGTCAGTGTCGAGGTCTTTTTAGGTGCAGTTAGTAAGACTGTTGGAGGTAGTTCACCTGCCTCATCACCTGTGGAATTTCACAAAGCCGTCGTATTTATTTGGACAGCAAACAACAAATTATAAGCAACTGACACCAGTCCCTGCTTGTCTTCATGCTAAAGCTCACAGGTAGACATCAGAGAGTGCTCCTTAATACTGACTCTACAACTGCAGACTCCTCTTTATACTGTCTACTCAAAACACAAAGACAGGCACATACCAGAACAAAATAGAATAAATAGAATAATAGAGGTAAAAACTCATATAGAGGGGTACTATGAGACAAATAAAAAACAGCGCTTTACTGTACAAAGAATTAGTTGGTATCTATGACATAATCTATCGAACAAAAGAGATGCCTGTGGTATTTCTAAACCTTTTCATGGTTTTTAAGCTCCCACCAATTTACAGACCGCCACTGCCTGAGGCCAACATCTCAAACATTGCCTCGATACTTTAATCTAGCCTGCCTTCCAGGTATGAACAGCATGAGCAATGTGTATGTGTTTAAAAATATATAATTACAGGGATTGCATCTCCACCAATGACATGGCTCTCTCGCTCTCTATTCAGTGGTGAATCACTACAGTCAAAACAGACCCTTTTCCCCCTCACAGGTTATTCCCAGCTATTTGTCCACAGCTATCAGCTTTAGCCCAACCCCTCACTTCATGCAGCTCCTAATTAACGACTTATGGGATGGAATTGCTCAGGTTTGACCGCAAGAAACATAGGCCTTCACTAAAAATCCGCCTTTAAGCAAAGCATGCAAAAATATTCACTTCGTTGTCAGATATTATACATTGTTATGTGACATTTTATTCCCTGGCAACATGGCTACCAAGTAATTGAAGTTTTTTCCACATTGAAAATTAATTCTTATAAATACACGTCCACAATTTTCATATTCTGCGATCTCATTTGTAACATGTCAGCAGTAAACCGAGGAATGAGAAAGGGCCTCACCGGGTTGTCTGTCTGGTTAATGCCAATGAGAAAGACAAGCTCGGAGAAGAAGAGCGCCGCCACGAGGTTCTTGTGGATGCTGTGCAGGTTGGAGCGGAGCTTTCGCAGGATCGCCAGCAATATGAAGGTGATCAGCAAAGCCAGCAAAGAGGCAGAAACTGTAGTATACGTGACTATCTTCAGTGGCAACACATCTCCGTGCTGGAACAATTGGAAGTACAATCAAGGCACTGTTGATTCCAGATCCAAAACATTTTTTCCTTTGCATTCAGTCTTAAATATTTATTAATAGTTTTGATATTTTGAGATACTGATTTGTACTTAGTTATAGCTGCTTAGATAAAATTAGAGAAGTCTAGCTAAAGGTTTTAAACCGTATATATCCTATATGATAACAATTTCACAATGAATAAAGAGCTTCTAGAGAACAATGTGAGGTAGCTGCTTGTAGTATTTAGTAGGTTTTTGTAGGCAACAATACGCTAGCTCATAAAGAGAGCCCTACCTCTCTTTTGGACATGTCCATGAGTACAGCAAAGCTGGTCATATGGTTGCACTGGCAACTGATGTGGGTTTTGTTTCTGAGGGTGAGCTCACAGCCCTTAGAGGACCAACCTCCCGTGTCTCCAATCCTGGACACACACACACATCATACCAGAACAGATTAATACACAGTAAGCTATATTATCAAAGAAAGACACTGCTCTGTCTCAAGTATAAGAAAAAGTTTACTAAAAGTTACAAAACTGCACCAAGAAAGTATATTTTAGCAATTTGGGTGATCAGAGCGTCAGTATAATAGCACCATCTTGAGAAAACTGGAAGAACTGCACAATGCATGAACAAATATGAGCGTATGGATTTGAGTGCATGGGTTAAATGAATTTTGAATGAAACTCACGCAATGGAGTGATTCCAGAACACACACACAGGCTTGGACCTTTCCTCTGTCTCCATCAGAATGTAATCGAGTGTGATGGGGTTCTCCAGCGGCATGGACAGGGGTTGGCCTTCATTGTGCACTGTAGCGCTGACAATAGGCGTGTTGATGATGGGCCGATTGGGAAGCCTGCAGAGAAAGAGAGTAATGCTGATTCCTGAAATAGACTTGCTCAATCTCTGGCTTAAGGCCAAACAGTGTGCAGGATCAGTAGGAACAGCCGTAGCATACCAGCTGTCCTAGATATTTGGATTTGCTCTCCTCGTGATAACAAACTGTCACTGAAGCCTGTATATTATGTGAAAGGCATGTTGTAATTAGGCAACTAATCTAACTGTGCTGAAGGCTTTATGCTGAGATAGAGTGTGATTTTAGGAGGTCAGAGAATTTCATTCATTCATACTACTCATGACTTTACTCACATTGTTGTTCTGTAATTGCCTTTTGCTAGTTTTTAGACATATGTTTCATATAGAATTGGCAATGATACTGATGATATGGATGTCAGTGTCAACACTGTCATTGATAGTGCCTAAGGTAGAACACCTGCATCCAAAAGAAAGAGCTTTCTAATGTAAGACAAGATGATTGACAGGCAAGAGATTCCAACATTTTTTACTTAAGAATCACTCAGTTATTTTTTAAAATTCCACTGAAATAAAGTGTATATATAAACACCTGAGGCTGCGTCGATCAGGGTCATAGCGTTCAGGCAGAAGCTGCCCCAGTGTCCGGTACACGATAACAGCAGCCACAGGGTGATGAGGAGGACCTTCAGCTTCTCTTTTCCTCCTCTCCTTCTGGGTATGGTCTTCCTCAGCTGACGGGGTTTGAGACGCTGGCTCGTCTGTCGGAACGACTGCAGGGAACGAATGAAGTCCATAAGAATGGGTATAATAATTCACACATGTAATAAATCTGACATATGTTCATCCAAACTGTCGTGTATGTTCATCCAAACTGTTGGCCTAACTTTCAGTAATTGCCATTTATACAAGATAATTCAGTGCCTGGAAGAGTTGGGTAATAAAATTATCAAGATTTTTTTTCATCATTATCAAAAACAAACCTGAATTTAAGCAAAAGGTTTACATTAAATAGGAAAAAAAATTGAACACTTTCTATTTAAAGCTTTCTATCAGTAATCCTTTGATGGTCCTTTATACTAGCAAGACACATGTATTGGTGACATTGATCATTCATTTGCATGCTACATTGCATGTACAGTGTTTACAGATGTTTACCTTTGTTCTGAGTGGATTTGATGCTAAACTCTGGAAACAGGACTGTGGACTGCAGATCTTTGGGATATTCCTCTTTAATCTTTTGGAAAGGAGGCATCTTGACAGGATCTGGAGTGGAAAAGTCCAGATAATCCACTGCCATAACTTCAAGAGTGGAAAAAAAAATTTGTTTAGACAAATACAAGCATGTTATTCCATTTAACACAAACATTTGAACAACTAATAAAGACTACCAACTGACTCACTCATATTATCGGTTACGACGATGAATGGTTTCAGATAAGTCTTCCTCATGTTGCGAGCCACAGTGTTGGTGTAATCCTCAAAATTACTAAGTAGGTGTGCCGTCCCACCGTCTGTCCTCTGGATGTGATCCCAGTGCTTCTTATTGCTGGGATCCAGGATGGCACTGCCTGCCTTTACAATGTTCTGTAACCATTTCACACAGACAGATTACCACTTATTAACATAAAGAACTGTTTTTTTTTTTTTTTTTTTTACAATGAGACATTATAATACAGAAACTATCCAGGAATGCGATACTGAACTTAGAGAAAGCTAATCATGGCATACTGTAGTGGTGGTATCTAGCTTGCGTCCTATTTATCTGTGTTTATATTTAGCAAATCGCATATGGAACCTTATTTTTAACTGCAGAATCGTACACATGAATGAATAATATACAATGTGATTAATAAAAACTGCAAATCAAACTGTGATAGAAATTATTATGCTGTTATTTCGAGCAAAATAACAGTGATTATAATGTCAATCATTATTCTGTCCATAAACTATATGAACTATGAAGGTCCCCTGGTGGTCTAGTGGTTAAGACGCAGCGCTCCCACCGCTGCGACCCGGGTTCGATTCCCGGGTCAGGGGACCATCCCCAGCCACTCTCAGTGCCGGTCCCAAGCCCGGATAAATTGGGGAGGGTTGCGTTAGGAAGGGCATCCAGCGTAAAACATATGCCAAATCAAACGTGCGGAGGATCTGCTGTAGCGACCCCTAATGGGAGAAGCCGAAAGAAGAAGAAACTATATAAACTATAGTTATTATATATATATATATATATACATATATATATGTGTGTGTGAAATGAAAGATATATTTCTTTAAATGCCGCATGGTGTGCCATGTCACGTGTGTCATAATTCATTTACTTACACTTGACACTTCACACACTCTGTAGAGGAACCGGTCAAACAGGATTTATAAATGTTCAAACCCAGCTTGTTCAGGCTTTATAACTATTAACTACATATGTGCTAAACTAACACCACAAAAATGGTATCTGCTGGGTAAAACTTAACACTCTCAAAGCGGCAACAAAGAAAACCCAATTTTTCAAAGTAATAGATAATGTGGAATGTAACCTCGTTGAAGTCGGCGTCACGCATAGCTGCAAGGTCGAAGCCTTCCTGCTGGCTTTCGTACTGCAGAATACGGGAGATTAGCTGAAAGGCCGTTTTCACATCATTGCCATAAAAAGATTTGGTCTGACTGGTAGCATTCTGGAGCATGAACGCAATGTCCTTAGACTTTTGTCCATCCATTCTGGACTCGTTTCGATTTATCTCGTCATTCTGGAGAACAGGAAGAAACAGAAAACGTGATGGTCTGAGCAAATATGTAAGTGAAGGTGAACAGGATGCAAATGCTGTTGCGTTTCTATTATTCAATTTATACATGAAGGTTTGTCCAATCTTGATTGTTCCCTGTTGCATTGTTGAATAAGTGGCCTAGACAATGTCGATCAAGAGTGCTTATTAGAGTATTATTCTAAGCTTTCAAGCAAATGCGTAATATGTGAAAATAGTACCAGTTTCTTGAGCTGGGAGAAGGCAATGGTGGTGCAGTTAAAGAGCTCAGGAGGCAGCCAGCCTTTTTCATCATTGCAGTGTCTCACGGCGGTGCCTAAATTAAAATACACTGATTACAATATACATTTAAAAAACACAATTAAACATTCTTTGGCGCAATAATGTCATTGTAATGACATTTTGTTTCGTGATTAGATCAACATCAAGTAGCCGTCTGCAAACAATTAAAGCCCCGAAAGCCTAAAAAGTTATCAGGTCACTGCTTTTTTGGTGCATAACAACTGCCAATAATACTTGTGTGGTCTCACTCTCGGGAAAATCCTAAACTGTTGTCCGGGACTAGACTTTCAACCATAGAGATCATTCACTGCTTCTATAGAGAATGTGACTCTATGGCAGGACAGCCAGGATTTTCCTTTTAAAAAGTCTTGTTTAGTCAATGGATCACTTCAAATGCCTCGTTAACATGCATTTAGCCGGCCAATATAAAGAATAAAGGCCTGAGTGGGTGTGACGGTTCAGTTAAAAAAAAAAGGGAAAACAAAAGAAAACAGGATAGAAGAGAAAGCCAAAGCTGAGAGGACACAATCCACAGCAACCAATTCATTAATCCAAGAATTTGAGCAGAACGTGTTGCTTGATGCATGTCAGTCCAAAAACTAAAACACGGCAGCAAGTCATTTAATAAAAAAGCAGCATCACAGAAAAAGTGTGGGAAAATAATTCGGAAATTTGAGTAGCTGTGAACTCATTCGTTTGAGTCATTTGTCTAGATGTGAATTATATAGGCTGTTAAATTCCTCTCAGATTATGTGTTTGAAAAGTGGATTTTTATATCCAAAACTCTTCTAGGACAAACATGCAGCACTCACCTATAGATCCTTTGGGGCAGTTCATAGCAACTGGACGACCAAAACTGGTTCTTGGCCACCAGATTCCAGCATTGAATGCCTTGGGGCAGACATCATAAACGACTGCAATTCAAACACAGGACACACAGAAGCGTGAACTTTTCACATTCACACAAATGCGGTTTGGCACTTCTATACTTCTATTATTTAACTGCTTATTATTGTGGAGATCCTATTACACGACTTTGGGCAGATATTATGTAAGAAACATTTAAACAAAGATGATTTCTTTAAGCAGCTGTTAAATTGAAACTGAACTGGTGTTGAAATTATATTTAAGCTTTATCCAAAATGTAATAACAGTAATATGTTTATTGCATGAACTTTTAATTAGCTTTCCATTTTAAGCTTGATTGTGTTACATGTTATAAAATACCAAGTTCTGACAGCAGCAGTAAGCTGATATATATAGATAATAGATACTGAATTATAGATAAGCTTTCTTTATATTAAAATGGCTGCAGGTAATCAGGGATAAAGCACCATGTGGTAAGTACACACCCTCACAGCCAGTGTTAGTCACTTCTGCAAAGGGGTTATCACATCTGTTGCACTCTCGGCCAATCACACCAGCCTTGCACGGACACTGGCCGGTCTGAGGATCACAGGTTCGAGAGCTAGCGCCCGGAAAAAAGCAGTCACATGGGTAACAGGCATCGCTGTCTTTGGGGCTGTAATAATTATCCTGTGAGAAAAGTAGGGAAATGTAAATGCATTGTGTTCCGAGAATACAAATCAAACTCAAGAAAACATTGTGATTGAGTATTTAAACTGTATGTATGTAGGCAGCTTTAAGCCCTAATGTGGTGAATACCTTGCAGCGACACTCTCCTGTGGTCTTGTTGCAGTCTGGGTTGAAGCCTTTACTAACATCACAGTTGCAGGGGCCACACACAGGGCTTCCCCACCAGCCTTTGGGACATGGTTTCTCCATCCTGATTAAACAAATGGTGCCATTAATTGAAAAACTTGTACATAAATGACATTTTACCTTGACAGCCTCAATTCGTAATCTTAGTTATCTTATCTTTTGAGCACATGCTCAAAACATAAGTGGCTTAGAGTCAATGATTCAGTTCATAATTGATAATATTAAAAAAAATAATAATAATTTAGCAAAGATTTCACAAGGGCAAAATGATCAGTGCAATGTTCAGATGTACAGACAGGGAGACTCATTAAAATAAATAGAAATGCCTTATCTTTCCATCCTTAAAGAATATGGCAAAAATAATGGCGGATTTATATAGCATGGCAGAAGCTATGTAGGATTAACACAATTGGCTAAAGAACAAATACCAACAGTATTTAATAGTCATTGTGTAGCGTACTCTTTCAAACTGGCAAATACCATTTACCATTTATTTAGAAGCCAACCCCAAATGCTTATACCTGTACAGGCAACACTGTGTTCTACCAGGCTCATAGGTCCAATACCTTTTCCCTTATTTATGTATTAAACATGGTGTTAGTTTCCATTGCTATACTGATTGCACACACCTGTAAGTTTAGATCGAAACCATGTAACGAATATCGGTTAATTTATGACGTCCTCGTATTTACTTTAACTAAGGCTATATGCAGGCTGAATAAAGTACACTTTGTTTTTTCAGCCATGCTGGAATGCATTAACAAACTAAACAAACCACATCAACAGAGTATGAAAACTGACAGCGTGAGAAAGGTAAATACCAGAATCAGATAAAGATAAATAGAAGACAGATATGCATGGCTACAGTGCATCTTTTTTCAGTGGTAGACAAAGCCATTGAGCCGAGGCTGAAGCCTGAGTAAAAAAAAAAGACAGAAAGTAAAATGGCCCTTTTCCCCCTACAAGGATTGAAATGTCACGTGGTGTAGTAAAAAGGCTTTAGTTAATGGCATATAATGTGAATGCACAATAACCATATAAGGACAACTCAATTATTAGAGATCAGATTCCACAATTAATCCAGATTGAAGTATAAACTAAACAAATGCAACAAATGCCACAACAAGCTACATTAGAACAGGTGTGTTAGGATGGATAGGTAAGGAGTGACCTTTGTGAGGTGACATAAAAGTAAAGGCAAAAACATGTTAGGATAAAACACACTGTGTTGGTGGTCAGCTTGGGACAGTTTATACACTTGTTAAGTGAATGAATACTGCATTGACTCTGTTTGGTTTATTCAAGTCATCCTTTCACACACTGCTTTAGCTCAAGCTGGCACAAGAACCAAACCCACCCACAGAGAAAAACACACACATTTTGAATCTGCCAGAGCTCTGGACCTTTCAGGTTCCTGCAGCTCCTTATATGGAATCCAAATACCCCAAATGTGTGGGCAGGATCATCTTTGGATATACTGTAAATGTATTCAAAATTGTGTTGCAATCCATTGCATTAAAATAGAATCTTACAGATTTATCCTTTAGTGAAATGTATTTCTGAGAGCATTTGAAAGTAGAATAAAATGTTTATTATCAGGTCATTCAACGTTTCTTGTTACTTATTTACTAGATTTGTGATTCAAGGTAAAAATGGCTTGCACTACACAAACAAAATCCAAGATGGCACCTCTGTGTTCGGACGCTGTTCTGGTCGCTCCGTGATACAATAAATTCCATATAATCTTTACTTCTGTCTCGCACATTTAAATACATTTGCACAATTTTTAACTTCTACTTATTATATAATGGATTTTCTAATGGTCTCTATTTTCCAATCTTTTTTCCTACATTATATTTAAAGTTCCTTTTTTTAATGCAGAATTCTTCAGGCAACCGATCAACTTTGTATTTCACTGCAAGTTGCATTCTGTGTATAAGTACTGTTGTGACAAATGAAAATCATGAATCTTGAATTTCAAGAACCCTTTAAGCACCCTTTAAGAAATGTGCAACAAAATATACACATTTTGGAAAAAAATTACTTTTGGATCCACTTGAAATAATAATCATAAACGCAAGCAAGTTGTCAACCTTTAACCAATTCTCTTACTCTACAATTTTTACTCCTGAAATATGTTTCCTTTATTGTTTATCACCATGACGATAGTAAAATGGATATAAACTCATACAATTCAGGTAATTGATATTAATAAAAAAACAAACACAGTTCACACCCTACTTGAGAATATGGAGAACAATAGGGTAAGCCTGTACAGACATGTTTTACTGTGCTGTGTGGAGAAGTGCCAGGGCTGTGACACACAGGCTCATTAAGACACTCACTTCCAGTACTGGCCGCAGGAACATTTCCACCGAGTTGACCGAGACATTTTTCCAAAATGAACGAGGAAAACACAGTGTCATGCTGCCAACCCTTACAAACCCATGCAGTCACGTACACGGTTGTAAAATGTACGAACAAGAATACACTCAATATTTATTGACTTGACATGCCTTAAAGGGATCCGGTAGGCATTTTCAGCAAGCGCTGACAAGAGCCTAGTTACTGAAAATTTGGACTCTGCTACACTGTGTGACTGTAGCCTGATTAAACAAACGAATCTAAGCCGTCATTTTGTACTCGCAGGAGTTGGCAGCCACTGAAAGTTTCACACCGAAAGTCGCTGCGCTGGTTTGATAGCAAGTAATGTGAGTCACGTTGAGGTTAGCCGGAGGAGAAGTCATTTATCGTGCTTTTCTTACTTGTTCTCACAGTACTGGCCATAGTAGTTCTGACCGCACTCGCACGTGTAGCCGTGAGACGAGCTGGGCTTCTGCATACAGGTGGACACGTGCTCACATGGGTTTAGCATGCAAGCGTCTAGGCAATCTTTCCCGAAAAAGCCTGGAGGCAGAGAGAGAGAGAGAGAGAGAGAGACAGGTAAAGAGACAAAAAGAGAGAAAATTAAATGTCACCAAAAAGTAATAATTTGTCCCTTAGTACAGTTTTGCACAACAATCGACACAGCTAAAAAAACATACTGCTTGTTGAACAGACACAAACATTATCTCTTTTGTAACAGAGCTTCTGCTTAAAGCATTTTTAAACCATTTATACAAACACAAAGAACCTGCAATGTTATGTTGTTTGTCTTTCTGGATCAGATTGTCTATTAAATGTAGTAAATGTAGGAGCTGTAAAAGGAAATACTCAGATATAGATGTGTGTATATTCAGCTTACCTGGCTCACACTCACAAGTGTGAGCGTTCCACTCGTCCACGCAGAAGCTGTTCTTAGGGCAGATGTTAGAGTCACAAGGGCTGGCCAGGTCACAGCCCTCCTCGACGCGAATCTTCAGACCTTGCTGCATGTTTATGTTGCCGATGTTGGTCGAGGTCTCGCCCATCCTCACACCCTGTAACAGACGTACACGCATTTCCATTCTCAATTGACCCTACATAACAGGCAACCCATGTAATGGCTTGAACGAATGCAACAAACCTATAAATTTTTTTAATACCGCTTTATCTATGTAAAGCTGCTTTGAGACAATGTCCATTTTAATTAACTGAATGGAATTGAACAAATCATCTTTGAAAATCCATATGTTTACCTGTATGCAGCCCTGAAAGCCTTGTAGGACATTGTTGTTCTCCCCCTGAAGGCCTCCGATATACAGACTCTTTATCTTCAGTCCAGGGAGCTCATTTCCGATTTCAATTGACCTCTGCAGAACATCCCAGAGCATGCAATACTTATTAATCACAGTATGGTGACGAAATCGGTAAAAAAAACTAACAATGTAACAATGCGTCATAAATACATGCAGATCAGCATTAACACAGCACTCAACAACATAGAACAGCCTCAAATCACTCATTATAGCCACACAACACATCATTTTACAATATGTTGCCTTTTTAAACCTTTATAGTTTTTCAGTGGAAAAAGACAAAATCTGTACTGGTTGACAATTTCTAGTAGTGTCTCAAAAATCACAATACTGCATACCACTTTCTAAATATCTGTCTGTAATAACAAACGGCCCAAAAAGATATCGTTATCTCATTTAAAACACAATGTCCAGACCATCACATACCTTAAACATATCATAATCAAGAGACACTTGAGCCATGTATTTGGTGTCTTTGCCTTCTTTGCTGCTAATGATCTCTACGAGAAGGTGGTGCCATTCTCCGTCATTCACCCTGACCTCGGGAAACTCGAGCAGCGCCATGCGCTTGTCCCCTAGCAGCACCTCCATCTGCACCTGTCGGTTCACCACCTACAGGAAAATCATAAAAAAAACCACCATAAAAGTATTTTCTGAAAATGGAAAACAAGTGCTGGACAGCTCAATGTCATTTCAAGACCTTTTGTAAACACACATTGCTCCAATGCTGTTATAAAATAATCACAATCAAATATTCAACCCTTTCAGTCACATAGTATTAATGAATCTCAAGAAAACAAAAATCTCAATAAAAGAATTTTCCACACCAACAGCAGCAAATCGATTTACAAAAACAAAACATGTCCGGTCCTTGCTGTTTACTCACTTGCAGGTTGATTTGGGAAGCAGAGCCAGCATTAGCCTGCATCAAGGTGGCAGTGGTGCTGCTCTGCCTTGTTCGGAACATCAAGCCGATGTACCAGGGCACAGCTACAGTGATATCGTGATCGCTCCATGACATCATGGCCTGTCCATCAAAGTATTGTGGCGAGGGCATCACTGTAAAAACAAGATACCGTTTAAAACAACATTTTTTTTTTTTTACATTTAATTACGCAGCAAATAATACAATTGCGGAGTTGTAAGAGCCTGCATTAGTGGTTGTTACTATACCTCAAATAACCACAAATAAAACCATGTGTTGTACTTCCTGAGATCCCAGAGACTGGGCTTAACGAATACCAGAAATAACATGAACTTATAATCCACAATTAAACCAACATTAAGAGACCATGTGATCAATAATCGATTGCTCCCCTCACGATGAAGCCTGGTGCTGAAAACTGTGAGGCACATTTTTCTAGTGGCACCCATTATTTGTGACATTCTATTATTTGAAAAAAAAAAAAAATTTGCGTCTAATTTTGTCAGCACGTCAGTCTCAAATTTCCTTTTTCTCTTGGGTCATTCTTCTCTGTCTCCAAGTTTTCTGTTACCCCAAGGGAAGATTGCAGTTACAAGCTCTGACCTGCTGCTATGTAAATGTTCAAATATTTCTTGAAATGCCTCTTTCTTTTGGGCCAAACTGACTTAAAATGAGTTGGCTGAGACTCTTTGAAGTGTGCATAAGAATGTAAGTCTACATAGTTATTCATATTTGAAATATGATCATGGTTTTTGCTCAACTACTCTTTTTTCTAATACATTCAACCACAACGTTATATAAATACGTTTTATATAACGTGAAATTGTATTTTGCGTTCAATATTTTAAAAAAACATATACTCAATGTATGTAACAAAAGCATGTCAAACCTACTTAATGACAAAATGCAATGCAAATATAATTGCAAATATAAAAATAATTGGTTTTTATAAGCGATTACAATCCTCAGAGATAATGCCGTGTCTGAAATACGAGAAAAAGAGCCTCACACGCAGTTTAGCATGCAGCACACACACCTCACACGATTAGAGAAGTTATTCAGCCGCCATCAACACTCACTAAAGTGCCAAAGATTCTCAAACACTTGCAGCAAGAGTTCCGTGTTTAACTCCAGGACGTACATTTAATCTGCTCACTAACCAGACAGCAGAGCAGCAGAATAAAAGCCATCAGAAAACAGTTTCATTCGCATCTGTAGAAAACAGTTGGCAAAAAAAAAAAAAAAAAAAACTCGACTGTCCTGCAGCTAAACTGAAACACAAGTGAGCGTGCTAGTTCAAGGATTCACCTCATCAGCATGAACGCATGAGCTTTCTATTGGAGAAAGCTGATTTAGCCAGAGTTTATAGCTTTCAGATGAGCACATGGAAGAGAACATTTTAACTTTCCACAAGCTGCTTTCCTGTCCTATAAAATGTCTGACCACAAAATCCCTGTTTAACATGCTGACTAATGTATCATTATAATCCTGTTTCACCTCAGATGTACACATGTCGATCAGTCACTCAGCACGGGGTTCACTGTTGTATATTATGGATTGTCCTGATGAATCATCCTAGGCTTTTTACAGGATTTGAGAATCTCATTACTGCTACATTCCTGGCAAATCAGAACACATCTAAGTTACCTAATGCTCAAGTTTTGTGCGGTATAAATACTCTCTCTCTCTCTCTCTCTCTCTCTCTCTCTCTCTTTCTCTCTCTCTCTCTCGTGCGCTCTCTCTCTCTCTATCTCTCTCTCTCTCATTAAAGCTTACAGTTTATGTTTTAGAGCTAAAGTGAAATTAGCAGATGCTGAGTGAGATTGTCTGTCTTTCATTTAAAGGTGAAAATCCACATTTTCTCATCCACGTCGCTTAAAAGAAGACCATTCTTGCTTGATGTAGAAAATAAGGTATAGGTCTATGTTATTTCTAGGACATATTACTGTTTTGACATCTCTTAAGCATCAGTTTTTAGATTGACAGAGGCCTCAAAAAGTGTTTTTACTTGACAAGAAAATATTGCTGCTGATAAATATGTTTACACAAATGCAAAAAACTCGGATAACATATAATAAAAAAAAAACTACAAATAAAGTCAGTTTATTTTCCAAGTAAATTCTCTTTTCCCTTTTGCAGTTTCCTTTCTGAAGCAGCCTCATGCTCATAACACGCCTTTTCAAGGCCAGAGTGAATTTTCCTTTTGAATCATGAACTTGATTCTACACTTTGTCATTACAGCTCAGTGCCAGGCATGTGACGATGACTCATGTTCTTCCTGAGGGATGAAATCGAGCCCTTTTATTAAGCTGTAAAGAATAAAAAGGTGTATCTTAACAGGCTTGGCAACAACATGACAGCAGATTTGCTAGAGGGTCTTATCGGCTGCTGCTTTGAGTCTGTGTCACAGTGAACTGAATATCGGGCTGAAAAACGACAGCAAATTTGATCTGATGGATAGCAGTACAGAAATTTCTCTGCATGTTACATGTGGTTTTGTGGACAGTCAATGTGTGAATAAAGAATAAATAAAAACACTGACTGTCAAAAACTTTCTTACCTTGTTCACAGTTCTTGCCTCCGCGGCCAATAGGACAATTGCAGGAATAGGTGTTCCACTTGTTCTCACACTGACCTCCATACTGACACAGGGCATCGTTGCAAAAGTTCCTCTTTGCAGGACAGCCTGGAAGAAAAATAAGGAAATCAGTAGATAAATCATACAGAATATTTCTGTGCTTTACAAGGGAAATATACAACACCAACATGTGAAACACCTTATCATTAACTCCTCAAACACATGGATTTTTACTGTTACATGACAGGATAATGTGCTGGCAACCCTAATGTCGTTATTTGGGTCAAGCCAGAGCTTTGTGATTTTATTTTATAAGATTTCACAGAGTGTGGGATGGAATATTCACAAATAAAATCTCCAACAGTGTTTATAAATTATACACACTATATTGCCAAAAGTATTGGGTCACCTAGTCACAAGTATGGTATATGAGTTTATAAGCATTGGATACCATATTTAATTCAAAGTGCTCCTATAATTCCCTCCACTCTTCTGGGAAGATGTTTTACTAGATTTTGGAGTGTGTTAATGGATATTTGTGTTCATCAGCCACAAGGGTATTATGAAAGGCAGGTACAAGATCTTCCTCATCTTCAAGGAGCTCACTTTGTGCACAGGGGCATTGCCATGCTGGAGCAGGTTTGGGGTTCCAAGTTCAAGTGAATGCAAAATTTTATTACAGCTCATCTAAAGTGCAATTGAGTGCCTCCAGTTTTGTGGTAACAGTTTGGAAAAGAACCACATATAGCAGAAAAGGTTTTGGCAATATAGTGTAACAGTGCAGATATCTATGCCTAATATATCTAATACTTGGATGCACTTTTTTGTACATGTCAAAACCTTTTTACAAATTTAGGAAACCAAGAGATTTAAAGCATTTATTATAAAAACACATTAAAACAATCAATAGCCACTACTTAATGGATCAATGTGCATGCAAGCCACTCTCATAGTCAGACCTGCTGTGGTGCCATTGTTGGCGATGAAGCTGGCCATGTCCATGGGCTTGCTATCGATGGTTAGGTTCCTCATGCAGCCTACGAAGTCTCTGTTTCTCACCGGGAAATCCTCTGGCAGGTTGGGGACACCACCCAGCAGCAGAGGGCCAGTCAGGTCCAGCGATCTTCAAAAAAATGACATCCGGTATTACTAATCATCCAGGATGCTAACATATACTATATACCAGACTATTGCTTTAGTCACTAATTTATCTAACAGCTGTGCAAACATAAATTGCATGTCACTTAGACATTACAAATGAAATGAAAAGTAAGAAACAAATGATTGACCATACAGTAAATATAGTGTAAAACCATAACCTGCATATTTCTGTTTAAGTTATAACAATCTTACTAATAAAAGGCACACCAGTAGCCATGTCTTAATCTGCTCATATTTGTCAAACATCTTGGAAAACTGCAATTCAATGCAGACTATTGAATTTAACGATGGTGGATTGTATACTATATTTTAAAAGCAGCCTAATTCTCCAAAATTAGGTGATAGTGTGAAACATTGCTGGTCACCCGGTGTGGAGCAGATCAGAGAGCGCTCACTACCCAGGTACACATTTAATCGGCATGCGTGAAAAGCAAAAATGGAGGCATTACAAGTCTTTTACAAGATAAGATTACTAAGCATCACATCAAAGGGTTGTGCGGGTTTCGCCGCTCCCTACTGTGACCTGGTCCGTAACTGAAGTTGTTGTGTGAGAGTGGGTTTTGTACTAAATAATGGCAGTACAGGATTAGCTCTGTTTTATGTCACAACATGCCCTCTTTATCTAATTCTCACATCCCTTTGTTTTTTTTGCTGTACTACAATAAAACATTCCGCAGGCTACTGTATAATCTATTAGATATATACATGCTATATGTACAGCACACAGAGCGGTTTAAAAACTCTTCTGCATATTACATTTAACCCGATCCACTCAGTGACCTGCTTGGAGCAGGTTGGCACAAAATGGAGCAGGTTGCTTGCCATCAGGCTGAGGACACTTGTTCCTGCTCTAATTTTATTTGCATTCGTTTGAAGTGCTTTTAACGCAGAGCTGCATGTGCAGCCACGCCCACTGCCTTAATCTCTATGTGCACAGCTGTTCAGCCAGATATTATAACAATTGCAGATCAATGACAATTAAAAATAAAAACATGCCACTCCAAAATCACCCACAACTGTTCTATTTGGCTAAAAAATCTTTGGAATGGTTGTTATTAACATTTTATTTAAACTATTCAATAAGTCCCTTTTGCAATGTCAATACAGCGGGGTTATCCTTGAAAAGACCCACTCCTATTAGAACAGAAATATTTAGTGATCAGGCAGAATCAGTTTGTAATGATTTGCTGTAAGTAGGTGGGTGTGCCACTAGAAAGACTATAAAAGGGGCTAACTGGGCATGATTGCAATCTCTAGGGATTATGAGAATTATGAGAATATAACAGATCTGTTAAGCGAGAGAAAGACATAGACGGATAAACACAATAATAGGTACTAACTTCTTTTGGCCTGATTGTGTGCCCTGTGCCGCACACGTGTAGTTCCCGATTTGCGTTCCGAAGCGCACTGCCATGGCAATATCACAGTCATCCACAGCCACCACTGCCACCTTCTCCCCGGAAGGACCATTCGGGACCCCCAGGCG
Organism: Silurus asotus; assembly: GCA_024362625.1. Taxonomy (NCBI): domain Eukaryota; kingdom Metazoa; phylum Chordata; class Actinopteri; order Siluriformes; family Siluridae; genus Silurus; species Silurus asotus. The sequence goes on along the minus strand of MU551697.1, from coordinate 3,216,988 downwards.
CCCAATGTTTGGCTGCAGCACACACAAAAACACATGCAGAGAGAGGTCAGTCACAAGTTCAGTCCAAATACATGACACAAAAAATCTGAAGCTTACTGTAAAAAAAAGTATTAAAGCAAATCACCTCGCATTATATAAAATATATGGCAACACAACTAAAGCAAGTAATGAGTGAATTGGTTTGATCAGAGATTTAAAATTAATATTTATGAATAATAAATAATATATCCTTAAATCAAATGATATCTTACTATCTTACAAAATTGTACACAATGAATTATTGGTTGCAATACAGAAGCTGTTATGTACAGCCACATATACACATACCATATACAAAAGGCTTTATATAGGCAGCTGATGTATGGGCAGGTTGTTTAAGTGTTTAACACATTCGTTCATATTAATTTACCATACAAGTAGCAAGTAAGAAGTGTGTGTGAGAGAGAGAGAGAGAGAGAGAGAGAGAGAGAGAGAGAGAGAGAGAGAGAGAGAGAAACTAAACGTTTTTCAAGTTGGGTCCAGGCATGGTACAGCATGGTTTCCACAGCAGAGACCTTATCACCATCACTACGGCCCCACCTATATATCATCACCCTTTTACACCACCAAAACACACTCTGTTTTCCAATAGATTTTTCCTCAACAACTAGACATTAGCCTTCAGATGCTCAACCCTCTTTCATCCTGTTTGTTTTGCCTTCTGTGCCGTCTTGGACATTTAAAACATCCCCTTCTACATGTACATCTCTAAGTCTGAGCATTTGATGCTGTTTTCTAAGGAAGTGCAGTAGTGTCAGAGAATGTAGAAGCAGGAGTCATCAAGGTGTGAGCAGGAAAGCAGACTCCCATCAGGGAAAGAACAAAGTTTTAGAAGAGCCGAATGTGTCACAGTGTGTGTCAAAAGTCCTTAATATAGCAGATTAATGGCACCAGAGATAAAAGCAGCATGCTCATATTTTGGTGCATTGTTCCAGTGCTTTAGCAGCAGGATACAAGGGCGTGAGTTATTATCCAGATGGCTATCTCCAGTCCTGCTGGGTGTTTTTTTTACATAGGAGACTGAGCAAAACAAAACTGGCTAATGGTTAGACATTAGGTGTCATCCACATAACATGGAACACGTATATTTGCATGGTTCCTTTTAAAACGGTTCCTTTTATATATATATATATATATATATGAGTAAACTACTAACTTAAAGCACTTTCTACAGTTGCACCTGTCACTTTCTCCTCATTGAATATCTGTGCAGAAAAATGACACTCTGCTGCCACCTACTGCCAAATAGCTCGATTACGTCAATAATTATTGTGATAAAACGTTGTCAGCACTAAACATAACCAGTGGGCAGTGCATTTATATTTTTTAGTTGGAATTGTGACATAACATAGGACCGTGTTTTTGGTTTGTTTTTTTCTCTAGGCGATATGCACAGAAGCAGGGCTTATGGCTCTGAGGGAGAGGAGAATGAAAGTAACAAACGAGGACTTCAAGAAGTCCAAAGAGAACGTGCTCTACAAAAAACAAGAAGGGACACCAGAAGGCCTCTACCTTTAGATTGGCAATTTACATTTTTGCCTAGTCTTACTTAAAAAAAAAAAACTATTACACTTGCTTTTGTCTGTGCTGGCTGTCATTTTTGTCTCTTGCAATTAAACTGTATTACACTTCAGCCCAATTGCTTTTTTTTATAGAAACTGGCAGTACAGTTGTCACGTGTTTTGCTTAAAAAAAAAAAAAAAAAAAAA
>MU551697.1:3164380-3214591 GCA_024362625.1 Silurus asotus | reverse complement strand
TATATATATATAAAAAACATGTTGAATAAAATGTCAATGGATTAGTACCACAAAGACTCAAGTTCGACCAGATAGAGCCTGAAGTCACATTTCCACTAATCCAAATCTGGAGTAGGCTTTCACTGAGACCTGAAGTTTCATTTCGGGTGCTGAGCTGAGTTCTTTATAGAGTGCTGGAGTGCAGTAGATCAAGGCTAACCCTGCAGAAAGCTGAGCCAGGATCCCCTATGGTGGTTTTGGCAGCACCTAACACTGATTGACATGTGGGATACCAAACATGCATTACAAGCAAAGAAAGAGAGAGAAAGAGAGTGAGTGAGAGAATGAGAGAGAATGTGAGAGAGAGAGAGAGAGAGAGAGAGAGAGAGAGAGAGAGAGAGAGAGAGAGAGAGAGAGAGAGAGAGAGGGAAAAAGAGAGATGTGTTGGTACATGCACTGAGTCTGCATTTATCTCGAAATAGTACTCATGCTGCAATGAAACCAACATAATGGAATAATATTACTTCAGTCTGCATAATCAGAAGGTAATTCAATATCTAGTCTATGTCAAGAATTCGATATAAACAAATGATGTAGGAATGCCACAGTTGAGCTTAGCATAAACCTCTTTTTCATTGGTTATAATGGACTCTTTGTGCTGATCCACACGGCTGAGGACATGTGTGAAAGGTTACGGCTACTTTTTCCATCTGTGTGCTAATGGAAACAAGGAAACAGTTCAGTTTCACAGCTGAAGAGTAGCAGAAAGTATGAACGTCACTTATTGACAGAATGCTGAATGCTGGATATATAATAATAAAGGGCGGTGAATTCTGCTGTTGGGTTGCCTATCTAAAATAGGATCTCTTAATGCGGTTATTTGTCTAAAAATGCTTGATGTGTTTTAGCAGCCACTGACATAAATCATTAAGAGAAAAAAAACAAACATTCTGACAACCCTAGACAAACCCACACACACACACACACACAAACACACACACACACACACACACACACACCCACACACACACACACCCACCCAAGTGCACATCTATCCGTGGCATCAGTCCACATGCCTTCTGGCCCCTGAAACCAACAGGTGTCAGCTTGTGTACATTCGCCGCCCTGCAATTCCAAACGTACTTTTTTTTTTCCCCTCCTCTATCCATCCTACCATCACATTGCCGTTACAGATCAATTTAAACAGTTTTTTTTTTATATTTGTAACAAACCAGTCTGAGCTGTAGTAACCGATAATAAACCTACACAGTTTACAGTGTGGTACAATGGTGGTATTTTCCTGCTCATGTGTTAAACAGGGGTAGATGTCTGATAGAGTAACAACTAGATCTTGTGAGGTGCATTTCAACAATGGATGAAGGTCCTGCAGAGACAGTGCACTACTGCAGCTGACATCACACACACTTTAAGAGAGACAATGAGTAAATATTTGACTATTTGTCCAGCTGTCTGCACACAAATGTGCTTAAAATGTCCAACATGTGTCACTGAATGCAAACTTGACACTACTGTAAACCATAGAAACACAACAATACTATCCTATAACAGAAGCATGTATTTAAAAAAAATATTTCTGTAACTACATAAGATATGTAAGTACAATCAGGTCAGTTAGTCTTTATAATCAGCCTAATCAATCAGAGGCATGGTGATTGGATCCATAATGGTCTGAGTAAAATAAATGTACACAGTAGTACATACGCAATTAACAACTACATCTACAATTTAGCCACTTTGTAATCCCACCACTGACTGTATTAGATGCTGAGGTGTGGTCTATCAAAAAAGAATGCATTTGGCTAAAAATCACAAAAGATCCCGTCACCCGAGTTGAACACGACGGAAAACCCTTCTGTACAAGTCGCAACCTCTCTCCGTCATTAAGCTAGGACTTTATCTCATTTAAGCAACTCTTTCAACATGCTCCCTCCAAGTAGGTCAACATATTAATCACTATGTCTCTCGAGCAATTCCATGAGCACAAAGATAGCTAAACAATACTATTTAAGAGTTGTAAACACTGCTTATCAGCCTAGATATATTTAACCAAATTGTAAAGACAATATCAGCTATTAAGAATGCGTTTCCCTTAGTGCGCCTTTTTAAAGTTGTTAAGCAAAATCCAGGCCTAGTAGACCTAGTCTTTTTCCCCCACATATGAATGTTGACATCTGAATGTTGATCTCCACAGCTAACAACGAAAAAAGAAAGAGGTTGTGCCAGGACAAAGCCTAATTCAGCACAAGGAACCACTTTATTACTTTAACAGTAAAGAATCACAATCAAAGCTCACTATAATTGTCTTAAAATTGGTGCATTTTTCCACATGAAATGCTGTGCAGTATGTGATTCTGCTGAGTCAGTAAGTTGCAGTACGAAGAATGGATTCCAAAATGTTTCCGGAAAACCCAACGAGCTTGCTCGGGACTAGGACCTGAATTTACTTGGAACCAGGTAAAATGTTCAGGCAGATGTGATGGGATGTGATTGGGGGAAAGGTTCACATTTTCCAAGCAATCTTTACATGTTGTTGCATGAGGGCATTGTCTTGCCCAAAGGCTGAGCTCAAGTTTCTAAAAACTCTCTGATTTGACATCTTTATTTGTGCCGAAACCTCAGATTTAAGAAAAACTGCCTTGTCAAAACCGACAAGTAGAAATCTTCTGTTACATCAATTCAGCCTGTCATACAAGTGGCTGCGAACAGTCAGTGTTGCTTTTTGGGATTTATCTCTAATCCTGTATAACACATAAAAAGGAATATTGGTTTACACTATAAAAAAAAGTAACAACAATATGAAGCTGAGATAAAAAATATATATATATCAGCTTCTCTCACGTAAAGTAGTGTAGAGAGGCTCATGAAGAGTGCAGTGTTGTCTTTTTATTGTCTGCTGGTCAGTTCAGGAAAGACAAAATGGAGCTAGATAAATACAGGATTTTATTTGGGTTAGACTGAGGAAACTCAGCAGCCTGCGCTTTCTTTTCTTTCCTCTCCCTCCTTCGTGTCTTCCATTTCCTCCTTCACGGAACAATCAGTACGTCTGGCGCTGGCATCACAGCAATGCGTATAAGACTGTGTTTTCACAACGCTGTCCTCCCCCAAGCCTTTATACACAAAGTTCAAACACCATTACCTCACCCACCCTGTAGCAGTGTAAACCTAGAGCTGTGAATAATTAAAAGGAACCTGCCTGACCCTATATACACACACACACACACACACACACACACACACACACCTACATACACAGTGCCAAACATTCCCTCAAGACATACACCTAGCACCATGTTGTTCTCTTCCCCACAGGACAGGAGCCACAATTTCAGACCTATATGTTACACAGGCCTTGTCTCTATAACAAGGTCATCTATCAATGCTTGGCCATGTTCCACGGAGATGCAGACGGACAGCGGCTTTTGTCTCCTTCTGTTCCTTTAACACAAGAACAAACTGGAAGGAGGAAAAAAAACACTACACAAACTTCTCCAGTTTCAGCTGGTGTCCACTTCACCTCACTGACTGGTTTACCTCACCTCTAAACACATACTTCACCTGACAAACCTCTAACATTAATGCCGGTTAAAACCTGCCAACAACAAAAAAAAAAATACCTGAAGATAAAAATGTTTCACAAAATATATGTCTCATATTCCAGGAAATGATCTCAAATATCTCAGAACATTCCAATCACTCATCACATACTATATGAAAGAGTCCTAAAAAACGAATTCTTAAGTAGAGACAGCGCTGATAACTTATTACACACACACACACACACACACACACACACACACACACACACACACACACACACATTGTTGCATGGAGAGTAAAATTTGAAGAAAGTATTAACTCATGCAGGCAGAAGCAGAGGGTCAGGTATTCATTATATTCATAAACATGAGACAGTTAAACTTTGGGATTTTGGGATACTAAGTAAATAAAAAAAATACTTGAAAATGCAAAAAGATTTCTGCAAGAGTATAATTATAAAGCAATCCCGTGAACGTTTCCGGTTCGGGTGACCATTTTTTTCACATTAGCATGGTGTTTAGTCATGCTGTACAGAATCTGAGGAATCTAACGCACAAAGTGAGACAGTGAAACCCTTTTAGCTCTGAATGTGAAGATAAAAAGAAAGAGAAAAATGAAGCCAATATGCAGGTACTTCCTGACAGAAATAGAGGGGGGACAAAAGATGCACCTGTATGCACTATATTCCCTTCCTGTTTGTTTTGAAACGGTAAGTAGTACAAAAAACAGGGCCTTAGAAATCTAAAAGGTGAACTTCAACCCATTTGATCGGGATTCAAACAGGTCCTATTACACAAATTGTAATTAGAAATAAAATTGTATCTGAAAATGTTTTTTAATTATTTCTGAAGTTTTTCTGTAGTTTTCTGAAGTAGTTTGTTGTTGATAATTGAGATATTCCACAGAAAATCTCAGCTCACACTTTTAACCAATGCAATTCACATGCAAATTACTGCTAATGACATTGGAGACTCTGAAAAACTCTTAATGACTGTCAGTCAGCTTTGTATGCGGGAGCCTGTGCCCATACAATATTGCACTGAATACACAAAAAAGTATACAAAACCTTTCAAACGTGACTGGAGCCTGTACATAAAGTGACAAGTATGCACAAGAGTGACAGGTGACAGTGCTCTGGGAACACATTAGTTTGGCATGAACAGTCTGAAATGAGTGACAAGGCAAAGGTGAGCAGTTTAAATGTTGGCAAGAACGCTTAAACTGGCATGATCTTCAGATTAATCGGATAAACACCTCTTAACATGTTTAAATGTCATTCTCTGATAATCCTTCTTAGATCTCCATATGCATGGATAAATCAAGAAGAGCAGGCTTTATGTAGAAACCGTTTCCAGGACATTATTTTTTTATCCATTGATGTGTCGGACAATTAGCGATCTTATCCTTTCCAGGCTTTATGTGAAGCTTAATTCGGGATGACAGAATTACTTCCTGTGTGCCAACACAAACAGTCAGAAGCAACACTTTCTTTTTTTTCTGTGGTTGGTTGCATTGTGATGGAGAAGCCAACCTTCACAGTTTTGCTGTAGGCTGTTTACATTTTGGTCTAGATGCTCCAAAAAGAAACCAGGGAATTTCTAAAAGCAGAATGATTCATGTCTGTTCTCCAGTCATATTTAATTCAGGAAACAGTGAAGCGCTGGAGCAAAGCAATAGCATTTAATGCTAGTTGAAAAGACATTGAGTTTGAGGTAAAGTTTGTGTAGCAATGACCTCTGAGTGTCAATGTGCTACATGACATGACTGTTATAACTATGGGTAACAGATGACACATACATTCTCTGTCTCCCCTTCACACGCACTTTAGTTCTTTAAAACACTCCATGCACTTCATATGAACCTGCCACTGAGGCTTATCGCTCACATACAACAACGTAACAATACCATGTGCACAGTTAATCTTTCATCACATATTCATGCACTAAAAATAACACTCTTGCTAAAAAATCTCTCTCCCCCTCTCAATGAGTTGTATTTCTGATTCTGGCCAGGATCCTCTTCAGTGTGTGAGCCTGTTTGTGGTACAGCTGTGCTTCCTGATATGACATCATGCTTCCTTCCTATCTGGGGTGTGACATTTTCTAAGTCCGTCTGTATGTCTCGTCCACTCTCTCTTATCCATCTCTCTTCTTCTGAAACCTAAAGGCATTATGGTGGGGGCTGATTATTTGATCACCAGATTTATTTGTTGGTCACATGACCACTTCTGATGGGGATAGGGAGAATGCAGCCTGACATAAAATCAAATTTTATTTAATATTAAAGTAAAAAAGCAAACAAAATAGCTTATTGCTTATAGCAAAACTTAATAGTAAAAGTCCTTGGCTGTTCTGCACAACATGGTTTGTGTTAACGCTCTAAAAAATTCTGCATCTATTTAAAGTGGACACTGATAAAGCAAACTGAACTGAACTGTAACTGCTACAATAAACACCCTTTAAACATTAAATCAATATAATTCACTTTATATTATATTATTACAGCACAAAAATGCAACTCATACACAATCATGCAGTAATAAGGTCTGCAAATTCATGCAGTTATCTAGTTATCTAATCATTCGCTAGAAGTACAATGCGAAAAAATAATAAACCATAGTAAGCAGAAAAGCATCTCGTCATGCAAAACATTGATTTTGAAGTGGATAAGCTACAACAGCGGAAGAGTTTCCCTCCTGTCTGTCAAGAACAGAACTTTGTAGGGTGTCCTGGGCAAAGATTTAAACAAAATGGTCAAAAATTTTGGAAATCTTTCCCCAGATTTCAACATGACTGACCAAATAACGGTGTAAAGGTTCATGTGTACAGGTGGTCATGATAAAGTCAACAATGAGTGTATATACTGTATCTATCCAGTCATTTCGTTCATTAAAGGCAATCTAAAAGGATAAAAAATAGTGGCCCCTGATTTTTTCACACACACACACACACACACACACACACACACACACACACACACACACACCTACATACACATTGCCAAACATTCCCTCAAGATTGCTAATACACAAGGGAACTAAACATAAACATGATTCACTCCCTCGATTCCAACCTGATTAAATATGGCAAATCTCCTCCGATCAGTCAGATTAACAATGCCTGGGGTATTGAATATAACGTCTGGTAATTGGTATTTTATACTGTTTTCACTGGGAACAATCCTCCACAACTGCAAATTATTCTAGGAACCACTTCTACACTGAACTGCCTTATTATAAAAAACAATGTTCCAATTAACCTTCGACCCACAAATATGAGGACATATTTTAAAATCTTCTAATCTTTACCAAAACCTAATATAATAAGAGAGAAACGTCAATGTCACACAAATTCTCAACCTTGATCCTTGGATAAAACAATCAAAAGGCCATTAAAGACATGCTACAACAGAACACTTTACAGCTGGATACATATAAGGCCGGGCAAGTCTCCAACTCTATACATGATGGCCCTTTTGGCATTTCTGCTTTACACAGAGATTCTCCTTGCTAATACACAAGGAAACTATACATGATATCAGACAGCTTGAAAAAGACACAAACGCTTCATTCCAGCAGGAGGACTGAGTAAGGCTGACCCAGGTTCAGCACTATATGTGGCAGAGGGAAAGAGCCAGAGAATAGCAGTACCGCCACCGCAGAGCTGAGCTAGACTAGGCCACTGTACCTCCTTATGTGTGAGCTCCAGCCAGGCTGTATAGAGCGGGACACGCAGCACCCCACTGGCGTCCAGCAGGTGCAGGCTGTCCTGGGTAGACCATGAGAGAGAAAGGCTCAATTAGAGTCCATGCTACAGGCCTCTCTCCCCTGTCATTGCTCTGTGTGTGTTTGCATAAACGCAGTGCCGACTTTGAAGTGATACAAAGAGTCTGCGACATCAGTGTCGACAGCATTGGTTTTTAAGGCTCACAGTCTGCCTTTATTTAATGCATGCCTATAAAGAGACTGAGAGATACCGAACCCTTAACTTTGATTGTACTTGTTGGATTGACTAAGGGCAACCATGGATTTGCCAGTGTATAAATAATTTGTGTCAGTCCATTAAACCATGTGATTTTGATCATTTTTATGATAAAAGCAGGACCACACCATACTAAAAGCAAGTATATTACACACTAATACCAAAATTATGCATTAATACTTATTTAAAAAAAAAAAGATAAAATTTGTTTTAATAATAATAATTATATACTGTATATATATATATATACAAACAAACAGCTCACATAAGACTAGTGTATGTATACTAGTCATTAAAAGCAGTGCAATCAGAAAATATAATTGATCTAAAAATCTTTATTACTTACATGTTCAAATGTTAAATAATTTGGGTTGACCAGTAGGCTCATCCTGCCTGCTTTCAATGATTTACATTTCCAGTTTCATATTTGTTTGTTACAGCTTTACTTTCTTGATATTGGGTGTGTTGATGTAATTTCTCTTGAGAAATAGAACACACCCACACACCTTTCAGTAACGTCTGGGAGAAACTCCCCAGAGAATGTAACCATTGTTTATCTCACTACAAAAACTAACATTAGGGGACTGGATATATTCAATATCAATATTACCATCTACACATATAAAGTGAGACTTATATGAAGAGACAAAGACATTTTTACAATTAGCATATATATATATGCATGCTAATTGTAACATTTTTTATTAATGTCTGAAAGAATAATTATTATGTTATATCTGCTATAAAATAAGTGATATCAAGTTGTCATTGATTTGTTACAAGTAAGCTATAGGTACATGTATCAATACACCTATGACACTCTATAAACTGCAATATCTTATCGACTCCCACATCCCAATAATCATGCCATGTCATCTTGCTGAGAATCAGCTCTGACTCACACATGCCAAAGTAAAAACAGAGCAACAGACCTGTCTGGGAATCTGGATGATCCTTGTGCTGAATGGTCACTATTGTTGTATTGCAATATGAAACTCAAGGTCATTAAACATATCCGAAATAAGCACTCGTGCTTTTTACCATAGCGGAAATGACCAAGAAAGTGATATTTGATATCAATAAGTGGTAAATATCTGCCCATGTAATGAAAGTCATTCTAACACACACAATAATTAAAAATGTATTTATGAACCATATGTGGTTCTTTTCCAAACTGTTACCACAAAGTTGAAGACACACTTTGTATATACCTTGATTATCTTTGGATGTAGAACACAATTTTCAATAAACTAGGAGACCCAAAGCTGTTTCAGCACGACAATGCCCCTGTGCACAAAGCCAGCTCCATGAAAATATGATTTATAATGTTTGGAGTGGGAAACACCTTTTGGGATAAATTGGAATGCTGACTGCAGCCTAGGACTCCTAACCCTATATTAGTGCCTGCCTTTGAGTACAAATGGACACAAGCACACTCCAAAATCGAATTGAATCTCCCCAGAAAAGTGCAGTCTATGGTGTAAATGGGGTCAAAATGTGGAAAGGGATTTTACACATACGAATGTTTAGGTGTCCACAAACTTTTGTTTAAATAGTGTAAATAAGTTTATTTGTCTCCTGAAACAGTATTTTATTTATTTTTAATATATTTTTGCTATTTTTGAGTCATTGCTTGTTTTCACCATTGAGGACTACAGAGAAATCTTCCCTATAGAAAAAAACATTAAGAAAACTCCTCATTCAAATGAAACAAGAAGTCCTAAAACAGCACTTCCTGCTCATTTTCATCACTATGCATTAGTTCAGTGAATGAGACCCTGAATGGGAGTGTGTCTGTTACTACATGAAATCTAACCCCACTGTCTCAGTACAGAAACAGGGTAACTTCCCTTAGGGGCAATGCTATATGTTTACCCTTTGAACCCATAAATCAGAGGTAATGCAATAAAGAAAGGCTGCTCCCCTCTGATATGTGTGTAGAGAACCTTTGGTATGCTGTTAAAGGACTAGTGAAAACTCCACAACGATCCAGACAAACCTATCCGACCTTAAAGGACAGAGTATTGAGCTTACAGCGCTTTAACTGGTTGTCTGATATGAAGGTTTAGGCAGCCCTCTCTGCTGGTGTCTCATCTGGCCTGTGTGTGACAGTTATATTTAGCCTTTAGTCTGGACATACTGGAAAAACCTCCTTAAGACAGACTAAATGTGTGTGTGTGTGTGTGTGTGTGTGTGCGAGAACAAATTAGTTGTATAAATCACCTTACATAAACTATGGCAGCTGCAAGCTGTGACACTTACTGGGACCCATACATGCCTGTGTATGTGTGTATGAATACCTTGGTGATGATTTAGTAAGAGGTCAGTAAAGAATGCCCATTGCTGACAGAAAGGCTATGGTAAAACCAATAATCACTCTTTACAACCGGACTTAGCAGAAAATAATCTCAGAATGCAGATTATAGAATTACTTTCAAAAATCTGGGCTACAACAGCAGAACACAACAATGGGTTCCAGTTCTGTCAGCCAAGAACAACAATCTGGGACTGGGATTACACAGACTGTTTGGTTGGAAATTGGTAATTGAGACAATGTCCATTGTAAAAAGCACTATACAAAAAACCCCTAATTAAACTGAATTGGTAAAACATTAGGTAATGTCTCCAATTGTTCAGATTCCTTATCTTGTGCATTCTAGGATGTTTTTCTATCATAATGGCTGTAAAGATGGATATTTATGTTGCAGTAGCCTTCCTGTCAGCAGGAACTAGTCTCATCTGACCTCTTTCAACAACAGCATTAACACTGTATAAATTGACATTGTGACACAATGAACATGTTTGACGACGTGTCCTATATACATGGTTGGGCTTGGGATCTTTATAAGTAGCATTGTTATTTGTATATAGATTGTTAGATTTTGTACATTTTATTGAATCTATATTGCTAATCAGATATGTCTGTATTTGTGTATTCAACGTGGCAGCTACACCTTGCCTTAAATGTTTCTCATAAGCCGAATCACACCCAATGTTTTTAAACATTTCAAATAAAAAAAACTATTAACAAAGCACATGACCAACCATTCTGCTCAGACATGCAGCATGAAAATCAAGCTCAATTGTTTCCATAGTAAAATCTCCCCAGACACAACAGAAGCAACAGACGACCACAATCACACCATGACCTGCGGCCTGTGTATTCTGGTGATAATGTTGTTTCACAGTCCGAGCTTTAACAGAGGCCCCGATAATAGGCATTCTTTAAATGAGCAACCCTTTATGTTGACCCTGTCAGGACCTTTTCAATGCTGCAAGAGCTCAGGAACCAATAAACACTAATAAACGGCTGTTCAACCGGTTCAACCTACACCCCTGCCAATTAAAGTCAGAACAGGAAAGCAAAGTTCAGCTTCTTAGAATGATGCGAACGTGCACCTTTGCCAGGGACTGGAACACGAGAGCACCTCATTGTCTCCATCTCTTTAGAACTACCCCCTAATTTATGTTCTCATTCTCTGGGAGCAGAAAACTATAAGAAAAACATAAACCTGACCCTGCATTTATAAACAACCTTATAAAAGTGTGTGCACTGATAGCCGAACCCATTCTGTACCTTTTTCATGCATGAGAATAAAACAAGAAAAAAAAATCACGACCAGGACTTGCGCTTTCTGAATGCCGGGTTAGCCTGTGAAACAATGATGCGTTATCCTAGGCTCAGATGAAACAGGACTCAATGGGCAGTAAAGAACACCTGTGGCTTTTGTAACGGACATACACAAGACTTTTCTTAACCGCTGCACAAGCGACATAGTTTCCTGTTTACAAGCTGGTGTTTTGCGTTATAATTTGAATGAAGTAACTATAGTTGTACCTTGGGGGCTGAGTAAAAAAACTAATTTGTTCATGTATGAACTGTTTGATGATACAGAAGCTCAGTAACACAATCCTTTTTTTAATTCCCAATTTTTTCCTTGTTTCTTGGATTAGGCATTCTAACATGTTCTTACAGACATTCGACAATCATCCTTTATTGAGTATGAGCTTAAATGAAACTGCACCTCTTAAAACCCTTTTTACTTAAACGCTTATCCTATTCGAACATTTAACATTCACCCTTAAAAAAAACAAAAAAGCTGCTTTCCAAATGTTTAATGAAGACAACTATAATATGGCACAATCCTTTACCTAATAATAGGTTATTAAAAGCATTGATAATTACAATAATAGTAACACTTCCACTACAAATACTCCTTTGAGTATTTTGATTCTCTTGATTCTGCAGTTCACATGCTTGCCAAATCACAGCATGGTGCTTTGAACCAACAGGAAAGCTGCATGTACTATTTGCTTCTTATGCTTAAGCTCAGAAGGCTTTATAGTTACGCTCGATAATTACTCGCCAGACAAAACACACTGTGGCCCCCTTCTCTATCTCCTATCTTTGGTTTATCTCAAACTAATGCTCTCCGTATCCAGTCATGTTTAGATATTTTTAATAACCATAGCAACTTAACTTATACACGTCCCTGCGCCTTGGACTTGTTTCGACGACTCCTTGGTCTTTTCGATGCTGTTTATATTGATATGCTCACTATCATAATTATTATAGAGCCTTCCGGAAACAGAAGTATTTAATTTGAACTAATAATAAGTACTGGTTGCTCTAGAACTTAATTATGGATTTCATACCAATGGCAGCTTTTGTAATTATACATTTTCTATTAACTATATTTAATCACTTCAATGGTATTTTATGCAGACTCATGATGTACTTTAATACCTCTATTAAATTAAAATAGATTCCAAGATTGCAAAATTTCAAAGCATGGATACATTGAAGAGGGTTAATTTCTAATGTAAAGCACTGTAATGTACGGTTTTACTCTTGAGGACATGCTTAAATAAAGCTACTGAGCAGCATGGCATAAGGGTTGCAGTTTGCTCTTAAAAAAAGCAATACATTATTACAAATCTGTATACTAGAAATACCAGATAGCTTTCAAATGTCAACTGCATAATAGGAAATTAACACATGCAACATGCAATGCATACAACCACCTTGTGCCTGCTCATGACCCACTGGAGTACAACCAGTAAAACACAGATAGGAAAAAAGTCCATTGTGTATAATTGTACGGAAACACAAACAGAGGATAATGAGCAAAACACGAGCAGGAAGAGGATAGAGAGCAGCGTCTTACCTTGTTGTAGTAGTGAAGTTGAACAGAGTGCCACTGGCCATCGCTAACACCACCGGGTACAAAGGGTGCCACAGTAGTTTTAGACTCTCCTAAGAAAAAAAAATAGAGAGCTGAATGAGACACAACATCATACAAAACCTTCATTAATCAACACTATGTACAAACTTCAATTTGTGTGGTTAACTATAATTGTAAATCTCTCCTAAATGAATTACACTCTTCCAAATATGTTCTGGCATGTCATGGAAATGTCGTTCTTTCTTTTCCGTCTGCATCGTGATAAAGATGAAGTCTGGAGTCGTGTAGTGGCAAGAACACAAAACGAGAAGCTATCCATCATGCCTGCAAGTGGCAGGGATTTCTTTCTTATTAAAAGACTTCATTCACTTAGCTGTGCAACACCACCGACAGAGATTTACACTGGATTTAGAGGCATATTTACTAAAGGCAGGAGCCCTTTGGCAGGAATTCACCAAGAGTCAGTAAACAGTACCTGGGTATTGTGGTTTAGTTTCTCAACAAGATCATTAAAACACACTCAGTTTTTTTCCATTTAAAGTAAAGTAAATGTGTTAAAAAAAAAAAAACAACAAACTTAAGGTTGCTAGTAGGTACCTCAGCTCTTCTAACATAGGATTTGTGCTTTAAAACTACATAATCTGAATTTAATTACAGACTAATTATCCTGAGACAAAAACCTAATTTGAAATTCAGAGCCACACAGTGTGGTATTTCTTTTCTGGAGGAAGATGCATGTTTTCTTAGAAGACCTCAGGGACAAAAATGGCAGCACTTTCAAAAACCTATAAGTGTACATTTTGGCCATATGTGTGTGTTTGTGTGTGGGAGTGAAAAAGGAAAGCTTAATGAGTGCATTTGGGTAAGTGGGTGTGCCTCTTTGTAAATATGTGTATTCATTCTGACAGGATTAGATCTTTGAAAATATCTATTAATTCATATTCCTGAAGAAAGTCTGTAGTAAATGTGATCAACTCACATGACATAAGTGATCCCTGTATAAATAACAGATCTTCACAATATAGTGGCCACTTTTACACTAAAACTTATTGGATACTAAATTTTAATTAGATTTCTGTGAGAGCAAGTAAAGTGCCCTTATATTAAAGGAAATATGCAAAACCATTCCTATTTCATCTATCCCTACAAGATATAATAAAATATCAAGGTAATTTTAAAATATCACCCAATCTTCTCAACATTTTCTCTCATTAACAGAGATACAGAGACACATTGTTAAAGGCACAACCTGATTTCTCTTTACAGCCCTGACTTACATCACGAACAGAACCCTGAATGGTTCATATATTAACCACACGGTACACTTATGTGGCAGCAAATAAGTCAGTGATATTTAAATAGATGGAAGCTGAAACAGTTCTACTTATTGTCCAATAAGAAAGCCACCTGCTGAGAAAGTGAGCTGGATCTGCTCCTCGATAATCTCCACGGCGATGAAGTCGTGCTTCTCGTTAAAGCGTCCGTTGTAAAGAAGCAGGGCGTTTATCTCTCGTGTAGCAAACCTGGGAAATGTAAACAGAGGAAGAATTTAAACAATACGATAACATCGGCATATGTGTTTCTCATCTAGCCTTCTATTAATATGTGAGAAAAAAATCTCAAAATATGCAACTAGACAAAAATTATTCTTGTGGGCCCCTTCAACCTTCACAGGAACTGTAAAACTCGTTTAGTGATAATGAGCAACAAAGGAAAGAAAAAGCCGCAAGTAAGAGAAATGAAGTGAGTGTAAGAGCAGTGATCTTGAGACAGGATGTGGCTTCTCTGCCATGGGTGTGGAGAGGGCAGACGAGTCAGGGAGCAGCTGGAAAAAGAGGTACACTGCAGGAAGACCCAGCCAACCAAGCAAAACACTGATAATACTCTCTCAACTCAAACCCCATCCTGTTATTATACAGTGCATGAGAGCCCACATATTTCACTAATGACCCTTCCTTGACATTTATTGCATTCAACTTGTTACCTATGACTCGAGGAACATTAAAATAAACAGGCTAATTAATCACATGACTTTAAATGCCTCAACTACAGTTTCAAGACAATGTCTAGCCTGTACAAGATTATAAGTTAAATAGTAGAAAAACATATATACACATTATTCATCAACTAAAAAGTTATTCAGAAAATGGGTCGGTCGAAGTAATTATGCCACAAAATGGAACGTGCTGTTAGCTGTTTAAATAAACCGAATGTAGTAGCCTACGTATTTGTCCTATATGCAAACTGGCTGAATTTGTCACAAAAGAGAAAAAACATACACCTTAATAAGCTGAAAACCTAAAAGAGAGGGTTGGCCAAACGCTCATATATTGTACCTCTCAGACTTCTTATAGATTTATAGCTTCTGACACATTCATAAAAACCTGACTGGTCAGGTGATCGGTCTTCTAATGGTCAAATCTGCCAGAATTAAATGATGCTTTTTAAAAGCTTTCTTGTTTTTAAGGTACAGTGCAGTTGTAATTTTTGCTAAACTAGCACTCTATTAAATAGTTTGAAAGGCAGTAAAAACCACCAGTGACAATAATTGGGAATAAATAATAATCTCAACACAGTGAGAGAATAATTGGGAATATTTCACACCGTAGTGCACGACTGTTGGCGCGATGACAAAGCGCATACGTCTCTACACGTTCTAGAAGCAGACAATAGCTGCTGGGTTTTTTTTCCGTGTTTGTGCAACCTTGCTCGTCCATAAATTATAATTTCACAGTCTGAAAGTCAAGAAGCAGGCATGTCAGCATGTAAACAGTGTGGAAACATGGGCAGGACTGCATAGTTACCATAAGGAGGGGCAAAACGTTTTGAAGCACTTACATAAAAGAGATGGTGAAGTGGAACCTCTGTCTAAGGCCCCGAAAGGTGATAAAGGACTGTCCTGGGAAATTGCGTGTGGTCATCTCACAGTAGGGCTTCTCATACTCGCCGGATGGACACTGGCAGATGAAGCCCCCTACCAGCAGGTCCACACACTTCCCTCCATTCTTACATACACCTGGGACGCAGCGGCCCGAGCGGGCGTTTACCTCACAGTGCTCACCTGAGTAAAAACCGAAGCAGTTAAATGGGAACAGCTAATGTCAGAATAAATAGATGATTATGCAAGACCATTTCTGAAGACAGCTCCCCAAGTCACATGTTAACCAAATGACAACATAAGCAGGCAATTAGTTCAGTTCACACTCCAGTATCATCATACGTTTTAGTTAGCATTGAATATGACCATACTAGTTTACCAGCTTACCTAAAAAGGCTACTATAAGGTGTGTCCATTGCCTAATTTTATATGTAATATAATCCAATTGCTACATATAGACCACAGTCTATCTTCAATTAAACTAATGTTTAATAAATAACAGCGTAGCATAAGTAAATTACTAGCAGGTTAGTGTTAATGCCAACAAGATAGCAGCTAGCCTTATAAGCTACGAGGTCATGTTATGATATTTTTTTGTTGTTGTTTTAAACCATGGGATGTACCAATTTGTACAACTTCCACTACCCTCTAATTTGACCAAAATTTAATTTGTACCAAAAATTTAATCTGTCAAATATTTCCCCAAGTATTTTAAGCATTTTCTCTCTAATGCATATTGTGTGAAATGACAATTGGACCTTCATGTCATTTAAATTTCTTTTTAGCTCCACTGTAGATTGCTAATGACTTTAAGACTCCCTGGCTCAAAATTAAAGCTGACTTTGCTTTAGCTCCTTTATCATAGCGATCCTCATTGGCTCCGGTGCTTCTTGCTTCCGAGATGGACTTTCAACCTCATGGGGTTATGTGTCAATGATTATCCTGACAAGATCTGGACAGGGCCAGGTATGTGCTGGAGAAAGGGACAGGATGGTCATTGCTGTACTGGTAATGACCCCTGCTTTCCTCACTATAATCCCTTTCTATGTGGCAATTACATGGATCCATTTCACTCTAATGTGAGAACTAGAGTGAAAAGTAGACATTCAGGGTCCAGGCTGTCATCGTTGCTATAATGACCGTAGACTACCTGGAACTGAACTGTGACCTTCAAAGCAAATAGTGCAATTACAATAGGCAGGAGGAGATGATTAGATTGTAACTGTCCTTCATAAGGAAGTGAAGGAGATGGCTTTACTTCAGGATAAACGTAGAGGCCACACACTATCAGACACTTACAAAAGAAGCCTTATAACCTACTAGCTCTAGAAGAACCTAATTTTTGGAGAACATAGAAAAGAAATTTACTAGAGAATTCTTGATATATTGTAGGGTTTAATCTACTTTATCCATATTAACCATACACTGTTAATCTTTGATTTATTGTTCAATCTGAAAGCATGACAAATTGATCAGGAAACTGCATCTATGAATCAATAACATGATTAAATATGAACATTTGATTCTTTTGCTGTTGGCTAGTAACTGGCAGCAAGTTGTTTTTTGTGTATTTGGCAACCATGCTACTGATGAAATTATAATTATTTCTCTCATTTACTTGTGATTCGATTATCCGAGATGGTTGATAACAATAAGTCTAAACAGGAACTTGGGAAAGATTTATGGGTGTAATGATCAAAAATGCATTTTTTAGATTTGTCACAAATAATTTTTTTTCCATTCATACTGCAAAAAACTACATGTTCTGTTCTAGATTTGGGTGGTAATTCTTTATGACATGGATTCCTGATTTAATATTTAAGAATTGTTTACACCACAATAGCAACCGCAGCAAAAACATCTAATATCTAATACGTCTAATATGAAAAGCATTGCTAATATAATCCATTTTGCTTAATATTTGTCTTAACTTGTTCTCATCAGTTTGAAGATGTGTTTCACTTTCTATTTTATTATACTTTCTGTCTTGTGTAGTCAATCAAGCGTATCTGTTGTCTAAAGTGAGGCTCAGTGCCAATGGCAATGCATTGCTGGATTGCTGGTTACATTTTCCGCTATCAGAGTTAAATTTACCACGAGTATTAACACATTGTAGCATACTGTATTATGTATCGCTGTATGTCCAAATGTTTTTAATTGGTAAAAGTTAAAATGTGCACTTCCATTTACAAAACAAAATGCTAAATATATTATCACATTTTCCACCACCACTGTTCCAAGATTTTAAAGTAAAAAAACTAGTGTCTCTAAAAATGACTTACCTGTAAAGTCCTCCAGACACTCACAAGTGTAACCACCCTCTCGACTCCTGCAACGGCCATTGTTACGACATGGTCCTGAATAACACAAGTCGATCTCTGTCTCGCAGTAATCACCCGTAAAACCAGGCGGACAGCGACATCGCAGCCCATTGATTGGGTGGATGGGTCGAAACAGCATGGTGTCGGAGGCGATGAACGGTGGCGAGCTGTCGAACTTCAGCACGGACACGCACTTCATGTAGTTCTCACAGGGTTCGCGCAGGCAGATGTTGTCATCAAAGGGCAGCACGCTCTGGCTGGAGATGTGGCGCAGCAGAGTGCGGTTCAGGTAGATCTGCTCCTGAAGCTCCTCTGAGGGAAAGTAGCGGCCAGGGGTGCCACCGGGAAGCAAGGCAGAGAAGGTTACGTTGAGAATTCTGGCACCGACATCGCTGTCATTTTGCACATTGAAGATGAAGACACCGTCGTGAGTGGTTGAGAGAATGGCGGCCACGCCCTTGGTGAACAGGCCCAGTAGTGGCGACAAGAAGCGTTCCTGGGACATGTTCTCCAAGCGCACTGTGATACTGTTGGTCAGCATGTCGTCTGTGATGATGGTCACACGGAGGGTGCACAGCGCTGTTACTTGGTGGAGTCCATCTGCAAGAGAGATTATTTTGGTTATTTAGAGCATATTTGAAGCTGAAGATGCATGTTACAAAAAGCTCTAAGCTGACTTAAGGAGCTCTGATGAACAGCATTGATTTTTACGAGGATAATGATTGTGTACAAGATTTAATTCTGGACCAATAAGGCAAAAAAAATAAAAAATAAACCACACAAGCAAAAGGTTTTCTTAAAACAAAGAGCCAAACACAGTGAAATTAACAAAGTATAAATGCTGAGGTATTATTTCACCTGTTTCATAATGTCAGAATCTAGACATAAATATAGGGTGACATAAAGTACTCCTGCCCCTGAGAGTCTGCAATCAAGAGATTCAAACTGGAAAGGTTACAAATAGGGAGAGCCAAAAGGAGCAAGATATAATTCACTTAGTACACACATGAATTTAAAGTTCATCCACCTCTGTAACTTCTATTTCTCTAGTTTTTGATTTTTAAGTTTTTAAGTCTCTACTCTGCTTTCTGATTTTAACAGAAACACATTGCATGTTTAGTTTTGATGTTCCACTGAAATGCATGCTCCAAAAAGATTTAGCAATTCATACTTTTTTTTAAATCAATGTGTCAGGAAGTCCATTTGTGTTCCACTTAGACATTAAACCCATAGTCTTGAGAGGATGTTGCTATTACCTGCACTTAAACGAAGGCTTTAGATCACTGATCTCAGGACTATTTTACTCTGGCAAGAAAACGACTGGGGAACAGGTGGGGTATCTAATTAGTACCCCTGCTGCTTATGAAGCATTTAAAATACAGTGGTGTCAGCTTTCAGAGTTAAATCACACTTCCTGCAACAAAGCTTAAAGAAGCAAAAAGACTCCTGTTGAATTTGGTTGTGTGCGCCAATAAAGTGAAGAAAGCAAACATGCACTGGACAAAGAGCTAAAGGCTTATAAGTTTTTACTAAATTCATTGAAATTTTGCAGAAATCTTTTGCTCATTTACTGAGTGAAGGACAAGGCCAGCTGTAAATGTTAAGGCGTGAGAACTGAGGAGACAATGGGTAAAACAAGGGCATGACAGAATCCATATCTGTTACACTCCACCATTGCCGCCCTCCCCACCTGCCCTGTCCCATTTTACAGCTATAGTGTTGTTATTGCACATGCTGCTACCAATGGGCCAGCTAATCTACCACACACACACATATATGCACCTACCTCACTGCTGTTTCCCTCATCCAAATCCTTAACACAAGCACACTCTCAAGATTTTAAAAGCCCAGGTTACAAAGGCCAAGTGATTCTTCCAAACTAAACTGTGAGACTATGAACACTAAGCTGGCAGCACTTAGCTCAGAAAAACACTCAATGAGAAACCTGTCTGTTTCTGCAGTCAAAACATCACTCAAGTATAAACTATTTTACCTTTTTAACAGCTAGGACAAAACCCATTATCATTTTATTATCATCTCCTATTATCCTGGATTTAAATTAAACCCAATCAACTGTGATTTTTCGCTAACTTTTAGCTAAAGCAAGCTAATTAATGAATTCAAATCAATTTAGAAAATAATTGATGCGACTAAGCAGGAGTTTTATACTGATTTTGAAGGCTCATGACTATAACAATTTTCTGTTTATATAAAGTAAAATGCAATTAGGAAAGAAATAATTTGTTAGACAAACTGAACAACTGAATTAATAAAAATATTAATGCTAAGTAAAATAATTGTGATTATTGTAAGCCAACACAGGTTTATAAAATATTTAAAAATCATGGTCAGTTTTCTATAACACATTATAGAAGAATAGTGTTTATGGTGAGCGTCTTCACACCACAGATAGTAAATTCAATCGATTTCTGTTACATTTAATCACTTACTCAATGCTTGAATTCTGTGATTTAGCAAAACCGATCCTAGTCACATCCTACACATTGAGTGACAAAAGCAGAAATTTCTATTTTCTTTCTATAGCATTTGTCTCTGTTTGTTTAGAGTCTATATTTAACCATTCAGCTGCTGGATTTAGCCCAGTCGAGAGAATTCTGGAGAGGTGAACACGAGGGCATTGCTGAGGATGTCATTCCAAGACCCCTGTGGAGTTTAAATCATTAACGGGATACTCAGCGCTTTGACAGATGACTTCAACAGCACGGGAGCAACAATGTACACAACGAAACCTGTCGCTACAGTGCGGCGTGTTATTCCGCTTCCTATAATAACCATAAAGTCATAAAATGATGCCATAATTATAATAAAGTAATATAACTTAATCATAATTGCAATAACAACAAATTACAGGTGTTAGCTTATGATAAACAAATGTGGCAGTCCAATAAACTATGAAGCAATAATATTTTATAATGATATATCTCTTTATAACGCATACACACGTGTGAGTCAGTCAGTGTGTTTCTGTGGGTCGGATTGTGATCTGTGTCTGCACTGAGCTGATAATGCCGCTGGTGGCTGTTGAGTCAGCGATATGCCTCACACGGCTCGGTATTTGCTTTACTCTATCACAGTACCACACTGAAAGGCTTTACAAACCACTGCATAGGCCCGGCTACCAGAGTGAATGACATGGGGATTCTTGTGCATGCATACACACACATACACACCCTGTCCTATAACCCAGCCAAGCTAATATTATTTTAAAAACACTGATCAGGTTGTTAAAAGTACACATCCCTCACTTCTACAGGCATAAACAGGAAGGAATTTGTTTACCTCCTTATGTGCATAAGTAGAGGAGGAACATTTTATAATAAAAACAGACCAAAATCCTATCAAGGGAGACTGAAGGCTAGCATTTGGAATCTAATGCTTATTCTTCTGTGTTTCTAGTTCAAAAGTACAGTACAGTACAGTGAAATTCTCTCTTCGCATATCTCGTATTATAAGGGAGCTGGGCTTATAAATGAAACAGCACCCAACATAGTTGAGGCGCTTGCTCAAGGGCCCAAGAGTACCAGCTTGGCAATACTGAGGCTTGAACCTCTGACCTTCCCATCAGTCACCCAGAGCCTAAACAACTGAGCTAAAACTTCCATATAGCTTAATCACTGGCATTCACCAGCAATCACACAATCACTTCGGCATTCCACATCCTGTCCTCTTTCCTGACAGATGAATTTGATACACGTTTGTTCTTACTACTGCTTTCACTGAAACAGCAGGAAAGCTTAGTTTTCAAATGTTTCCTGTATTGACATTGTAAGAGCACAAAAATAGGCAATACTGCAGCTAAACCATGTGTCTGGTATCTGAAGTTTAGCACAATGTAGTGAAATTATCACACAATTCCCTTGATATTTAGTTGAGGTTACATATGTAGCTTTTTGTAAGAGCCATTTTTCAGCAGTTTGGTAGCATTCAGGTAGGATGTAGAAGTAGAAGAACTGAGTATATACTGAGTTGACACATACATCAGATGTGACTAGTCTACAGAAGTAAAAAATGAAAACAATGTCAGAAAGCAAAAGTGTAAGTTTTTTTTTATTTTAAATGAATTAAACATGCATGTGTAATTAGATTCCTAAACAAACAACAACCTGAAGTAATGAATGTGGTGAGACATGCTGTCGGAACTGTTGAATTAGATACTTTTATAAGAACAGCAGAAACATTAGCACAGCTAATGATTTAGCCGGCTGTTAATATTGCTTTATTGCCTTTAAACCAGTGGTGGACAGTAACAAAGTAAATGTAATTCGTTACCGTACTTAAGTTGTTTTTACACGTATCTGTACGCTACTCAAGTATTTCCGTTTGGGGAGACTTTTACTTTGAACCTCAACTACATTTTGCAAAATCAGTAGTTCCTTTTTATTTTTGAGTGAGTAAATACTTAACTGGTCAAACATGCGGGAATCCACCAATCAGAGTAGAGATTGTGCTCTGTTATAAACTTGTTCTAATGGCGGATTTAGGCAACATGGGCAAATCATGTCTTGCCGGTGGGCGGCATGTGGCATACACGGGAAAAAAACAAAAAATAATAATAATAATAATTTTTCTTTTTTTTTTTTTTTTTTACCATAAATGGTTAACCGTTAACTGTCAACTATTATCACGGTGAATGAACCTGGTGAAGTTCCTCCGCCATCACCTCTATATGTATGTGTGTACTGTATATGTACAGAATATATTTCTTGTGTAGAAACTTTATCACATACACCGGTTCTATAATTTACAGTTTTTCCCTTATTGCTAAAATGAATAAAAGACATTTTTGTAACCTCTTAATATCAGCAGGTCATTAAGCTGTTATAAAATCCTGTTTCACTTAAATAGCAAAACAGAGGAACTGCTGAAGAACCTTTTAAATGATGCAAATTTGAGTATCGAATCCTTGGAACGAAACACAAAAAATGTTCACTAACTAGAATGTTCAGAAACCTTTTTTCATTTAATTAGATTGCAGAGTGTAAGAACTGATCCAAACTTGTAAAAAAACCCCGCAGGTGTTTTCTTTAATTTGTGACAAATGAACTCCTGTCTTGTCATCACACAGCACCACCTAAGCACAGAGAATCAAAACAAGTTATTATGTGAGTCTGTAATAAATTACTGTTATAGACTGAAAGACTTTGCAAGAGCCAATGAGAGCCAGGTGCAATGATAACCAGCCAATCGCTCTCTTTACTTCACATGACATTCAAACATTTGAATCATAACAGAGTTGAAGCTCCTCCTCTCAGCCAGCAGCTTTGTGGAGGCACATCTACTCACCCCTCCCTTCCTCTACTCACCGACCTTTTCTTCAGGTGAATTCAATACAAAAGGTGGTTCTCTCACTCTTTCTCTCTCTCTCTCTCTCTCTCTCTCTCTCTCTCTCTCTCTCTCTCTCTCTCTCTCTCTCTCTCTCTGTTTCTCTCTAAGAGCACTGGAACAGAACTTATGTTACTTCAGTATAAAATATATATTAGAATAACAGCTATCTAATAAAAAATATACAAGTTACACTGACATCTCTTATGAAACAGGGTCTCTCTAAGGCATAGGGAACAAATGTACAGTTGTTTGTACTGTTAACAAATACAAATAAAATAATGAAACTGTGGAGAACAAGACAACAAGGATCAGAGCTCCAATTTCTCTAAAAATGATCTTTCTCTAACGAGATCTTTGGCCTTTTAAATGAAAACACGTGTCTTAATGATTAACCTCAGCATTCTTAGTGGAATGCAGTGTACTGTTAACAAATACAAATAAAATAATGAAACTGTGGAGAACAAGACAACAAGGATCAGAGCTCCAATTTCTCTAAAAATGATCTTTCTCTAACGAGATCTTTGGCCTTTTAAATGAAAACACGTGTCTTAATGATTAATCTCAGCACTCTCAGTGGAATGCAGAGACACCTGCAGAAACCAAATAAAATAAGAAAACATGGATAGAACATATTTTGACAGTAACACATTTGGTGCTCATCAAAACAAATTAAAAAATGTAGATGGCCAAAGCACAGACACATTTAAACACACACACACACACACACACACAAACACAGAGACATACGCTCACATTTCAAGCCATCTTTACACCGTGAGGTAATATGTGATAAGCTGCAGTGTGCCAGATGGGACCATGCTCTTAATAAACGAGCAAAATGAGATTACACCTCACTGACATCATTGACACCTCCTCCAGCCCCAAACGCAGCGCAGATGGGAGACAAGGGTGGTTTTCCACTCCTCTCATTCTTTCGCGTCGCTTAGTTTACCTTCTCTTTTTTTTCAAACGCTTTGTCTGTTTTACTTGATCTCTATTATGATATGCCCACAATCCACAGTTTGGCAAAAAAAAAAGTTCTGATCATTACTCGGATACATATTTTACACAGTTATTACTGTTCAGCTCTCCAAACATCAAATACAAACCCAATGCAATGGACCAAGAAATGAGAAAAAAAAGTAAGAACGAACTGTGATGTAAAATTGGCCAGGAGTCAGGAGGCTTGTTTATTTTACTAGGATGGCAAGACTTATACAAGCATTTGGAACATAAATGCAAGTGGTCTTGTTACACAACTGGGTATCACATAGCAAAGCCTTTTCCTCATCTAATCCAGGTAACATGTCAGGGCCTTGCATGCCAGAATTCACAAGTCAGAGACATACTTCTAACATCCTTATCCATACAAAAGCATTCAGAACAAATAGAAAAGCTATGCATCACATAAACAATATATACTACACTCACAAACACCATTTCAGCTGAAAATCGAATATAAGGTGCAGATTTAGTGCAATCTTTTCCATGTCATGGCACATGATTTCCATTGTCAAGTGAGATTTTTAGCCATTTATAAACCTAGCATCCACAATCTGCTGTCTCAAATAGTATAAGATTGAATATTTAAAGGTTTTTCTAATGTACTATTTAAAAAGATTGCTACATACAGCATAATCACAATTGTAAATTAGACAAGGGAAGCAGTTAAAACAATGAAACTGGAGTAAGGAATGATTCTTTTATATGGAAACAGCAGCAGAATTAAGCTCTTTACTGGGTCATCACTAATTTTTCTTATTTTCTGCTACAAGCTTTACTTCAAGCTACTCCTTCCTTTGTGGGAGTGTATGGTGTGTTATGAGACAAGGTTTGTGCAAATAAAGAATTCACTTACACAGAGTTTTGCTATTGATCGCTATAGGCCTAAACTTCAGTCCAGTCTCACAATTTGTCTCAAATAAAAAAGGGCAAATTCACAAATAAAAGTAGCAGACAAGCTCAATCCCCCGTTCTTAGTGTCTAGTTCTCTTTTTAGCCTTGAGAGGGAATAAAAAAGCCACTGTTAAAAAACCAGACAAAGCCTAATGGGTCTAGTTAAAAGCACTAACAGCACTAATAGTCTGAATACTACTAGGCAGACTGATGTTACTCCACTCCTCTCACAGCTATTGTCTGCTACCTATTAGACAACTGTGCCTCCACAAGACAGCAGATGCTAAGCCAAGACAGAAAAGCACAGCATGGCTTAGTGTGTCATTGAGCTACTGTCATGGGAAATGAGGATTTCACGATTTATCTAATAAGCCTTCCCTCTCAACGATACACAACTTTCAGGCTCATCTACACTAGCAAATGTGTAACTAAGGCATTGGAATTTGATGACTGAAATTCACTTAGCGCAGAGTAACATGAAGCCGGCCTGAGAGCGATAATCGTGTTTTAGCTCTTCACTTCCTGCCTTATCAGGTCAGAGGTCAACTCATCCAGGTGTTGCTAACAGACGCCCAAAAATTCGCTTAAAAGAAGCAAAATTTCAAACCAGAGGCAAGATGTGAGAACGGGAAATTTATTCAAGTGTCTTTCCTCTACAAAAAAGCAGTTGCCAAGGCAACATGGCTGACAAATGACCCACATAAAGCTCTTGTTGGCTGGACTTTGGCCTGGAGCCAACAGCCACCATGGTACAGAAAGAACTGAAAAGAGGGGAAAAGACTGGCCAAAAAGTGCTACCTCCCATCAACTTTTACTCCTGAAATGCATTTCCCATGCTCCTAAACCGACACTGACTCGCTGACTCATTAACACGAATCATCATCTAAATTCTCCAAAGTTCATTCATTCGTGTCTGCCATCCAAATACAATGGTCTCTTGAAAGCAAAAAGCTGCTATAGTTTTCAATCATATTTATATCCATATTGCTATGAAAATGCAAAAGGTATAAAGTGATACAGGATAAAAAACATGCAGTGCAGAAATAAACATTAGCATCGACATAACAAGGCATGCATGTGCATTTAACCAAATCCAAACAATACCGGAAATATGCAAACAATGGGCTGCATCTGTCAATGCTGGAATAAAAGCCACCTCCACAGGGGTAAAAAAAAATCTGCTTCCATCAGACAGTGTCAAAAACTGGCAGTCAGTGAATCAGAGATAAACAAAGTGACTAACTCTGATAAATATCAGCGCTGTAAAAATGTACCTAGGAGCCACTGATGAATGTTAAAATACGGGAAGACAAGCTCTTTAAAACAGAACACAGACTAACAGAAAATGACAATGCTAATAAAATGTAACCCTTGTGCAATATTTGTTTAAATACTATTCAATTATTTGCAATATTTACAATCTTAAGACCTATATTCCAATTTATGACAGATGCCTAATGTATTTCTAGAAAAATAAGGTGCCAAGATTGTGTCACTTGATAGCACAAGAAATTTAGAAACAAAATATACACCATATGGACACGTTTGTGATCATATGATTTGCATGTACTTATTAAACATTAGATTTCACATTTAGACCCCATTTGTTCTTATAATAATCTCCACTCATCTGGGAAGATGTTCCGTTCAATTTCAGAGTGTGCTTGTGCAGATTTGTGCTCATTCAGCTACAAGGGTGATAGTAAAGTCAGATACTGATGTAGGTGAGGTGACGAAGCCTGGGGGTGCAGTCAGCTTTCCAATTCATCGCAATTGTGTTCAATTAGATTGAGGCCAGGGCTCTGTGGCAGGCCACTCAAGATCCCCCACTTCAAAAAAAATCCCCCAGTAAAAAGCAAGTCTTCATTCATCTTGCTTTGTTTACTGCACATTGTCGTGCTGGTACAAGGTTTAGGTCTCCTAGTTCAAGTGAATTGAAAAATTGACATCTGATTAAATTGTGTTCCTTCAAACTAAAACTTCGGGCATGCAAAAGTTCTTATTGCTATATTGTAATAATGGAAAGCAGCAACCCTATTCTAGATAATATATTCACATATATCCTGGTGCCCACAAGACCTCCCACAGAGTGAACATCTGTTTCGAGCCCATCTCAGCCCGAATGACTTCAGCTATAAGTCTGACACCTCACTGTAATTTATTCCTTGTATGTCTCTCTTTTTTGCCTGACAGTACCAGGTTGAGGGCCTCATTAATACTCTTATCTTAGCCCCGGCATGATTCTGCAAAAAACGTGCCACCTGTTAGTGAGACTGAGTGGGACTGAAAGCAGCTGCCAGGAGCTGGAGTGTCTCTGCGTGTCTGTCTGCAGCTCTCTCTTCACTCACTGACAGCCTGCTGGCTGTCTTTCCCACAATATGAACATGTGCCTTTGTTCTAGCCTGCAGTCGAGGGAGTGGAAACTAGTGAGAAGCAGGTGTCAAGAGGTGTGTGTGTGTGTGTGTGTGTGTGTACTTGTGAGTGCTGTGAGATGAACAAGATGTGAAAATAAGTGCACAGAACAATGTACACTTGTTGAGTTGAGTGCTACTCACTGCCTTTTTTGCGCTCCGATCGAATTATTTCTCTTCACTGTTAAAAGCGAAAGCGGATGAGCTGTGTGCTGCAGGTCAGTATGGACGAGTGATTTAGCACAAAACTGACATGACCCACTTGGTCCTTTTAACACACCACCTCACGCTGACATTGGAGCTTAGTGCCACTCAGTGTAAAAAAAAACAGTTCGGTTGCTCTCACTTTTGACGCCGCCTGTAACCAATACGCTGCTTATTAAAAGGAGCTTTTTATACTCTAAATCATTAAACGCTTAAAATGGCTGACGGTTGTACATACCCTCAACTGCAAACCCGATTCTTCTTGTCACTCTGTGTCACGCCCCACATTTGAGTCAAATTTATGTGCCTTTAATGTGGAATTGTTCCCACACAGGTCGAACTAAAACGTGTGCCAACACAACTAGGCTTCATTCACACCTCGGATGGTTAAAAGGATTCCTCGGCACCTATACCTGGCACTTCTTTAATAACTCATCTAGTGAAGGATTTGTCTCGGTTGTTCTTTGAGGGTTTTGGGGGACCTGACAGGCACGATGAAATTATTTACATCCTTTCAGAGCCTCAAGAAACACAAGACTAAAGGGAGGAAAGGTATTAAAAGTGAATGGAATTCCTCTGATGCGGGTCTCCCCTCCCAACCCATGGTGATAAGAGGGTTAGTGCTATGTTCACTTCATGATTTAGTGGCCTGCTAGAGAAAACTCTCCCTGCCTGATCCTTGTTTGGATTTCACCAATAACACACACACATACATACATACATACACACAATAGGAAAAGGCAGAACTGGCACTCTTAGTCACTCTCACTTCAAGGCAGCTAATGGTAGGCCGAAATGTTTCACTTCCACTCAGCCATGTACTATGAAACAGCAACGAGTGATGTTCTGCAACTCAGCAAAAAGGAGATGGTTCTTTCTTCTGCCTGCTTCAATTATCCTAGAGCTCTAAACAAGTGATCCACTGCATGAAATGTAAAATATTTTGCACCATTTGAAATGGATTACTCCCCATCCACTGCATCTGCAGCATGGTGTGTATGTAGAAAATAAATGCAGACATGTTGCTTATATTGGACGCCAGTTGTGGAATTCTATCAGTGAACATGTATGTAAAACCTGTATCACTGTAGAACACTGCCAGGCATTATTTCCCTTATTGTATTTGTTAATGTAGCTATCAATCTGTGTAACTCGCCAGAGATAAGACTTTTTCTCTGGAACATGTTAAAGTATACGAACATTGGAGTCAATATTGCTTAGAAAAATGGTTCCCGAATAAATCTGCATTCTAACGTCCTGTGGATTACAGAATGTCATTCATGTAATTTTTTTCTCCGTAAGAGGAACATGAAGCAGTTCTCCTCCATAGCATAAGAAATCATTCATCGCTACAGATGGAGTAAATGGAGATTATGTTAAAATATAGATTAAAAATATCAAGAAAAAATTAATTAAGAAACTGTGGTGAAAATGTTTGCCAAAAAAAACTTTCCTCTGAGACTAAGCCCTGTTCCACACACATTCCTCTGAGCTTTTCCTTTCATCTCATTACAGAAATCACAAGCCATCCTCATCTTCAAGCTCTCTCATGGCCTTAAAACCTCTAACATTTCCACATTTGGCTTAATTAACGAGGACCTCTTACTAATAAAAGCATCTGTCTGGCCCAGCAAAGGATGGAACAAAAACAAAAAAGCACATGTGCATAGACGCATGAGACTAGAACGCAGTGTGATGGGCTGGCCTGCACTCTCGAGCCTATTCATTGAGAGGAGGGGGACCAATAAAAAGCACCTGGCTTGCCTCACCCTAGCTTCTTCTGGGTTTAATCTGCCCCCTTTCTCCACACCAAAATCCCCGGCCTGGATGTCTTTGTTCTCTTCACAGTGGGACATTAAAATATGGAAGGGAAACGAGCTGAAGTGGATCCCAGCTACCGTAGTGGCATTTGGAGTTTATGGCACTCCACAGGAGTGAGGAATCATTCGAAAGACAGCCAAAACTCAATTAAAACATCAAAAACCCTTCTCCGAGGAGCTCCAGGTGTGTTTGCTGCTTTACGACCACAACGCCTTTTCAGCAGACCGGATCCTAAGAGCTTAGATACCACCTCCCGAAGGGCATCTGCATGCCTGTGAGATGGAATAATACAAATAAAATATGCAACCAAACTGGAATTACTTTGATTTACAATACGACTCCAGACATCTGTAATTAATAAGTCTGGGTGGGTGTAAAATGCCACTCGGAGGCATTATATAAATCAATAAGTGTGCCGGGCTTCTCTAATCGCTGGTCTTTTACTTGACCGCTTTAAGGAGGTTGGAATTACTAGCAGTTTGTTCTTTCTGCACTTTCTGAATAAAAAAAAGCTTGAGGCAGTCTGAGGTGGAGAGATGGTAAAAAAAAAGAAAAAAAAAAAAAGAGAAGGGTTAAGTTTCACTACGGATAATCAAGTATGAAAAGTGCAATTATACCCGCACTTTCAAAAGCGCTCGATTGTTCACAATTCATTCAGGTTTGCAGTTCAAGTGGTGGAAGATGCCTGTACCACAATTTTAGAGCCATTGTACACTTCAGAATGATCTATTTAAACTTCATAAATGGATTGTTATCTGTAATAAATATGTTAAATCATGCACCACAACACCGCATGTCCCGAAAAACACTGATCCCTTCATCTCTAATGACGTTCTTAATACTGGATGGAACTTTAAAACTAGTTGTGAACTAAAGGAGCAAGTTTTCCTAACGCAGTGGTAACTTCCTGGAAGCACACAGAGCTCAATTGGTTCAGTGATTTCTGCTTGTGCATTTGTAAAAGTGACCAAAAATGCCACTGACTCCCTTGTGATTCGACAAACTCTCTTATTCCAAATTTGCACAGGTTCCTGCATTCCCTTGGCAACGTCCTTTTTGCTGTTCTTTAAAAGAGCCAATCAACCGGGGGCTGGTAACCAAGCCGCATGTTTATCAGTAACCTGGGTGAACAATGACTGCAACCAGACACTGCCCCTGCCTCTACAGTGAGAGAGAAAGAAAAAGCGAGAGAGAGAGAAAGAGAGAGAGAGAGAGAGAGAGAGAGAGAGGGGGGGGGGGTGATCTAATGACATTGACACCGATACACTTGGCACTCACAGGCAAGCGCAGATACATGGGTGGGTGACTTTGAAGAAGAAACCAAACTATCTACCATCTCAAGCTACAGCTATAAACACAGTACCGAATGAAGTTCCCATTTTCAAAACAACTATTAAAGAGACTTGGCACCATGTGATCATCCGGAGTCCAGAGCTATCAGGTTCAAAAGTCTCGGTCTGCTACAAAAAAATATATATTTCCTTAGCATTTTATATAAAACAAACAAACAAAAAAGTATACTCATATGGTACTTTTTTAGTCAATAATAAATGATTAAAGCAAATACTTTGCATAAGTAAAACCATTGCATGAATGTGGAATAAATCCCAAATCCATGCAGTATCCTGAAAACACTGGGGTTGACGGAATAAAGTAGATCATGGATGTGATTATGCATTCTTATCCCTAATTTCATAACCCCTTGATTTAAAATTGATAGATCCAGAGCCAATTCTAGATTGAATGGGACACAATGTACACAATCATGTTCAACAGAGAAATCCATTTCAGGTGAGAAAAAAGTCAATTGGGAAGGTCTGTGGTTTGCATTTAAAGCATGGTTGCCTGGCTGCTGTCTTAGTGAAAGCTATAACCTGCATTGTCACAGTTCAGTGACTCTCACACAAGCTCAATAGGCTGTTTGACTCCTGATCTGATGTGATCTCCTCTAGAGAACTAGCACTCCCCACCACACACACACTCTCCCATCTACATGCACCACTTCTCCCTTGCAAACTTCGCACCCCTCGTTTTTTTCCTTTTTGGTTCCAGAATGATTCAAGCCTTTTTAGCTAAAATAACTAATATAAAACTAGCATGTTGTACATTTTCAATTCGTACTTAGTGCTGTAATGCCCAAGAATGTCTAGCACTATGCACATGCACAAAACAAGATGGCTAGCACAAAGACAGCGCTAAGGAAAGCTGGCTGTAGGCTTTAAAGGCTTTTGAATCAAAGGGCAAGCTTCAAGAGGACAATGCTCACACCGAATTCAATGTTCCCAAACAGCCCAGCACCAAAGCCAAACCATGGTGTAAGCAGCCATCAGCTCAGCCTCTGAGTGCCTCTGAGAGGCTTACGGTCACCATGACGATAACCCCACAAACAAACCTAGGACTTGGGGTAAGGCAGGGACATAATGACTACATCGTAAGGAATATTCCTAAAATCAGTCAGAAAGTATTAATTAAGCTGTTTCTTCTACAGCATTTTTTTTTACATTGCACAAGATTCCAATAAAATTGTTGCTCCATTCTTTAACAGACAAACAGCGCAATAACATGATCAAATATTTGAGAAAACGAAGAAAAAAAATAAAAGAAGGTATCTTGATGAGGAGAGAGTGCTCAGCTCATACAAAGCCAGATGTGCTCCTGCAGCACACATGCCAAAGCAGCACTGTCATCACTGTAATAATAGTGTGTGCATTTTATCAGCCAACATGCAGAAGATGCAGCACCCAACACTCCTGCAATGCACAAGCATGGGCAAAAAAATCAGAGTTAAAAGTCACATAAAAATGGACAGAACATTACAAACTAGGTACATTTTCCAAAATCTATCATGAAAAAGCCACATATCTCCCTAAAAATATTAAGAAAATGGGCTGATGGAAAGACTTTGCAAGATTGTTATCAGTGAAGCCCAGTGGAAAAGCAGGTTATACAACAATAGCTGAGTAGAGAAGGTTTTTTTCACCAGGAGGACGAATTAAACTGCAGGAGTGGCAGATCTTTTCAGAATCAGGAACACGGAGGTATGTGGAAACCGTGATGAAATCGAGCGGAATAAATCGAGGTACAAAGCAGTCATACGACTCTCCTGCTTTACCTAGTGACCTAGCGACTATTCATATTAGGAGAAAAATAAAGATGCGAGCAAAGCTGTTGTAGTTTGACTCGTTAGGTCGTGAGCTCGAATCCCAGCACTTTCAAGACGCCATTGCAGTCTGGAACAAAGGTCCGTAGATGTCGACTGCTCAGTGGTATAAATGAGATAAATGGAAGTGACTCTAAATTAGGGTGTCTGCCAAAATGCCATGAATGCAGAAGAGGTTATAGCTGAAATGTTCACCAAAAAAGTGTTTTGTTAAGGCCACAAAAATCAATCGAAAACATTTTAAAAGAAGAGAATCATAATATATTGTTACACCTTCACCCTCTTCTTGGGAATCCATATGCTTCTTTTCTTCTCGCTCATGGTATTAAAGTACATTGGTTACAACTTTCAGTCTGAAGATTGGAGCTTAAAATAAATATTTATTAGGTAAACCATTATTACCAATTTAATACTTTTACAAGTACAAGTACCTTTAAAATTTTTCATATATATTCTTGTGTGATTCGTAATCAAATATTTTGGAGAAGAAGACGAATCTAAGCATTCTTACAATGTGTTTGTTCTTACCATGGTGCTGTGATGTGCTAAAGAAGTGCTGAAGTCCAGCAGAAGTGGGATGAAGCCCAAATGCAAACAACACACCTTTCAGAATAAACACAATCTACATGGTGTGAATGAACTAAGGAAGGTGTGGGATTCACAGGCCTCTAGCTAACACACAGGGTGATCAGATACAAGTGCCATTTCTCTCTCTCTCTCTCTCTCTCTCTCTCTCTCTCTCTCTCTCTCTCTCTCTCTCTCTATCGCTCTATCTCTCTATCTTGCACACACATACTGGAATAGTTCATGCATATCGCTTCTGTTTTGTCCATTCTGCCATTAGTCTGTTATGTGTGCGTGACGTGTGTCCTGAGATGTAACCAGCTATAAAATGTAGAATTTCTGTATTTTGTCCTCTCAGTCGATAAAAAGCTTTTGCAAGCTACGTATGTCAATTTAATATATTTTTTTAGAATGTTGATTGTCCTGGACTCTCCCTCTACAAATTGCCATGTATACAATAATTAACAAAACCTAAAAAAAGCCCATGCTCTGCTAAAACTTTATTTTTTCATAATTCTTTAATATTACCAATGGTGTCATTGACCAAATAAATGTACTACCTTCATAGCACAGTATTTGTGGGTGTGTTTACTAACGGACTCCTATAGAGAATGAGGTCAGCTGCTGTATTGGCAGCCATGGTATGGAACATGTCAGCACCAGTGGAGATTGATTTCATTCCTGCCATTGCAAAATAGACTGAAGTCTTATAGCACATGAGGAGACAAGCTTGGGGGCAACTGTCTTGGGCAATGTGTAGGATTGGAAGAGGCAGGGCAAGAAATGCAGCAATGGCCCTCACATATATTTTAACTGGTACGTTTTTATTTATTGACAGCTGAGAGATGAGAATTTTTCTGTGTCAAAAATGCTGATTTCAGTTTTTTTTCCTCTCATAAACTGATATCATTATTGAGGGAGTAATGTATGTTGAAATGATAAAAGCTGGTGTAGCTTTAATTTGCTCACCTACACTTATGCAATTGGTAACTAGAAACTTTTACATATTATACATTCCTGATCTATGTGTACTATTTATACTCAAGGTACATTAGATGGTACCACCCAAGTGACAAGCAGTACAGCTTGGTAGTCTGATATTCCTGAGAGTATAAGGTTCAATAATAATATTATGGGTTCAATAGGTTCAATAGGTTATGGGTTCAAAGAATGTGGGTTCAATAATAATATTATCATAATAAATTATATTCTACTACACTTTTTATTAAAAACCCATTATTATAATTAACTCAAAAAACAGATATTAATTCTATAGTGGCGAATATCAACTACCGGTGCCAATTAAATCTTTTAATAACCAAATTGATGCTTATATTAGCATATAAAAATATTTAGCCAATTTTCATTGCATGTGTATGATTTCCTCTCTACTGTTATAAGAATATTTTATTTTCATGCAATTAGTGGTATTGTAAATGTTTCTGTTAAATACTTGTCTTTATGAATCACAATATGAGAAGATCTAATGAAGTGGCTTGAAAAAGTGGCGAACCTACTACAAGACACTGATTATAATTTAGACCACTGAAAATTTGTCTGTGATAACACCTGAGTCTGGACTATTAACTACTTAAACCTAAAAAAAAAGCCAGGACATATCACGAGAACAAGAAAAGGTCTCGATGGTAATAAAAACAAAAACCAAAGGCTGTAGGAAACTGAATAGTAATGAAACCGTTGAAAACCTTTAAAGCAGCGCTCACACCTCATTGTCTTTCGGCCCTTTACTTGCTTTGTGAGATGAGACGGCTTGAACGGTCGTGCCACCTGTGAAAAAAAGGGAGTCCTATGGGTTCAACTTTAACACTGATTCTGCCTATTGCAATTCAGAATAGGTCTTTTGACATGGAAAAGACCCTCCGCTTCCCCTCCCCCCTGCTCCTTTGTCAAAGTGTTTGCGCTGGAAGGGAAACTCAACACACTCCCAGATAACACACAGAGTCATTAATGCAGCTAAACTAAAATAAAATGAATGTGACTTGAATGCGAAAAAAAAAAAGCAGTGGAAGCACTTTAAAAGTCCTTCTGAAGCAGATAAACAAAACAACAGTCGCCGAATGACTGCAAAGAGGAAGGAGCTGGACTAATTTCTTCAAACGTAAGAGATAATATATGTTTAAGGTTCACAGAATCCTTTAGAAAAACACTGATTTTGGTCTCAAGTTAAAGTAGGCAGAAAAAACTGAAGAATGAATAGAAGTCTGAGAATGTGTTGATGTGATCTCATAGACTTTTCAGTGAATAAATACAAAAGGTCACAACAAGTCTATCCTGGCTTTGACCTAGGAAGTGTTTGTGCTTTACATCATTAATTGATTATGATTGAATTTTTATTTAAACTTGGTCCAAATTTCTTTTAGCAGTGAAACCAGTCTGTTGGTTACTGCTACACAGTAGCACTAGGGTTTGATTGTGTGCAAGTCAAAGCTCAGCTAAAGAAAGAACAGTAGGAAGTACATTTAATCTGGCTTGTAGATAGTCATTAGCTAGGCTAACAAGCTACTTGGCATTAGCTTTCTTGGCATTGATAAAAAAAAAAAAAATCCTCCACCTTATCCCCTTACACACAGATCTTCACGGGGAAGAAAGGGACTGAAAAC
Source organism: Silurus asotus (assembly GCA_024362625.1). NCBI lineage: Eukaryota > Metazoa > Chordata > Actinopteri > Siluriformes > Siluridae > Silurus > Silurus asotus. The sequence goes on along the minus strand of MU551697.1, from coordinate 3,178,666 downwards.
TTCATAAACACACATGCACACAACAGCATCCTGGACTTCAAACTCTGACTCATCCTCATGGAAATTAGATAGAGTTAGATGGAGCTTGAAAATGTAGCAGCAGCATGTAGATCATTTTCCACATTACATGGATTTCCGTATGAAACAGAGAATGCTTTTGTGTGAACTGTTTCAGTGGCCATTGTGAAACTGGACCTACATTAGCATTAATGTAATTTGAGAGGCCCAGAATTAAGTTCGGTGTGTGGCTGTGAACACACAAGGTTAAGGCTGCTGTTTTTTCGCGCCTTGTTGTGAGGCGCGAGCACAAGGATCGCTGTAAGGTCGTGCGCAAATGTCTATACCGGCTGTATGAGCAGGAGTGGAAGGAGAACCTATCCTTTAAGAATGAATGACAGGAGTTCTCAAAAGAGCGGACAACTTTAAAAGGCAGTGCAAATTCAATACGGCTTAAGCTTAGCCTAAAGGCTGAAAAAACACCTTTAGGATAAAGTAAGCCCTCTGAACCTTATTTGAACAACAACTGACAACCATGGTGGAATAAATATATAAATCAGATCAATACCATTCGGAGCACTGATGCAGGCAATACAGAATCATACAAAATCTTTAAAAAGTTTAATAATAATAAAGTGTATTAAAAGCCAGTAGCACTTCCTCATCCTTAAAGAAAACCATGGAAATGTGTTGTTATATACATATGTCCTCTAATTATCTGCTGGCATTGTTGCACACTGGTAATGACCAGCATATTAAATTATGATAGATGTCCTCAATGTAGTACAAATATTCTTGGCTTTGATAGAAAAATCTATGGATTCAATATCATGCGAAAAATAAAATATTTTGTCCTGCAGGGATTTTCTATCACTTTCTCAACCAGTACTTGTTAAAGCCCCTTAGTGAGAGAGACAAAGACATGCTGTCACCAGTGCCAGAATGGGGACATCAGAAAGTGCAGCAAAGTGTGTTGTGTTACACTGGAACAGGTTCTCAGTTCCAACTTCCAACCAGTGAAATCGCTATCCCATGCTGTGTTTGGCCTGTTAGACACAAACTAAGCTCCTGAGCATAAAGAGTAACACTTGAGACGTGATTTGATGTATGCAGCAAAGCTCTAGTGATGTGCCTTCCAGGGAAAACATACCAGCACTCACAAGGAAACCTTCATTAATAATTCACTCTATTTCAGAGAAGCGTGAGAGCTCAGAATTTGCATTCCATGTAACATTTTCATCTTAAAATATATATCATACATAGAAAATAAAAACTAATGTGAATCCACCTGTCAAACCACAGCCATAACTTTAGCGGCCTAATTTCAGGCAAAATATTTATGTCCGGACTCACAATAATAGACAAACACAGCTGCGTTACATTGTTAAGCAGGAAGTACATTTTTTTCCTCAGTAAAACTGATAGCTATCATTTTCATCCAGAACCATTACTGAAATTAAACTCTAAACCATTACTCGAAATTAGATTGCAACACTACTATTATAGCTATAGAACCTTAGAAGCTGCAATTAAACAGAATACAGATATTATATCGATATTTCTACACTTTCTATTATATTATTTCCACTACCTTTTGCACCTCTTTTTCACATTCTATGACTGTAAATATTCCACTTGTCACAGGATCTGCACTTCACTTACATATTAACTACGCACTACATACTCCTAGGTGCATACTAATCCCTTTCCCCCTATTTCCTTTCTCCTTTATCTTGTGATGTACAGTATATGCATCCCTTAAGCATTTCAGTGAACAATTGTCACTGACATTTTGTGCACGACAAATAAGGTTGAAACTTGAAACTACTAAATCTATAGCATGTACAGATGCATACAAAGAGAACAAAATAAAGGACAAATGCATCTACGATTAATCATAACGTTCCTAGTTTACCTCGAAGGTAACCGGACAAATTAAACGGGAGCTTGTGAAGTCCTTAAGACTTTAAGACTTCCTCGTGATGGAAAACTACTGACAGACTTTGCAATAATTTCTTCCATAAATAAACATCTTAAATAAGTAAACACCTTCTAAAAGAACATCGCCATATAATCAGTTATGTTATATGTATATAAAAATATCCAGCGTACACGTCAACCCAATGCACGAGCTGTTACTATAGAAACAGTAATGCATTCATAATACTGTATGATATTAGTGTGACATTTATATAAACCTTCTCGATCAGCAAAATCAGATTCACTAATTCGACAGCATTGTGGAATAAATTACCATAAGTGACCAAACTCCTGGTATTAACTCTTTGATAAAAAAAAACAAAAAAACAAACCTAACTTAAAAGAAAGAAAATAGGCTAAAAGTCTATTGTAGGATATCGTTAAAAATTCCTTTGTAAAACATTTCTAGAGCCATTCAAGGTTTGGGTCATTCATATCTTTGGGGTTGTGTGTTGCCTGAGGCCATAGATGAAACAGCCAGAACGTACAGAATGCTGCTCTAAAGACTGTAATTACACTTCTAGACCTATTCAGCTGCTCAACTGGAAGTGGTCAAACTAGAAATGAATGCAATTGGTTGAGTGCTACTTTTACCTCAAAACCTAGACAGAAAGACTGTAGGACATTTCCTCATAAGACTACAAATAAAGAGCCACGTCACAATTTCTAGTAAATTTACATGAAGGTACCGACATTAGAATGCAATCATTTTAAAAGAGGGGGCCAGGGGGGGTTTATAAGTTACAACTCATGCAATATATATGCAATGTTATAAGTTATATACAATTATACAAATTATATACAATGTAATAAGTTGTTATATATTAATCTTCACTGCACTATAGTGCCCGCATAAAATGTAGTTATGCCATATTCCAGTGCGCACTGTCCTAGAATAACCCTGTATCTGTCTTTGAGGCTTATTGTCTTGTTTTTCATTACTCCCACTTTTGGCACCGGAGTGAAATCACATCCCCCATATTTCTGTCTTGGCTCCTGAATGAGTCTGCAAGATTAAACATGAATCAGATTCCTTTCCTGTTCATTTAACAGAGCTTGTGCTGTTAGGTTCGGTTAATTGATGTTCATATTTCAGTGGGCCCCTGGTTGCTCAGTGAAGTCTGTATGCAGAATAGAAAACGGTTGCACTTCGACTGAGTTTGGAGTAAAAAAAACATTCAGTCTAATATAAAGAATTGCAAATATCACTGAACAAATAAATGAGTCTGCCTACAGCACAGATTGTAGGTGGTCGAAGTATAAAGAGAGAGAAGGTCCCTGAGCCAGCCAGACTCAGTAAGCTAACAGTTTCTATAGACAGGGCAGACAGATATAGCAGCTGCTGCAGAAGTTTCTATGAAAACAGGCGAGGTTTGGCACGGGACAAATTCCAAATAGTGAGAAGAATGAGCGGAAGAACTTCAATGAGTTTACATCTTTTTTTTTCTATTAGTTCGTCAATTGTAGAAATTTGTGGCTAATCTTCTCTCATCGGAATAACTTAACCCTAGTCCTTGTCTTGCCCTTTGCCTTTCTATGGTCACTGTTTCATACTAACAATACATTGTTGTTATATTGTTATTTAAACGCATGCTGTGTGTGTCGGCTGTGTACAGATCAGCTCTGTTGTTGTTTTGGTTGACTGTAAATAAGAAAGAAATCAAATTAATAAAAAAAGAAAGAAAAAGAAAGGTTGCCAGAGACCAATAAAACCCTTCTGGATTTCTGGAAAAAAAAAAAAAAAGAAATTTGTGTGACAAAATAATATGAATGAATTAAATTCTGTATGATTATCCTATAAATAAACCTCTTTTTTTTGCAACTGAGGTTAAAATCTAGTCCTTGTAGTATTCAAATATTAGCTAAACGTGTACAATAATATATTGCCTGAATATCGGAGAGTTTTCTCCCACCTCAGTTTGCCCACCTCTTTTTGTGTTAATAAAATTTGGTTTAAACCTATTCTGTGATCAGTTTAGTGGAACTCAATAACAGTACTATACTGTGATACCTATGATTCGAAGACATCACTTTGAGACGAACTGATATGCACAAAGCACCTCAAGTTTCACTATTATAGGCAAAAGGTACATAAAAGCACTAGACTTCCAACAGCAGACAGCCTGACCTGCAGCATGGAGAGGTTAAAGGGTAGAGGGTCATGTCGTAAGTGACCTTACACCTGGGGAAGAGGATAACTTGTTATGACAACAGGCTGAAGGAAAAGCAGGACAGGCCTCATGTCAAGCTACGGAAAATCAATGGTGATTTATACATTAAGCCTGAAGGTAACCAGTGTATGAATATGTGTTCTCTCTTTTCTCGTCCTTTCATTTGTGCAGCTGCTATACAAATGGCAGGGGTAGACGTACAGTCACAGCTGGCCACTACTTCTTAACCTGTTGTTTCCCACACACTCTTTTCTACCTTAACACACACTCTAGCAAGTCTCTTTCATACAGCAACACTCGTTACCCACAGTGGTGTATATAAATTACACTTTAACATTTATTAAAAAAAAAATAATAATACAATTAATATATATATATATATATATATATCCTTTAAAAACTGGATCTAAAAAAACTAAAACATTTTCGTCTTATACTACAGGGTAGTAGGGTAGGAGCTTCATTGAAATGTTTTTGCGCAAACGGACCTTCGATTTGTTCTCTGTGCATAAATTAATGTTTCGATAAAGCGCATCCGTAGTCGATGATACCAAACATGAAGTGAATAGAGGCGATAGATTTCAATGTGGAGCTGTGAAAGTAGCTTGTGGGGTTGAAACTGAGATAAACTTGAATGATCTGAGGTAAGAAATGTGAAAAAGCTCAGCTATGCGAGACCTGTAGCAGGTCATAAAAAAAAAAACGTCAATGTTGCTACGGGGCTTACATGTATCGGCAAGCTTTCTCTGCTGACCATAACCTGGAGATGTCAGACTCCGGTCCTGTATGACTACGACTCTAAAGATTTTTTTTTAAAGATTAATGGTTTGTTTTAGGAGTCAAATCTCTGTCAGACTGTGGCTTGAGAAGACCTGAGTGGGGCATTCTTGCTGTCGTGATTACCCGAGTTAGCACTCATCATCCCCTTGAATGCCACACACAGTATCATGTCAAGTTGAAGAGCTCTGACAAAGTACAGATCTTCAACTTTCACATGTCTTATTTGAGCGATGGCACTAACAATCTTTTAACCATCAACGCGGCTTATCACTTGTACTTATCCGGCCAAACAGAGCGGACAGGCGGAAAATCAAAATCAATACTCCTCACAATGGCGAGAGCCACCATGCTTACACAGAGACCCCTGAGATGATAGGGAAAAGGGCTCGAATTATACTGATAAGGGAGATTAGGTTGCAGCCGGAACACCTAGCCCTCATTCCCGCTTGTTTGCCATCCTAAATGAGTTTTTATGGGAAAGACAAGCCTTTGTTGTGTCTACAATGTTAACTTTAGCTATTATCAGACAGAGAAATCTGGCAGTTCTCTGTTTACTTTCCAAAAACACAGTGGGGAGTTTAAGTCTATAATGTGACAGAACATAAAAAATAAAAAGAGTGATTACTAGCTCAATGAAGGCAAATTCAAAGAAGCTCTCCATTAGCTAAAAGGTCTAGCTCAGAGTCAGTTCTTATGCCTTCAGGCCAATTTCCTTTCCCTAGAGTCAAGGGTGAAGAGGTCATACAACCAGTGTTAATGGTTACCTAACATTTGACATGTAGCATGGGTGTGTGTTTGTGTGTGTGTGTGTGTGTGTGTGTGTGTGTGTGTGTGGGAGGGGGGGGTATTATGCATTACTTTAATTGGATTAAAAGACACCATGTAAGAGAGAGAGAGAGAGAGAGAGAGAGAGAGAGAGAGAGAGAGAGAGAGAAAAGAGTCAAAAGTACAGAAATAACTAATCAGAAAAACTTAATAACATGATGACAGAGAGCGAGACAGAGGCTGAGAGAAATATAAACTGGACGACAAGGTAATGCTGGCCGATGCTGTCCTACAAAGGGTCAACCGCAAGCGTGGATTCTGAGCTGAAGAACAGCAATCATGAGAACAAAGAGTAAGCCATAAAGCCACAGGCAGCACACAAAAGAGCAAGAGAGGCTCTCTGAATGGGCTGTATGCAAAATACAGGTTGCAAACAAGCAGGAAGAGGAATGCATGAGAGAGAGAGAGAGAGAGAGAGAGAGAGAGAGAGAGAGAGAGAGAGAGAGAGAGAAAAGGAATGGGAGGAACGTGAAAAAGAAAGAAATACTAAAAGGGTTGTAGCATCTAAAACCCCTGATGTGATTTAAATGACAGAGAGAATAGTGGATAAAAGCAGTGGCATCTCCTGGTGTTCCACTGTACTAATATGATAACGAACACATGTTTCAGCAAGTCTCAGAGATAGCGTAATCGAATGAACACTGCTGTACCAGTGCAAACAATTACCTTTTACATTCACGCTCCCACTTGATATAATCTTAGAACGCACTTTCACCAACGACAGTAACTCAATTCTTACATGTGAAAGCACACCACCCACATCAAGAACAACACTTAAATAAAAAGTACAAACAGTTAAAAAAGCGGCAGAACTCGATCCTGCTACAGCCTGGAGCGAACACATGCTTGAGACAGACGGATAATCAGATCAGTCGGCGGCATTATTCGCAGTTCACTGCACTTCTATTGAGACATAAACTGTATAATAATAACATAACTGATCCAGAACCTATTTACATATCAGCAGGCTCTTACCTGTGACAGATACTTTCATGGTGGCCTCCAGTGGTCTGTTATTGTCCAGGGCTCGGCTGAGTTTTAGCTCTCCGGTGTCTGGATTTAGAATGAGCAAACTTAATTCATTCCCTTCCATGAAGCTATATTTAAGTTTATCGGACACATCCGGGTCATGAGCTGGTACCTTTCCTATAACCCCGGTAGGAAAACTGTTGGATTTATTAGTGATGTAATTATTAAAGATAATCTCAAAATTCTGCAGGACAGGCTCGTTGTCGTTGACATCGACCAATCGGACGTGGACAGTCGCCCTGCTGACCAGCGGGGCGGACGTGGCCTGTACCACAATCACATACTCTGTCCTTGTCTCATAGTCTAAATCCGTGAGTGCTTTTAGATCTCCAGTAAAAATATCCAATTCGAATACTTCAGGGACGTTTCCCTCCACTATTTGGTACATGATTTGAGCGTTAGTTCCTTCATCTGGGTCTATGGCGGTTATCCGGGCCACCACGGAATCGATAGGGCTGTTCTCTTTGACTTCGATATAAAACTCATCCTTGACAAACACTGGCGCGTTGTCGTTAATGTCCAGCACTGACACCTGGATCTCCACTGCTGCTTTGAGGGGAGGAATTCCTCTATCTATCGCATAGGCTTTTAGATTGTAAACTGGAATGTTTTCTCTATCCAGCTTCCGGTTTGTTCGGATGATTCCGGAAGACTGTTCGATATAGAAATCTCCGTCTCCATCATCGCCACCTTGGAAGGTGTAGATTACCCAGCCGTTGTGTCCTGAATCCCTGTCTGAGGCAGAGATCTGGAGGACGCTGGTGCGCTTAGGTGCATCTTCGAAAACCGTGCCCTGGTACTTTTCTCGGTTAAACTGAGGGATGTTGTCGTTGGCATCCTCCACCATGATCTCCACGTAAGTGGTGTCTGATTTCTGGGGTATGCCGTTGTCATGAGCAATGATAACCAGTGTATAGGAGGGCTGGTCTTCAAAATCAATCTCCATCATTGTGGTAATTGCACCAGTGTCTGGGTCGATCGCAAACTGCGGCACTTTGTCTTCCATGATGTATGTTATACGTGCGTTCTCACCCGTGTCTTCGTCTGTTGCGCTGATTACCACTACGGTGGACCCAATAGGCTTGTCCTCACTCAACATTATATGGTAGTTGGCGCTCTGAAACACGGGTCGGTGCGTGTTGGCGTCGGTGACGTTAATAAAGACCTGTGCTGTGTCGTACAGAGTGCCATCTGAGGCGGTAATAGTCAGAACATACTGTCGTTCCTGCTTGTAATCCAAAGGCAATGCTAGCGTGACGAGGCCGCCGCCGCTTTGACTGGTGATAGCAAACCTGTTCCGAGTGTTTCCACTGGATATCTGATAGGTCACCACACTATTGATGTCCCGGTCCACAGCTGTCACGGTCAGCACACTGCTTCCCACCACAGCATCTTCATTCATTTTCAGGGAGTAAATCTTCTCAGTAAAGGTTGGTGCATTGTCGTTCACGTCCAGCACTGTTATACTAACGCTAGCAGACGAGGACATCACAGGAATCCCGTTGTCCCTGGCTTCCACACCAAAGGTGTAATATTCTGTGGTTTCTCTGTCCAGAGCAGAACTGGCTGTAATCCAGCCTGTGCTATTGTTGATGGTGAAGGGGAAATCAGGAGAAGTATCTGTGAGACAATAATCCAAGCGGGCATTCTCACCAGAATCTGAGTCAATGGCCTGGATATGAATGACTGAATACCCAATGGGCACGTTCTCCAAAATGGTCGCTTGGAAAGGAGTGCTTACAAACATGGGCGCATTGTCGTTAATATCAATTACTTGCACACTAACCAGTCCGGTGCTGTTAATAAGAGGGGGTCTGCCTCCATCCTGGGCCTTAATTCCGAGACTATATTCCCGATGTGTTTCATAATCCAGGGGGTTTATAACATCGATGACACCAGTCAGAGAGTGAATGTAAAACTGGCCTTTTACATTGCCTTTGATTATACTGTAATGAACTTTGGCGTTGTTGCCCTCATCTTTGTCCGTGGCTTCCACCTGAGCCACCCGAGTGTTGACAGGCACATTCTCAGGAACCTGGACTATATATCTCTTCTCACTGAACTGAGGATAGTTGTCATTCTCATCTTCTACAGTTATATGAACAGTAGCTGTTGCACTGCGAGGTCCCGGGTCCTTTCCTTGGTCATTTGCCTCCACGATGAGCATATATTGTGCTAACGTCTCTCGGTCTGGACGGACTCGGACCTTCACGAGTCCGTTCTTGGAGTCGATCTCGAAAATCGAGTTCACACCATCGGCGTTCACAATTTTATAGATCATGTTGGCGTTGGAAGGCGCATCTTCATCCGTGGCCCTTATCGTCATCACCTCAAAGCCAACTTCGACGTTCTCTCGAATGCTGACCCTGTATTCCGTTTGTTCAAAAACAGGCCCGTGGTCATTGGTGTCTCGGACCGTGACGGTGAGGTAAGATGTAGCTGAACGCCGAGGTGTGCCAAAGTCTGTGGCAGTCACTTTAAACACATGGGTGTCCTTGAACTCTCTGTCCAAAGGTCGCTCGGTTTCGATGTCACCTGTCTGAGGGTCGATCCTTAAGAAGTCGTTGGAGCGGCTATCAAACAAAGCCTCCATGCTGTACTCGATCCTACCAGCTTCTCCACTGTCTGCGTCTGCAGCTTTGAGTGTGATGACTCTCGTGCCCGGTGGCTCGTTCTCCGGGACGGACACTTGGTAGTTGGGCAGCTGGAAGACCGGAGCTGAATTCACACTTCTCCTCCTGCGCAGCCTCCATTCCTGAGCTCCGTGCTCAGCACGCGCTCCCGGTGTCCTCTCCAAGATCAGCCTCACGCGCACCGAGACCGGAGAGCCGCGTAGCGCGCACGTTACTGTCCCATGTGTCGTCTGTTCCAAGCAGATTTCCCCACGAGCGTAAACGCTGCCATCACGCGCAAACGCGTTCAAGCCCTCCGAGACGCACGAGCGTTCCGAAAACTCCCGGGCGTGACGCCGCGTGAAGGCAGGGACACTGTCCTCGAGGTTCACGAGCCGGACACCCGAGGACAAGCAGGAAGTCTTAAGGCTGTAATGGTGATCGACGTGAACGTCAGGCTCGTTCCAGACTCTCTTCCGTCTGTATTTGATAAAGCAGTCCTGGCCGTGAACGAACACGTTGACGTGAGCGAACACCAAATCATGAGTGCTTACCGAGAAGATCCTGAACCTCAGGGAGACCGGGTTGCTCTGCGCCAGGCGCGTGCAGTTCACAGGGCGCACGAGACGGACCGCTCCGTCATGCCGGTCCACTTGAACAGCGTTTTCTAACGCTTTAGAAGTCAAAGTCCGATCAAGTGTATAAATCCAATCCGGTCCGAGTGATAAATCCAGCAGAACGGATCCTGGGTGTAAAGTGTCTGAAAGGTGCAGGTCGAAACATTCAGCGAGAGACAGAGACAGAAGCAGAAGGAGACACACAGTCCCTTCCATGGTCCTTTATATATAAATAAAAAAAAGCTCAAAACTTTCCCTCGAAATCAATCCCACTCAACCATCAGCTCTCCTTCTCACGAATCCTCGACTTTCTTTTATCCTTCATGGTACTTTCCTGTTGTTGTTGTATATTTTTTTTTTAAACCACCCCAAAATATCCACGCTCCATAGAGCTCTAACTTCTCGCTCTTGCTCCAGCAAAGTCCCAAATGACGCCAAGATGGCTCCGCGCTCAGCACTCCTCCTCCTCCACCTTCTCCACCTTCTCCTCCTCCTTCTCCTGCTGGAGATTAGCATATGAACCCGGTGCGCGCGCGGCTCCACGCACCGAGGATCTTCACGCGCTCCACCGACCTGTTGTCCTTCACGCGCGCGCGGTTTATACTTCATCTGAGGGAGAACAAAAAAATGATAAACTAACAGACAAATATATGTATATACAGTACAGACCAAAAGTTTGGACACACCTTCTCATTCAAAGAGTTTTCTTTATTTTCATGACTATGAAAATTGTAGATTCACACTGAAGGCATCAAAACTATGAATTAACACATGTGGAATTATATATGGAATTATAAACATAACAAAAAAGTGTGAGACAACTGAAAATATGTCATATTGTAGGTTCTTCAAAGTAGTTGCTTTGATTACTGCTTTGCACACTCTTGGCATTCTCTTGATGGCTACTTTGAAGAACCTACAATATGACATATTTTGAGTTGTTTCTCACTTTTTTGTTATGTATATAATTCCATGTGTTAATTCATAGTTTTGATGCCTTCAGTGTGAATCTACCATTTTCATAGTCATGAAAATAAAGAAAACTCTTTGAATGAGAAGGTGTGTCCAAACTTTTGGTCTGTACTGTATATATAATTTGCAACATTGTAAATTAATAGTGAAGATCTGAAGACTGAAAGAACACATATCGAATAAGGTAGCAAACAAAAAAAAAAAGGTAAACAACCCAGAATATGTTTGTTTTATATGTTACATTGTGCAAACTTCATTCAAATTTAGTTTAGCAAACTTATGATTTTCTCTTTTTTAGAGGTGGTCAGAATATTCCAATTCATGCAGAGGAAATTGTAAGTACTCAGTCAATAACACTATTAGTACTATAACAACTTGAAAAATCCATATTATGTATCAGGGACCCCCCATAAGGCATTAGGGACCCCCCATGACAAGTAAAAAATACTTAGGAGGGTCCCCAGTATTATTTTAATAAAGAAATATGAATTACACGACAACTGGGGACCCCCATCATCTGTTAGAGAGATATTTAAGAAAAGACTCTCAATAATTACATTAAAAAATGAAGGCCAGTCAATCTGAAAAACCTTCAGGAACTTTAAATGTATCCTCGAGTACATTCATCAAAACTGATGATGAATGAAGACCAAGAGCTACAGGATCTCACAGATACATTTATTAGAGATACAAGCCTCAGAAACTATTCATTTACATAAATGATTTTTGGAGTTCAACATATATAATCCTCCACTGTTCAGAGGAGTTCATAAAAGCTAAGAAAATCTCACGTCAACAAAAGAAAACAACAACAGGGCTTAGAAAACCAAACATCTATTTATTTATTTATTTATTTTATCCTATAAAGATTAAAAAAAAAATGCACTGTACTCTTCGTACACATTTTAACTAAAGGACTTTAAATTCAGTAAAAAAAAAAAAAAAAAAGTTTTGTTCTTTTGAAAGATTATTTTCTTATGAATAAACATTTTTCCAAAAGAAAAAACAATTACCGCAATAGAAAAAGGAAAAAAAAAAAATCATAAAAAGGTTGACCGATTTATATTTAGTCTAGTGTAATTTTAAAATAAAATGTACCAGATAAAATCCTATAAGATATTTTTTGGCATGAACAAGTAAAAAATAAATCCCATGAGTTAAGCATCACTGAATGGTAGGTAGATGGAGAAATATTATTTATCCGTTGTTATATATCAGGCTAAAAATAATTTATTCTATGGGAATTCTTTAGGCTAACTGGTGTGAGATCCTAATCTTTTTTAAAGTTATTTATTTTTTTTATGACTTTTAAAGTCTTTATCCAAGGACACATGAATAACCTGTTAAAATACCAACAATCTTAATGATAAGCCTTTTGACCAAACTGTATGAGCTAATCACAGAATAATAAATCAAACTGCTACAGATTTGAGGGTTTATCTGGTATTGCTATTCCACTGCAAAAATATATGTTGCTGTAAATCTAAGATGAAATATAATAACTTTATTTCAACTGCACACCTGAAATATTTAAATACATCTAATTATATACTTTAAATAATTTTTACTATGCCACACATTTTATTATATTGTAATGTATCTTCAAATTTGGGAGATAAGTGAAATATGTTCAGTGAGGAACACGTCAAGTTCATTTACAGAGGTAAAACAACTTTTTTTCCCAATATTCATCTTCTGTATAGTTGCATATATATATATATATATATATATACAGGGAGTGCAGAATTATTAGGCAAGTTGTATTTTTGAGGATTAATTTTATTTGAGGATTTAATTTGAACAACAACCATGTTCTCAATGAACACAAAAAACTCATTAATATCAAAGCTGAATATTTTTGGAAGTAGTTTTTAGTTTGAGCTATTTTAGGGGGATATCTGTGTGTGCAGGTGACTATTACTGTGCATAATTATTAGGCAACTTAACAAAAAACAAATGTATACCCATTTCAATTATTTATTTTTACCAGTGAAACCAATATAACATCTCAACATTCACAAATATACATTTCTGACATTCAAAAACCAAACAAAAACAAATCAGTGACCAATATAGCCACCTTTCTTTGCAAGGACACTCAAAAGCCTGCCATCCATGGATTCTGTCAGTGTTTTGATCTGTTCACCATCAACATTGCGTGCAGCAGCAACCACAGCCTCCCAGACACTGTTCAGAGAGGTGTACTGTTTTCCCTCCTTGTAAATCGCACATTTGATGATGGACCACAGGTTCTCAATGGGGTTCAGATCAGGTGAACAAGGAGGCCATATCATTAGATTTTCTTCTTTTATACCCTTTCTTGCCAGCCACGCTGTGGAGTACTTGGACGTGTGTGATGGAGCATTGTCCTGCATGAAAATCATGTTTTTCTTGAAGGATGCAGACTTCTTCCTGTACCACTGCTTGAAAAATGGTGTCTTCCAGAAACTGGCAGTAGGACTGGGAGTTCAGCTTGACTCCATCCTCAACCCAAAAAGGCCCCACAAGCTCATCTTTGATGATACCAGCCCAAACCAGTACTCCACCTCCACCTTGCTGGCGTCTGAGTCGGACTGGAGCTCTCTGCCCTTTACCAATCCAGCCACGGGCCCATCCATCTGGCCCATCAAGACTCACTCTCATTTCATCAGTCCATAAAACCTTAGAAAAATCAGTCTTGAGATATTTCTTGGCCCAGTCTTGACATTTCAGCTTGTGTGTCTTGTTCAGTGGTGGTCGACTTTCTGCCTTTCTTACCTTGGCCATGTCTCTGAGTATTGCACACCTTGTGCTTTTGGGCACTCCAGTGATGTTGCAGCTCTGAAATATGGCCAAACTGGTGGCAAGTGGCATCTTGGCAGCTGCACGCTTGACTTTTCTCAGTTCACGGGCAGTTATTTTGCACCTTGGTTTTTCCACACGCTTCTTGCGACCCTGTTGACTATTTTGAATGAAACGCTTGATTGTTCGATGATCACGCTTCAGAAGCTTGGCTATTTTAAGACTGCTGCATCCCTCTGCAATATATCTCACTATTTTTGACTTTTCTGAGCCTGTCAAGTCCTTCTTTTGACCCATTTTGCCAAAGGAAAGGAAGTTGCCTAATAATTATGCACACCTGATATAGGGTGTTGATGTCATTAGACCACACCCCTTCTCATTACAGAGATGCACATCACCTAATATGCTTAATTGGTAGTAGGCTTTCCAGCATATACAGCTTGGAGTAAGACAACATGCATAACGAGGATGATGTGGTCAAAATACTCATTTGCCTAATAATTCTGCACTCCCTGTAGATTA
>MU551697.1:2974375-3162448 GCA_024362625.1 Silurus asotus | reverse complement strand
CCCCCATCCAGCCAATTCTAATGATCAATATGACCATTAACTGAAGCGCTTGTATCTGTATGTGTTTCTATACCGTACAGCTAATACCTGATTGGATGAATCGATAACTTAACTAAATGGACAGTATGGAAATAATACTAATGTATGTTGCAACTTTCTCTGAGTGATTATTCAAAAAAAAATTCTCACTAAAACTGGTATTGGTAAAGATTACAGCATTTTTATGCATTACATAATATATGAAAAATACCTTTATGCTTTCCCATTATCTTCCCATCCTCAATGGAGACAAAATGTCCAGGTTTAGGCTCTAAGTACTGTCACAGAAAGAGTTCCACATTAAGCGAGCTTTGGGTCTCATGATGTTAGGTAGCATTGCTGTTTGGCGTATAAGAAACACATACCTGGAGGATAAAATCTTCAAAATTTCGCTCACCAATGAAACAGATTCCCATACTCTGTAAGAAACAGTAAGCATGTTCTCTTATATCACAAAACATACAAGTGTCTAATATGTCAAAATACAACACACATGATTTATTACCTCCTTCTTCTTCAGGACATGATGGAACCCTGCCTCGGCTGCTATTTTCTTGACATATTCTTTGGTGAGTCCAGCCAGTGGGAAGATGGTTCGCCGCAGGGCATCCTGTGTGATTTGGCTGAGGAAGAAGGTTTGGTCTTTAAGGCGATCAGCACCTTGGTACAGCCGCACAGCTAGAAAAAAGAAGGACACTCATAAACTCACAGGATTACACTCCAACTGTATGAAAACATTACTATATATATATATCACACGGAGACTTACTTTTTCTGATCTCCAAATGATTTCTGAAGAGAAAATCATCAGCTGGTTTGAGTGACTGTTGGAAAACCTCTTCATCTTCCTGAGATGTTCTTGCATAGTGACCAGTTGCCATGGCATCAGCTTCTGCATAGCAAACAAAAAATGTTTTCCATCACTATACATCAGCATCACTACTAAACTTAAAGTATAAAGACATACACAGAAAACTCACCTAAAATATTGAGTGCATACTGATAGAAGTGTTTGAATTTGATGTGTTTGTTGCACATTATGTCTGGATTTGGTGTCCTGCCTTTCTGGTACTCCCCGAGAAGATTACTTCAAGGAAAAGAAAAACACAACCTATTGGTTCATGATAATAAAAAAAATATACACAAAGAGAATGAATTCTAATAATTCAATTAATAACAACAGAATTAAGTCAAATAAAATCAATGATATTAATTGACCACAATGTCAAAAATACCAGTGAACTGTTGTACCTAAACACTTCATGCCAGTACTCTTTGACATAGGAGACCTGATGGAATGGCATATCCAGCATTTGGCACACTTTATAGGCATCTTCACAATCTCTTTCTGAGGTGCACACTCCCTTCTCGTCCAGAGAGTCCCAGTTCTTCATGAAAACTCCTGTAACCTGGTAACCTAAAGTAAAAAAAATATACATAAACACATCAGCACAACTGAATTACTGATTCACTAAAATCTTATATACATGACGTAGTAATTTTATAGTAGTTCGATAAGTAATGCTGACTTTGGGTGGCACTTGACCTTTTTTTGTTGTTAGTGGGGCATTAATCTTGCAGAAAATCTTATTTAAAATAGCTAAATAAAAGCACCTGTCTAATATTGTGTTGGTCCCCCTTTTGCGGCTGAAACAGTCCTGACCCTGACACCATTACTTCAGCAATGTGAGCTTCAGGAGCTCTTTTGTTGGTTCGGACTCCCCATGTGCATCAGTGAGCCTCGGGCACCTACGACCCTGTCATCGGTTCACCACCATTTCATTCTTGGACCACTTTTGATAGACACTGACCACTGCAGACCAGAAACACCACACAAGAGCTGCAGTTTTAGAGATGCTCTGACCCAGTCGTCTAGACAACCCAATTTGACCCTTGTCACTTAAACTCAGATGCTTATGCTTGGTGAGATTTCCTGCTTCTAACACTTCTACTTTGAAGGAAAAAATTTTCACTTGCTGCCTGATATATTCCACCCACTAACAGGCACCATGATGAAGAGACAATCAGTGTTATTCACTTCACCGCTCATAATGCTATAATATCATAATGTAATGCCTGGTATGTATATATGTATGTATATATATATATAAAATAGAGCTTGTTTCTTGATACATCAGTTTTACGATCATTATAGCTGTAAAAGCAAAACAAAATAATTGTTGCATTGTATTGTACTTTGCATTTTGTACTGTTTTTGTACTTTTTTATTTTTATTTTTTAAAGTCATTGTGATTTCTTTTTATCTTGATCAAAATGTACTTATAGCATATTGTCTACTTTCCCTAATCCTGGCCCTGAAATAGTCTCAACATGTTCCCTACACCTGACATACCTGCTCTGATTAATCAGTTCATTGTCAGCTGCATGCTAGAGCAGGAAACACTAAAGATCAATAAACATCATGATAGGGATGGTATCTAAGTGGTTAAGATGCTGGACTGCTGATTAGACGGTCAAGAGTTCAAATCCCAGTACCACCAAGATGCCCTTGAGCAAGTGTCTTAACCCTCAACAGCTCACTTGTATAAAAGAGATCATTGTAAGTCATTTTGGACAATGCTAACTGCTGATGGAAATATTAAAACCACTGGATGAATTTCTCACCTCTACGTTTCAGTAAAAGAGCAGCAACAGAGCTGTCCACCCCGCCAGACATGGCACACACGACATGTCTCACTATACCCATGACATTTACACCAGGACTAAATGAGTTATTTTATTTATGCAAAATACAAGAAGTATCGAAGGTGTCATGTTCGCGAACAGGGCGCCGCCATGTTTGCGGTCCAACACAAAATAATGTCCGGTAAGAAACTGAAATAATGCTTTGATATTGGTATATTGGTGCACTGTCTAGTACATTATAAAATAATAAAATACACTTTAACAAAAGTCAGTTTAACTGATGACATATTATACATATATACATGACATCGCGCATTAAATTTATAAAACTTTTATAGCCGGTACGTTGTAAAAGTAATCATTGTTTTTTTTCCCCCGGTTTATTATATTTAACGGAACATGTTGACATTCTTGTCAAAAGCTTCAGAGTAAACCGTGTTTAAACATAGACATATGTTTTTGAAATTGACAACATTGTGTGAATAATACTGTAATATATACACGGAACCCTAATTTTTAAACAACGATTCGGGGAAGACGATCTTGGAGAACAGTCTGTCAAAAACGTGAGCAATTTTACGTTTTATGTGTCTGGGTAATTTTTGCGTTTTACACGTTTTTTAATGACAAGCAAAGGGTAAAAATAAAGATGAGGGTTTATGTGACTTTGATAAACAGTTGGATCCGATCCTCCAAATAAATGGATCTGACTCTGATCTAACTTCAGTGTGGTGGAAACTTTTTCATGTCTCTCTTTGTAAGCTCATGTTACTATCAGATCCAACTCATGCAATGCAACGCATGTGGTCTGTTTTATTTTGTGTTCAGGGTCCTCAACCAGGACTACAAGAAAGTAGGAAGTAATGATCAGATATTGTATAATGTGTGTGCAAAGTCAGAATGTTAAAAAAAAAAACAAACAAAAAAAAAAATTCTTAATACATTTTATTGGTTTTATTTTGTGTTCAGGGTCCTCAACCAGGACTACAAGAAAGTAGGAAGTAATGATCAGATATTGTATAATGTGTGTGCAAAGTCAGAATGTTAAAAAAAAAAACAAACAAAAAAAACAATTCTTAATACATTTTATTGAATCAGTGCAAAGTAATGGAGAGTGTGTTAGAGAAGTAAATAAAAGAGTGCAGGCAGGGTGGAGTGGGTGGAGAAGAGTGGCAGGAGTGATTTGTGATAGAAGAGTATCTGTGAGAGTGAAAGGCAAAGTTTATAGGGCTGTGGGTGAGACTTGTGATGTTGTATGGATTAGAGACAGTGGCATTGAGTAAAAGACAGGAGGTGGAGCTGGAGGTAGCAGAGCTGAAGATGTTGAGGTTTTCGTTGGGAGTGACGACGATGGACAGGATTAGAAATGAGTTTATTAGAGAGACAGCGCATGTAGGACGTTTTGGAGACAAGGTGAGGGAGGTGAGATTGAGATGGTTTGGAAATGTGCAGAGGAGGGACATGGGGTATATCAGTAGGAGAATGTTGAGGATGGAGCCACAAAGAAGGAGAAAAAGAGGAAGGCCAAGGAGGAGGTTTATGGATGTGGTGAAGGAAGACATGCAGGTAGTTGGTGTGACAAAGGCAGATGTAGAGGACACGGGGGTGTGGAGACTGATGATCAGCTGTGGCGTCCCCTAATGGGAGCAGCCGAAAGAAGAAGAAGTAGTAAGAAAAAATTGGAAAGCAACTGAAAAAAAGAGAAACCCAAATCAAATCAATTTTTACTGTGACCACCCTTTGGCTTTTATGCCTTACTTTTACACACTTTGTACACAAAGTCAGACATTTGTAGGATTGGAGTCATGTTTCTGATTCACTAATTATACCAAGAAGGTGATAATGATCATCAATTTTATATGTAGGTTCAAACACGGTCAGAAACTGAAACAGCTGTGTAAGTTTATATACAATATCTTACACAAGTGAGTACATCCCTCACATTTCAGCAACTATTTTAGTATCTTCTAAAGGGACAATACTATAGAAACTTGGATATATTTGAGAGTAGTTAATGTACAGCTTGTATAGCAGTACAGATTTACTGTCCTCTGAAAAAAATATAAAAACATCATTCAGCGATTATTTTCAAAATAGCTGGCAACCAAAGTGAGTACATTCTAAGTGATAACAGGTATATGTCATGTAACCATGCAACGCCACATGTCCTATTCATCATGTTCATGTTTTTGGCTTTTTTGACAGTACAAAAAAAACAAGAAGATTTGTGTTTTTTTTGTATTAAAGCAGTTAAAATCTGGTGCTTTAAGTACAATTCTCTCATACTGACCACTGGATCCACTGAGGATTTAAGAATTCAAGAATTCAAGTAAGAACACTTACTTGAACCAAGTCCTGTGGTCTAATGAGACTAAGATAAACTTGTTTGCCCTGGTGAGGAGTTCCAGGATGAAAGAAAATATGTCTTGCCTATGGTCAAGCATGGTGGTGGTAACATAATGTTTCTGGGGCTGCATGAGTGCTGCTGGTACTGAGGAGCTGCAGTTCATTGAGGAACACATAAACTCCAACATGTACTGTGACAATCTGAAGCAGAACATGATACCCCCCCCATTGATAATCTGAGCCGAAGTTTTCCAACATAATAACGACCCCAAACACAACGCCAAGATGACAACTGCCTTGCTAAGGAAGCTGAAGGTTGAAGTTGATAGAGTGGCCAAGTACGTCTCCAGACCTGAACCCTATTGATCATCTGTGGGACATCCTGAAGTGGAAGCTAAAAAAGCGCCATGTGTCAAACATCCAGCAGCTCTATGATGTTCTTATGGAGGAGTGAAAAAGTATCCCAGCAACAACCTGTGCAGCTCTGGTAAATTCCATGTCCAGAAGGATTAAGGCAGTGATAGATATCAATGGTGCTCAAACTAAATATAGACACTTTGTACACAGTTTTAAAATGATGACTTATGACTCACTTATGTTGCCAGTTTATTTTTGACAGTAATGGCTATATGTTGTTATATTTAGAGGACAGTAAATCTGTACTGCTATACATGCTGCACATTGATTCCTCTAAAATATATCCACGTTTCATTTCTATAGTATTGTCCCTTGAGAAGATACTAAAATGGTTGCTAAAATGTGAGGGGTGTACTCACTTAAAATATTTAATCGCATGATTGTAATGATTAAACTCATGATTAATTGCGACATAATCACCTCCAATGAATACGTTTTAAATCAACATGGGCTTGGACAAACATGGGTGTTTTATACAAATGTATGTTTATTATTAGTGAAACTGTACTTAACATAGAGCATGAAGACTAAATATTCTTGTAAATGTTTTAAAGTAATTATTTGTGTATTAATTCACGTAAATCATCAAGACACCAAATGGAACTTTTGCCTTGTTTCCACACGATACAACAGATGAGCACCTGTAGCTCAAATTGGTGAAGAAGTTAATGCTGTTGATGCTTGACATGTTAGGACTGATTTGGCAGCAAAAGAAGGACCAACACAATATTAGGCAGGTGGTCATAAATTAATGCCTGATTGATGTATATATTTACACACATTCTGTCGTGCAGCAGTTAGTTTACTTCTTCAATGGGCTTTTAATTAAAGCTGAAACCAAAACCCTAGCTCACAGATAACAGACTTACTGACTTGCTACTAAGGAAGCATGACAACAGGATTACAAGAACACTGGATGCTGTGGTTAAACAACCAAAAACATGCTAAATGCAGACACCAGATTAAATGATACCAGTACCTAACATCATAGTCAATTCATTGATAAAGCCTTACATGTGATTTTGATAGGATTCTGTAAAAATGTCGATTCTGGTGACAAGTTTTCTTATTGGCAGCAGGTCAGTAAGATGATTTAATATAAATAAAGTATCTTATAGAAGCTGAGTCTCTTAGAAGTTCAGATGGCAGAAGTTCACAAATCTGTGAAAAACTGTCAAAAAATTGTGAAACTATTTCAGAATAATGTTCCTCAACATCAAATTGTGAAGACTTTGAACATCTTATTATCTATGTAATTTCATTAAAAGATTAGAAAAACCTGGAGAAATCTCAAGGGCAAAAACCAATTTTGGATACCCGTGATCTGCAGGCCCTCAGGTGGCACTGCATTAAAAACACGATTCTGTTATTGAAATTACTGCATGGGCTCAGTAACACCTCCAAAAATCATTATCTGTAAACGCAGTTTACAGTGCCACCCACAAATGCATATAAAAGAAGCCATATGTGAACATGATCCAGCTCATTTAGAGCTCATAATGCTTATAATGTGAAAGCTTATTTAGTATAGACTGAGGCAAAGTGGAAAACTGTGGTCAGACGAATTGAAATGTGAATTATTTTCAAAACCATGGACACTACGTCCTCTGGACTAAAGAGGAGAGGAACAATCTGGCTTCTCATCAGCATTTATATCAAAAGCCTGCATTTCTTATGGTATGGGAGTGCTTTAGTGAGTATAGAATGGGCAGCTTGCACTTCTGGAAAAGCACCAAGAGCAAGAATTTCTTCCATCCAGATCATGTCTTTTTTTATGGAAGGCCTTGCATATTTCAGTATAGCAATGCTACTGAATACTGCATCTATTACAACTTAATAGTAGGAGAGTCCAGGTGCTGAACGGGCATTTCTTCAGACTGTTAAGCCGCTAGAATCCTGTATCAGGCAGAATGTGTTGCATCATCAAATTAAAAATAGTTATATTTCCCCCAAATGGTACCTTTTATCAAGTTTAAGCCATTGATATGTTTTTTTATGTTCTATTGTGAATAAAATATGGTTCTTTGTATACTGTAGCTTTAAAGTTTTCACTTGACCAGAACTAAAATTACCAAATCACAAGTTACATGGTGGTGTGGATCCTTGAAAGGGCCCTGACCCCTGAATACCTTTGGGATAAATTTAAATGTTTAAATGTTAAAACTATTCAATGATCACTGCCTGCTCTCACTGGTCTTGTTGTTGAATGGGCAAATCCCCATGGCTCCTAAATCGAGCTGAAAACCTTCTCAGAGGATTTGAAGATGTTGGAATGGCATTGGTGTAAGTGGCAGGTGTCCTATAATAAGTATATAGGCGTAAAACCTAATGCAAAGGATTAGTCATGTTCTTCACACAAAATGGATTCCAGAGGTGCTTTCTTTCAGTGTCAAGAGGAAAAGAAGAGATTGAGCTGAGGTAAGCTGGCTAACTTGATACTTTCGGGTTTAAAATCTTTTTTTTCTTTTGTTTCCTTTCTTTTGAAAAGAACAAAAAAAACAGATACAGATATGAATCATGTACCTTTCTGAGTATATTGGGGAAAATTCTCAACATTTGCTTTTTGGCTAGTTTGTAAATTTGACTGGATGAATATTTTAGAAAGCAGGATTTTACAATAATAATAATAATAATGTTATATGGATGATATTGGAGATACTAGTGTTTCCAATGCAAACATTTGATGAAATCCAAATCAAGTGCAACGCTTTTATACCTTTTTAGTGTTTAGTGTGCACATAGTATGTGGTTCCCTGGTTCTCTAGTGGTTAGGATTCGGCGCTCTCACCAAACCCAGCCATTAGGGTTGCACAAGCCAGTGCACTTTTGGTTCCAAGACCGGATAAATGGGGAGGGTTGTGTTAGGAAGGGCATCTAGCGTAAAAACATGTGCCAAATCGAACATGCGGATCACGAATACGGATGATCTGCTGTGGCCACCCCTAACGGGAGAAGCCGAAAGAATGTTTTTAGCGTGCACATAGTATGTGATGAGTGATTAGTCATCTGAGATGTGAAGTATGGGTTTAAGTATGATTTTGTCATTTGGGGTAAATGGAAGTGTATGATATTTTCATCATATTATATAATCATTATCATAATATTACATATCGCATTTAATAATCTGTTCCTGTTTTTGACAGCACACTAATTTATACTCCCTGTTTTGCTTTTTTGAAGTAATGTTCATGAATGAATGCATTCATTTTAAACTTCAGGTACATAATATGCCACAGTCCAATGAGGTAAGGCACTAATATGTGTATCATGTCTACATTTGCCAATAGAGCTAATCCTGCTAGTGCATGTAGACTTTTTGGATAGCTATAAAAGTCATCTATTCAGTCAACTAATTCTTTAACTAAAAAGTGTCAAAACATTCTGTTTCATCACAGCTTCATGTCACTATTTGCCCAAAAGGGAAACTGCCTAAACCTATTTGTATCAGCCCAGACAAGTATAAATGCCAGTTCTGCAACAGGAAAGGAGAGTATGCTGCACTTGTGGCTCACATGCAAACTCATGAGATACAGCGATTGAATTTCGAGGTAAAGTGATTAATGAGCTTTATATTTATGACAAACTGTACATACAGGTTGGGTTTTTTTGTTTGTTTGTTTGTTTGTTTATTACATGCATGATCATTTTTAACATTCATATAACCACAATATATCGGTTTCTCTTACAGAAAAAAAAATAACAAATGCAACCTGGGATGCCGTAAAAGCAGCCACTACCATTGCTGCTGCTGCAAGAGGACTATAATCTCCCGAAATTATTTCACCAAACATATACACAAGTGTGGACTATCCATAAACATGCATGTGTACACACTGTGTAGTCACTCTGTCCCACCAATCAACACCTCTGTCCCTATATGCAGTGACATTAATGGCTCAGACCCTCAGTGCAGTGAACACAGTGCCACAGGGAGCCTGAATGTCTTTGAAACTAAAGTCAAGTCACCCAGTCCTCCGTCTTCACCCTCTTCTTTGACTGCTCCAGTTACACCCTCTGACAGCCAGATGATACTGATGTCTGTGAACCCAACCCAAAATATCTGTGCTTGGGAGCCTTAAAGCCCTGAAATCAAGACCCAAACGAATCATGTGCTGCTTCTGCAATTTGATTCTGAACAAGAAAAACATCAAAGTACACATTCAAAGACAACACATGTCTGCTAATCCGGATTTGCTGCTGACAAACGGACTAAACCATACACACTGTCTCTGGGTTAGTGGTCCCAGATTTATGGTCTTTATAAATACCATTCAGCATTCAAAAGACTTTTAGACCACCAAGAAACACTCTATAATGACAAACAGAGCAAAGTCTTCGCAAACGTTTGTACGTTGATTTCAAAAGTAATACAGAAATATCACAATTGTACAGTGCATAGAGGATATGGATCCACAGTAGCCCTTTCCTGAAGCTAAATTCATTAACAGCAATGTGAGTCTTGGCTTGGTCAGACTATAGCATATTGTTTATCATGGCCGGAGAAGTATATTTTGGTAGACTGCAAGTTTTTCTGTGATTCTTTTACTGGGGACATTTTTTTGTCAATCTGCCACAGCAGACAGATTGTTGGGGTGCTGCAGAGAGCATTGTCCTTCTTCCTACTTCTATACGGTTATGTCAAAGTGATATAACCATTCTTGATAATGGTTATAACTATTTTCTCTGTGTGTTCCAAGTCTTGGTGGTCCTTAAATTTGATGTAAGAATGAGGAGAGTCAGTATATTGTTTAGGGCATTTCAAGCTACACGTTTTCTGTACGCTTTCCCCTGAGGTGGGCCGTGACACATTCCTGTCTTTAAATCTACAGGTCTACAAATACTTTCTTAGAATTTTGTCCAATCTTCATTTCACACACCCAATTCATGAATGTTAGATTTTTTATTTGTGTTAATTAAAAAAAAAAAAATTGACCACCTCATTGTGGAGAACTGCTTAATGAGTAAATGAATAATGAAATGGAAATACATTTTAATTGAGCAGTAAAACAACCATGTATTTTTTCTAAGAAAATTGCAATGTAGATTGTTCCATATTACTGTACTTGGAAAACCTGCAACATTAATTTGCTCTCTGCTTCCTTGGTGTTTGTGACATGACCTATTATATTATTATTTCATAAAATGCAAAATCCATGAAATAATTTATCTGTAATGAAATTGTAAATGAAATAGGCATGTATATTTTTATATAAAAAAATATAGGGTGCATAATACTTTTTCACAGTGCTGTATTTAAATGTGAGGACTTTGGCATTTAACTTTATGTATATCTTATGTATATGTTATAATGTACTGTATATCATGTGAGATGAAAGCAGATGGAAAGTGTAAAGAAAATATTCAATATATTAAATATTATTACGGAAAAATATTTTCTTTAAATCCCTTTTTTCACTGATTCTGCTACAAGTTCGTAAAATCTAAAATGTTATTTGTTGGTGTAATTTGTGTGTATTTCAAGATACAAAGCTTGCATTTCAGTTTGGGGGAAAAACGTCTGGCTATTTTTTGTTTTTTCCCCCAAATTTCAAATTTCTGACACCATAACACTGTTATTTGATTTGAAATTTTTAATAAAATTTTCCTTTAATGCACCCACAAAAGCAACATGACAGTATTAGATTCAGTATGCACTTTTAATACAAACTCTGTAATGCACTTCTACTTGTATATACTTCTAAATAATTAATGTAATATAGTCTATAACAGAGTTTATTCCCACTTATCAGCAAAATGGAAGACCTGGTAGCAGAAGGCATTACACTCAAGATGCTTATTGATGCTCGGGAGACTGTCATGAACAGCCCATTAGGAGTGATCAAAACACCCATGATCCTCTGCAGCCAGACCACACTGCCCCTCCATGTGCCCTGTAACACCTATCTGAAGTTGGAGAACATGCAGGTTACAGGTTAGTGTTGTGCTTGTGATTATTGCACAAGAAATCAGATGACACCGGTATAAACCTAGAAAGTACTATAAATGATTTTAAAAGTATTAGCTAGTATGTAAATTCATCTCAAGTTTAAAATGCATTCTGTTTCCTCACCAACAGGGTCATTTAAGATTAGAGGTGTCGCAAATCAGTTCGCCCAAAAATTAGATGGAGGTCATTTTGTCACACTGTCTGCTGGGAATTATGGGAAATCCTTTGCTTATGCCGCTAAACACTACGGAACTAAAGGAAAAGTGGTGATGCCTGAAACTGCTCCAATCTCCAGAGCTCTGCTAATACAAGTGAGATCACACTGGAAAAATAAATATATTTTAAGTTTTGAAACGTAATTAATACAAATTCCATTAATATATCTTCTTGTTATAAACAGAGTTTTGGCATCGAGGTTGAACGAGTGCCCACACCATGTATTATGGATGTCGTCAATCAATGCATTAAAAAAGAAAAAATGACTTTAATTCATCCTTATAATGATCTGGATCTCATCGCAGGATATGCCAGGTACATAACATAATATCTTTATCATACTTTATTACAGCAGTTAAATGGAGGTTTGTAGTATTTCTTACCTCATTACTAACCAGCATGGTGGTGTAGTTTAGGGTTTGAGATCCTGGAGGTTCTTCCTAATCCTGATGTGGTAGTAGTGTGCTGCGGTGGAGGAGGTTTACTGGCCGGAGTAGCAGCAGCCATTAAACTTTCTGGTTGTGAGGACACGAGAATTTATGGTGTGGAACCAGAAGGAGGTGAGGAGATAAATAACCTGCATTGGATAGGTTGGTTGTGGTGGAAATATAAATTAATGTCTTGAGGTTCAATTGTCTTGATTTATTTATTTTTTTTAATCATTAACAGCATGTACCATGTATAGAAGCTTCATTGAGAATAAACCTGTTAGCATGGACAGCAAAAGCATCGCCTCTGGTCTGGCACCTCCATCTGCAGGTATCATTTGTTCCATTGTTTCATTTGCAGGTATAATTTGTTTCATTGGAGCATGCCATATTAAACATTACTGATCAGTCATAATCAAGTGTTACAGAAAACCCATGCTTCATAAAAGCTGTTCTAATGTGTGTAGCTAAGAAACAAATATTAAAGCACAGGGGTATTAAAGAAAAATTTCTGAAGGGTCCCACAACCTGAAATCCCTTCTCACAAAGGTCTAAATAGGCACTACTGCCTAATAATGGCAGAATATGAAACCAGTTGGCTTTTAATGCTATACCATTAGAGATCATTATTAGACAGGTTGTGGTTGTCTTTTTTTTTAATCCAAATTGTATTCCAATTTATTTTTTAATAAAGAATTTCATAATTAAACATAATGCTTCACATGAACAATTTTGACTAACACCATGAATATTTACATCAGTTACAAATTCGATGGAGAGAATAAACAAAAAATCAAGTAAATTAAATAAAAACTTATTTGATCATTTTCTAACAAGCTAGATTGTCAGTTTACAAATAATGTGGCCCATATGGGGAATTGGTAGCTCAGTGGTTTAGGCTCTTGTTCACTGATTGGAAGGTCTGGGGTTTAAGCCCTGATACCGCCAAGTTGCCACTTCCGGGCCCTTGATCAAGGCCCTTAACTCTGTGCTCCAGGGGCACTGTATTATAGATGACCCTGTGCTCTGACTTTAGCCTCCTAACATCACCGGGATATGTGATATAATTTCACTGTGCTAAAATGTACATGTGAAGTAAAAACCACCAATTAAAAATGTGTATTTTAAGCAATTTTATCAGTTCTTATACTGTAAATGACAAACATGGTGTGTGCTCCTGGTGTGCCATGTCTTAGGTGCACTGCCATATGCAATGTGTAAGAAACACGTGGAGGAGATCGTGTTGGTGACTGACAATGAAATCAAGTTTGCCGTTTCCACTCTCTACAAAGCCGGTCTAGTTGTAGAGCCCTCAGGAGCCGCTGCCTTTGCTGCACTCGTTAACAACAGAATACCAGACATTACTGGAAGGAACATTGTGATAATCCTGAGTGGAGGAAACATCGGCAAAGATGAGCTTACCAGCTTCCCAGACTGATTCACACCACTTTTTCTGTCTAATGTGGGTTTAAAAATATATATATTTTTTAATATGTGGATGAAGATTTATACAGAGCCAAATCGACACAATTAGTTTTCACCCATGAAAAACCCTAAAATAAAATTTATTAAAATAAAATAACTGGTTGTTTCAATTTTCCCACTTTATTATTTCAATATTTTCATATTTGAATTTAATATATAGTTATATAATATATTAATATTTAATATATTACTATCTTTAATTTCTTATACTTATTTATGTCTACTCATTCTGCCCTGAAATATCTAAAAGTATACAATTCGAGCATTTACTTTTGCTAGACTCACAGTCCTATTTACTATTTATCTTCCTAAAAACCACACTTTCAGTGCCAGCTGTCATGTCTCTTTGACCAGCAAGAATGAAAGGAAAGTCAACCCTTTCCACTTCGAGATCAGGCACAATTTTGCTCTCATCCATTCCTAACTGTGGGTGACACAAGTGTTCTCTTGTTCATGCGAGTTTACTTGAAATGCAAAGTTATTTAGGTTACTTCTGACTAAACATATACATGTTGGAGCATGAATGAAAAAAAATGTATGAATGTATGAATGTGTATGCGTGTGAATCTTACTACATTCAGTTTTGCCTCTCACTCAAAACCTGAAGCAAACATGAAACTCCATATAAAACCCCTCAGGCTTTAATTGGGGACCCTGGACCTGGGATGTATCCATGCTGCTCACAACCGATTTCTGAAAAAAAAAACACATATTTCCCTATTTAAGTATTTGTGCAGTAAAACCACACTTCCATGCCAATATGCATGGCAAAAAAAACTTGTTATATTTATATATACACAGTGTTTTGCAAAAGTATTCACACCCCTTAAATATTTCCACATTTTGTCATGTTGTAACCAAAAATTTAAAATGTATTTTATTTGGATTTTATGTGATCGACCAACACAAAATACTGCATAATTGTGAAGTGGAAAGAAAATAATACATGGTGTTAAAGATGTTTTACAAATAAAAATTTGTATATGTATTCAGCCCACTTTACTCTGATACCCCTAAATAAAATCCAGTGCAATCAACTGCCTTCAGAAGTCACCTTATAAGTAGAGTCTACCTGTGTGTTCTTAAATCCCATTATAATTACAGCTGTTCTGTGAAGGCCTCAGAGGTTTGTTAGAGAACATTAGTGAGCAAACTGCATCATGATGACTAAAGAACACACATTCAAGAAGCAACTAGAAGGCCCATGGTAACTCTGAAGGAGCTGCAGAGATCCAGAGCTCAGGTGGAAGAGTCTGTCCAAGGACAACTATTAGTCATGCACCTCACCAATCTGGCCATTATGGGGAGTGGCATGAAGAAAGCCATGGTTGACAAAATAGAATAAGAAATCCTTTTTGCAATTTGCCATGTAGGGGACACAGCTAACATGTGGAAGAAGGTGCTGTGGTCAGATGAGACAAAAATGTAACCTTTTGGTAGGCATGTCGCAATAGTCAATAAATCAACTTATCGCATGATATATGGAAATGAGCAGGATAATTTTTTTGTGCCGCAATATATTGCAAATGATACATTTTTGTATAATTAAAAATAATGATTATATACATTTTTACATGAAAATAAATGTCACCAACATTTTAGTCGATATTTTAGCATCTCCACACACACACACACACACACACACACACACACAAGCACACACACACAAGCACACACACACAAGCACATAGAGCAGACAGACACAGTTGAAGTGAAGGCGTAAAGTGTGTTTCGTGACAACTACAGCCAGTTAGGAACCAATGGACTTGGTTTCAAAGCCGCAATCTTCAGCTCCGGTGTGGGAACACTTTGTTTTTAAGCCAAATGAGAGAGGAGAGCCAATTAATGTGAACGAGCCGGTATGTCGACTTTGTTTAAAAACAGTGGCAACGAAAAGAGGCAACACAACTAACCTAAAAT
Source organism: Silurus asotus (assembly GCA_024362625.1). NCBI lineage: Eukaryota > Metazoa > Chordata > Actinopteri > Siluriformes > Siluridae > Silurus > Silurus asotus. The sequence continues at coordinate 3,147,004 of MU551697.1, read as the reverse complement.
CTAACGTAAAAATAACTAGCCCACCCAGTTTTTCAACCATTGGAACCACAACCTCAGCCAGTTCAATCGATGCAGCCATTAAACACGGTCGACAAACCAGGATTTAAAAATATGGTGCAAACTTTTGACATACAGTACAAATTGCCAAAGAACAGACATCGTACATCTCCCAAACTGGCATGCTATCCTTGTACAACAAAGTAAAAGACGATATTCTGAAGGAGATAAAAGACGTGTAGTCAAGCTCAAATATAATTCTATATATGAGCTTGACCATACACTACTCTGCAGTCAACATGTTTAGAGACCAAATACATATCCCAGAACTACAATGCGGATATACTTGCTGAAGCCCTTGTCTGCTTTAGCGGACTGAGAATTAGATGAGCGCTAAATGGGCTGTATAACTACAGACAATGGTGCTAACATTGTGGCTGCAGTACATCATCTTGGATAGCCATGGCTCAATTGCTTTGGACACAAACTCAATTTGGCTGTTTCCCATCGACTGGACAATGACAAGGATCGCACAGGGCATACCATGGGACTTTGTAGGAATAAAGAAGAGAGACCTGAGGAAGGCACAGACTAAAACCAATGACCCCCCCACAATCTAGTAATGGTAAGTGATGATAACTTGTTATACAACACAAAATATTTAAATTGTTTTTAATATAAACTATTAAATGTTTATTTTATTTTATTTTTGACTTACTTTAGGGCCTGTTTGTATGTAGGTATTAAATAATTGGTTAAATTATAATCATGTTAAATTATTTGTGATTAAATAAAGGGAATTTATAAGCTGTATTTATGGAATAATGTTAGAAAAACTAATAAAAAAACAAAATAATAAATATTTACCACAGGATGTCACCACACAATGGGACACCACACAAAAAATGATAGAGAGGGTTGTAAAGCGACCTGTTTTGGTTGTATATCGAAAATTTGCCCACCTCAACCTAACCTGACAGGATGTTTCTGTGTTGGAATCCATTAATGCAGCAATGAAGCCAGTGGCTGATTTCACGGATGTCAGGGGAACAGTATGTCACTGTGTCCTCAGTAAAGCCTGTGTTGGAACTTCTTAAAGGCAAACTTTTATCACCAGACCCCAATGACACTGCACTGACAGCAAAAAATAAAGGCAGACATGAGCAGGGTATTGACAGAGAAATACAGCCCATCTGAAATCTAAAACCTTTTGACAAAAGCCACCATCTTGGATCCAAGGTATCGTGATACCATGGAGGATGTGGAGGTCACGGATGATGTTATAGAAAAGCTTTTGCAAGAACTACTAGAGATGAACAGGGAAGAAGGAAAAGGAGAAAGTGCCATTGGGGAGAGCTGCGTTAAAGCTGCAGGGGGAAATTAAGGATCTGAATCTGAACCTCCAGCAACCAAGAAGAGTCTGTGTGACGTTCTCCAGAACAGAAGAACCCTACTAACAAGTCACCAGACTCTAGTTATAAGATTAGACATTGGTTCCAAAAAGAGTGCAGGCTGATGCAAAGCTGACCAAGTTCCTCCAGAAAAAAGCACTTGATGCATCATCTGATCCTATTCTAATGTCAAACTTGTATTCTTGTATCAACGGTATAGGCTGGTGGTGGTGGTGGTGGTTTAATGGTGTGGGGGATATTTTCTTGGCACACTTTGGGCCCATTAGTACCAATTGAGCATCGTGTCAACGCCACAGCCTACCTGAGTATTGTTGCTGACCATGTCCATCCCTTTATGACCACAGTGTACCCATCTTCTAAGGCTACTTCCAGCAGGATAACGCTCCATGTCATAAAGCGCCAATCATCTCAGACTGGTTTCTTGAACATGACAATGAGTTCACTGTACTCAGATGGCCTCCACAGTCACCAGATCTCAATCCAATAGAGCACCTTTGGGATGCGGTGGAACGGGAGATTCGCATCATGGATGTGCAGCCGACAAATCTGCAGCAACTGCATGATGCTATCATGTCAATATGGACCAAAATCTTTGAGGAATGTTTCCAGTACCTTGTTGAATGCATAAGGGGGTCCAACCGGGTACTAGTAAGGTGTACCTAATAAAGTGGTATGTATTAATTTTTTAACTATTTATTTGTTTGATACAGCTGCAAATAAGTATTTGAACACCTGAGAAAGTCAATGTTAATATTTGGTACAGGAGCCTTTGTTTGCAATTACAGAGGTCAAATGTTTCCTGTAGTTTTTCACCAGGTTTGCACACACTGCAGGAGTGATTTTGGCCCACTCCTCCACACAGATCTTCTCTAGATCAGTCAGGTTTCTGTTCTGTCCCTGAGAAACACGGAGTTTGAGCTTCCTCCAAAGATTCTCTATTGGGTTTAGGTCTGGAGACTGGCTGGGCCACGCCAGAACCTTGATATGCTTCTTACAGAGCCACTCCTTGGTTATCCTGGCTGTGTGCTTTGGGTCATTGTCATGGTAGAAGACCCAGCCTCGACCCATCTTCAATGCTCTGAGGAAAGGAGGTTGTTCCCCAAAATCACACAATACATGCCCCCGGTCATCTTCTCCTTAATACAGTGCAGTTGCCCTGTCCAATGTGCAGAAAAACACCCCCAAAGCATGATGCTACCACCCCCATGCTTCACAGTAGGGATGGTGTTCTTGGGATGGTACTCATCATTCTTCTTCCTCCAAACACGTTTAGTGGAATTATGACCCAAAACTTCTATTTTGGTCTCATCTGACCTGGGTGTATAACAGATTCTTGTGTAGCTCAACAAATGCTGAGCTCTAAAATAAAAGTTCAGGAAGCTCATTTTGCGAAACCTACCTGGATGAAGACGTACTAACAACAGAAACCAGAACTACCTAGGATTTTGTGGTTGAAAGATGCAAAAGGAACATGTCTGACCTTTCTGTCAGAGCGCAGTGGGATGAGCTACACGAGCACCTATTACACAGCTGGAGATCTACATTTCTGCTCTCATTAAAATGAATGAGCTCATGTAAGTGGAGGATGATTAGCCAGGGCTGTACAAGGTATAGTTATAGGAATGAAAGAAAAGAGTAACATTCAGAAACTCTGAGACACTTTATAGGGACTCCTGCAGGGACCTTCTTTATTTAACTCAGAGTTTTATTTATTTTTAGAATTTAGAGTTTCTTTTGAAAGTTTCTCAAGTTTTCTTTCAGTCATTAGACGATAGCTAGGGCTGGTCTTCATCTAGGGTGAATTATCTCACAAAAACGTGTGTTAAAGCAGCATTTTACCCGTTATCCCATTATTCATTTGCTACAATTTTATCACACTTTTTTCTTTAGTTTTAGAAAAAGCATACAGTCCAATCAAATATTAATGTGCAAGATAAAAATTCTCAGTTCATCTCAACGTTCTTCTCTAACTCCTGCTCCAGCAAGTGAAGCCTGGACTGCAAACATGCACTCTTTTACTTCCTACATTAGGCAAATGAACCATACTGATTTTTCATCTACTCCAGATGGGTGCTGCCTGTAAAATCTACAACAAATGAACACAACCAAATCCTCCAGAGCCTTCCTACCATATATATTTTGCTAAAAATGATTCTAACTTTCATGGCTTTTCTAGAATTAGGATTTAAGCTTTTATTTTTATTCCGAAATGTATTCGCTTTTTGACATTTTTGACGTTTTCCTTTCAACAAACACACCTGATGCAAATAATTCCTTTATTTTATACCCTTCCTGGTAATATTTTAGAAAAGAAAAGAAAGAACGCACACATTTGCAGGACAGGATCGTCCATGACCAGATATGGAAACCTGCTGTCTAATAGAAAATACCTGTATGACTCCAATAATTAAATCTTGGGTATAACCTATTATTAAAACAATGTATTGCATGTCTTAACTTATTCTTCTTCTTCTTTCGGCTTCTCCACTTAGGGGTCACCCCCCCTGTCCTCTACATCTGCATCTTTCATACCAATATTGTGTATCTTAACTACTTTAATACAATAGTTTTACCATTTTAAAGCTTCTTGCCTTAAATAATAGTTGTTTTTACCTTATTTCAGGAAACTAAGAGTGATATTCCAGAAAAGTGGCATAAAAGAAAAGAACGTAAATAACACCAAGTGTGTGCTAGAGCAAGCTGAAAGCTGTTAATCACTACCGTATTTTCTGGACTATAGGCCGCTACTTTTTTACCACATTTTGAACCCTGCGGCTTTTTTCCGTTTTCCTGGGTTTTTCCCGGTTTCAAAAACTCCAAACCAAAAAACCGAGCGACATAACATTAGACCAATGAAATTTCCGAAAGGAAACAAAAAAACGCACCTCACCTGTGTTCTGAGCTGCACGGCATCGGGAGAATTTTTTTTTTTTTTAACGCACGACGATGCCAAAAGATAAACTCTTGAGAGAAATAGTTGTGAAAGGAAGGAGGAAGACAGTGAACAATGACTTTCTTGGTAGGCTACTGTTTAGATACAAGCCGTTGTAGCGTGTTGAGTCTGGGTGAAGGGAGAGCTCGCTAACTCCAGTTACAACAGAAATCATATAAGCACAGACAGGTTTCCAAAACTCGTGCTTTTTTTTATTATTCTTGGTAACAGCATTAAGGGTTAGTTGAAGAAATTTAGAAATCAGCATCAGAAAATAATAAGGACATATTCCTCAGTCTTGCACACATGCAGTAATACCGGAAAAAATGCAGTGGCCGTGTGTAACGTGTCTTTCGTTAAAGCCTGTGTAAAGTGCATTAGTGTAGACAGGCTTATAGACAGGTGCGGCTTATTTATGTTAAAAAATAAAATATTTGTAAAATTCAGTGGGTGCGGCTAATATATTTCCCACTGTGGACTAATAAAGGTATATCTCATATATAGTCACATTGGGTTTGCACATTTATGATGCTCCAAGGTTCAATAGAATTGAGTGTCTTAAAGCAGACTAAAACATCGGGGTGACAAAACCTCACACACAAACGTGAACACACCAATTATAGACCTCTTAGAAAAAAAAAACACAATGCAGGGAACTTTTGGGTTGTATTTGGTTTTAATTTTCAAAAAATATCCTCTAAGCTTTAAACAAAAATAAATATAACAGGTATTTCGACATAAAATGCAGCTATACAACATCCTTAGCAGCCATTCTGCAGATAACAGCATCCAAAACACTTCCACACTTTTCCTCCTGGGATGAAACTTTGTAAAGCTGAAACGAGAAACGCAAACACAGGATTTTACTCTCGGCAACATTCAACTGATTCCGGGTTACATCCTGGTACAGATCTGAGACTCTAAGAAGTCCTGTAGAGTTCTAAAAGAACAGGTAAAACAAACCTTTTTAATCTTGGCAAGGTCACTGAGGGAGGACATTTGGTCAGCTGGGATCTGCTGGCCGTCCACTTTAGACTGTATATCATCCTTGTTGTATTCCTCCTCTTTGTTATGAACCAGTACAATGAGAACTGCATGGTCATTGTCTGAGATCCCAAACCTTTTAAAAGCCTCAGAGATCTGTGCAAAAGTAAAATGTTGGTTATGTGGTGGTTCTAAAGGTTGTTTCTGTCCCATTTGTTAGATAAATGTAAATTTAATAAATGGACAATTACACTATATAGCTGAAATATATCCATACCCATATTTGAAATAAGATCTAAGTGATCTCGTAGTGAGGCAACACTTACGTTGTTTGTTGGTGAAAGGCTGAAGATGATTTCAGAGTATAAGCTCCTTGTCTTCATTTTGCCAACCTTCTGCACATGAACTGCTTTATTTGCTGCTAGTAAAGTTTGGAACGGATCCAAGACCTTCACACAGACACAGGAAAACAAATCATACACGTTATGGACAAAAGTATTGGGACACCTGACTTTACCAGCCATATTTTATTCCTCCCCAAAATGTACAACAAAGTTGGAGGCACACAACAGTATAGGATACATTTGTATTTTTCCTTTACTGGAACTAGGAGTTCCTGCATGACAATGTTCCTATGCACAAAGCCAGCTCCATTAAGATACGGTCTACAGGGTTTAAAGTGAAAGATCTTGACTGACTTGCTACAGAATTCTGATCTCAACCCTACTAAACACCTTTGGGATTAACTGGAATAGCGACTGCACCCCAGGCCTCCTCACCTCACCAACATCAGTACCTGACTTTACTTAGTATGTATAGGTCTGATACCTTGGACAAAGAGAGCTCAGATGGCTCAAGTCTCCTGGGGTTCCTGGAGTGCTGCTTTCCATTTTTTTCCAAGAGTGTTTAACTTTATGGCTTTTGGAGATAATTTCCTCTTCCAATTCCTTAAGTGTGCACAACAGAAATTGACCAGGGGTGTAAAAACTTTTGCATGCCACTGTATGCTTTACATGGGTTGGAGTGCAATATCTTGAATGGTCTGGTTTAGAGCTCTGACCTCAACTCTACTAAACACCTTAGGATCAGTCGGAATGCTGACGGCACCTCAGGCCTTCTCACCTCACCTACATCAGTACCTGACTTTACTTTATATTTATATATTCTACATGTATATTTTTTACTTTATATATCTGTAACAATAAAGACTGTCATATTCCATCATTCGGGTTGCGTATCTGATTTAGCAGCAGGTACACCTGAGTGCAAAAGTTCCTATTTCAGACAAATAGACGTTCAAATTAAATCTATTAGTTTTCATTCGTTTTTTATCAAATACCACAATAATATTCAGTAGGTAAAGATCCTATTTGAAACTTTTCTTCTTTTCAAAAAATTAAAAGCATATTTTAACTTCCTAAATACTTGTTGTTTTATGTAGCACCAAGGTTCTGGAGGAACGTTGTCTCATCTCACTGTGTACCGCATCATCTATATATGGTAGAAATTACAATAAAAGCTTCATGACTTAAAGAAAAATCATTTAACAACATATACATTGGCTTTTCCTGGGCTTGGATAATAAATCTGGGAGTGTATAACAATGAGGCATAACATTATGACCACCTGCCTAATATTGTGTTGTCCCCCTTTTGCTACCAAAACAGTCCTGACCCTTTGGAGAGCACTTTTGATAGACACTGTCTCCTGCAGACCACTGTCTCCTGCTTCTAACACATCAATTTTGCAGGCAAAATGTTCACCTGCAGTCTAGTATATTGGCACCATGATGAAGAGATAATTGGTGTGTTACTCACTTCAATGCTTATAATGTTTTAATAGTATAATGTTATGCCTGATCAGTGTACAGGCAGGTATGTTGTATATGATGATTGACAGAACTACTTTTTTGGATGAATGTTTGTGCTGTAAAGCTCTCCAGATTGTATTCTGACGATAGTTAAATTACCGCAATAAAATATCGCGATACAGTTTTAAGTCGATATCGCCCATTCCTTCCCTCCACTGTACATTGAGCCGTGTGTCTAAACACTCACCATAGATGGGTTTATCAACGCGCCGGCTATTTTCCCCTCCATTGCCATCTTTCTCAATTCTGCACAGTTTTTAACATCTCTAAAAAGCAACTGAGTCACAGCAAACTCCGGAAACAGCTCCAAACTATTGGTTAAGTGCATCCTTTTAATCCTAAACTCTCCCGAATACCTCCACGACAAACAGCAGGACGGAATAATAATACTGAAACACCATGAGCTCTATTAGGGTTCCGAGTTAGTAACTTTATTATGAACGTATATATATAATACAAATCTATAATGTTAGTCAAACCATAATGCAATTAAAATATCAATTTAAATACTAAATTAGGTTACCTATTGCTTATATGTAGATTATTACAAAAAAAGCATTTTTTACACAACACAACACAATTTAGGCGGAACGTCTTACTAAAAACTACAACATCCACCCGGAAAAGTTATAACGGTTGTACCAGTAACTGTCAAACGCCCTAAGCGCTGCATTCCAAATCGCTTCTTTCTCCCTTTATAGGGCGTAGCAAAGCACTGGTATTAGTGCGTATGTCTAGTGCACTATATTAACAAATTTTAGCTATTTGGAATACAATCTTAACCAAACCTAGTCAAAACCACAGAGCAGGCAGTTTTAATAGAATGGCTGCCGCGAGATTGTTGTATTAAAGCAGTGTTGTTCTTTTATTCGCCTTAGGAGACGGGTTCTTAAATAAAATTAACGATGGAGAGGTTTGAAGGCTACATCTTTCCTGTTGTTTGCAGCACAAATTTTTTTATATCATGTTTTCTTTTTTCTAAAATCACCCTGGAACAGAGAGAGACGTACATGGACGAAATCTTTCACGTCCCTCAAGCTCAGAAATACTGTGAAGGGAAATTCACCGAGGTAAAACATTTACACACGTCATCTCCTCCCATCAAACACGTGTACAACACTACTGTTATCTAAATGATCTTTAATAAACATGTGCATTTATTGTTTACTGCAACACAAACCACTATTCAAGCCAAGACACTATACAGGTAAATAGAGGGGGGGTGGATTTATTTTTATTATTGTTTTTAAAAGATGGACTATTAGGTAACATTTATCTCATATTAGTTGTCTTATACGTCTTCTACAAGTATGCATATTAGTATGCAAATGTGATCTGGATGCAAAGAAATGATGTAAATCAGAAGAGATTTTTCCTATAAAGGGGCCAAAAAAAAAGGGGGCCAAGAATACAACTTGAATGAGGGGCGAAAGTAAATGTTGCATTATCATAAATGTTTTCACTGCAATGTTTTGAGGAAGCTGAATAATGTTTCCTTTCATCCTTTCATAATGACTACGAATATGATGTTCTTTCATAATAGCTGATCATTTCCGCTTGTCTGTGTGCCTCCACCTCCATCTCTCAGTAATGAGCTGTTCGCTGTGTCTCAAAGCATGTCGTAGATTATGTAAACAATAAAAAATAAAGTTATTCACTTATATCTGTACATTAAATTTTAGTTTGCATTGTTGGCATCTTAAAAATAAAACAAAAAAAGGTCAATGTCACGTCAATTCCAGAATCACCATGAGCCAACTTTGGCTATAGTTTATGCATTTCTCCTGTAATAATAACACAAAAAGAACATTTCTAAATTAGAAATACAATATATACAAATACAAAGACCAGTTAAAGGTAATAAACTAAAAATAAATTCAATCTCAGGCCTCCCTTTGCTGTTGAAAACAATTTTACATTTTTATAAATAGTTTCAAATTCTGGACACTGACTTTTTCTTGTTTGGTGTTTTTGTTGTTGTTGTTGTTGTTTTTTTCTTATGCAGAACTTGATATAAATATCATATCATGTTTTATAAGTTAACAGCATTTTTTGGGATATTGGACTGTTTCTAACAGACAGAGCAGGAAAATTGGTATCTCAGTGGTTAAGATGTTGAACTTCTGATCAGAAGATTGTGAGTTCAAATCCCACCACCACTGAGATGCAACTGCTGAGCCCTTGAGCAAAGTCCTTAACCCTCACCAGCTCAGTTGTATGAATGAGATCTTGTAAATCCCTCTGAATAAGAGTGTATTCCAAATGCCATATGTGGGAATGTAAGCTTGAAGGCTTCTTTAAAGACTTTAATAGTCTTTTTTTTTCCAGAAAACAAAAATTTGACAGAACCAAACATGACATTTCTGCCCAGAGGGGTTTTGCCCTAAAAATCTTCAGGCATTATTGTTTTTCTATAGTGGGACCCTATGATCACTACGCTGCCTGGTCTGTACCTGCTGACTGTCGGAGTGATTAAACCAGTCGTGTGGTTGATGGGATTGACAGGAACAGCCGTGTGCTCCACTGCCATGCTGCGCTTCATCAATGTACTATTCAACTGTGGCAACCTCTACGTCCTCTATCTCCTCATCTGCAAAATACACCCCAAAGACAAGGTTTTAAAAATCTTTTTCTATCTATTTTTGTGTTGACCAAACACATTTTATTTGTAAAGTACTTTTAACAATGGATACTGATTCAAAGCAGCAAATGAGCATGCCGGAGGTGATAGTTTTATATATGGAGGGAAGTATTTACCAACAGATACAACTATAGTTACTTTAATGTACTTTATTAAATTAATAAGACTATTATTAATACTATTATTATTACTATTATTAAATAAAAACAGACTGTTACAAACAAGGCTCTGTTTCTAAAATGTTCCCTAAACTTCGCATTACAGAAAAATCCTTCTCCATAGCAACAATTATGTTTTTGTTTGTTTGTGAAACAACACATTGAAATCCATTTATGAATATCCTTTCATAACATGCAGGGGTCTGCCATAAGTCCATGTACATGAGTCAGAAATGAAATATTATAACCAGCATATTTATATAAATCTATTATTTAAATGACAGCCAGTGGTTTTTACTTTCAGAAAAAATAAGCATCATCTCTGATCAGCCAATCAGAGTTGGAAATTTGTATAAATCAACATTAACAAATACATTACAGGATAAGACTTTTATTTTTTTATTTTTTACTTTTTACCCTAATATCACTATATAGGCAAACATTTGTGGACATCTGACATAGGTATGTGTTATTATTATTTTTTTTTCTTCCTCCTATTCCACATTTATTCCACATTTACAGTTATAATGACTTCCATTCTTCTGGGAAGATGTTCCACTAGATTTTAAAATGTGTTTGTGTTCATGTGTATTTCAGTTCATTAGAACGTTTTTAATTAGGGATTGAGGTCAGAGCTCTATACCAGGCCACTCAAGATCTCCCATTTCAAACCATAGTAAATATACATTATATTGCCAAAAGTATTGGGACACCTGACCTTTCCTGCTATATGTGTTTTTTTTCCAAACTGTTACCACAAAACTGGAGGCACTCAGTTGTACAGGACGTCTTTAGATGCGCTTTAATACAATTTTGCATTCACTTGAACTTGGAAACCCAAACCTGTTCCAGCATGACAATGCCCCTGTGCACATAGTGAGCTCCTTGAAGATCTGGTTTACATGCTTTGGAGAGAAAGATCTTGAGTGACCTGCTATAAAGCTTTGATCTCATCCATACTGAACACCTTTGGGATGAATTGGAATGCTGACTGCACCCCAGGGTCTTCTTACCTACATCAGTACCTGCCTTTCATAATACCCATGTGGCTGATGAACACAAATATCTATAAGCACACTCCAAAATCTAGTGGAACATCTGGAAGAGTGGAGGGAATTATAAGAGCACTTTGGGACTAAATGTGGAATGCAATGCTCAAAAACACATACGGTATTTATGACCAGGTGACCCAATATTTTTAGCAATATAGTGTATCTTCATGGAGCTGGACTTATACACAGGAGCATTTACTTGCTGGAGCAGGTTTTTGCGTTTCTTAGTTGAAGTAAAGGAAATATTTCATGTTACTGTATCCAAAGAAATTCTGTACACTTTTGTCTCTTTAGCTTTGTTGTAACAATTTGAGGAAGAACAACAAAAAAAAATTGGTTGTCCCAATACTTTTGGCCATAGAGTGTACATAGTGTCCTTGTTCTCACCACAGTGTCTCTGTCTCTTTTTTTCCCCCCTTGTAGTCCCGTGCGACAGGGCGGCGTGTGCTCTCTGCCCTGGCTCTGTCCTCATTCCCAGTGCTCTACTTCTTCACATTCCTCTACTACACAGATGCCGGCTCCACCTTCTTCACTCTCTTCGCCTATCTCATGTGTCTGTACAGGTGCCACAAAGCTGCAGCTCTCCTGGGCATTTGCGCCATCCTGTTCCGCCAGACTAACATCATCTGGGTGGCATTCTGTGCCGGGACAGTCGTGGCTCAGAAATTGGATGAGGCCTGGAGGGTGGAACAGTCCAAAAAGAGGGATGAGAAATCGACATCACAGATCTCGTTGCAGTTTAGCAGTGTGATTAGATTGGTGCACTTTTTACTGAGATACCTCACTTCACCAATCAACATAAAGAATATCATTTTAGCAACCTGGCCTTATGGTGTAGTCGCTCTGGGTTTTGTTGTATTTGTGGTGTTGAATGATGGGATTGTGGTTGGGGACAGGACCAGTCATAAAGCCTGTTTAAACTTCCCTCAGCTGTTTTATTTCTTTTCTTTCACACTGATCTTCTCCCTTCCTATATCTCTTTGCTATCACAGGCTCATCAGGTTTCTGCAGACTCTCCGGAGGCATCCATTCCTCTTTCTCCTAATCACTGCTTTGTCTCTACTTCTAGTCTGGAAGTTCACTTTTGTCCACCAGTACTTATTAGCAGACAACAGGCATTTTCCCTTCTATGTGTGGAAGAGAATTTTACAGAAGCATGAGCTGGTTCGCTTCCTCCTCATTCCTGCGTATTTGTTCGCAGCATGGAACTTTATGGACACCCTGAATTCCAAGTCGCTGTTTTGGATCGCCGCGTTTTGCGTGTGTCTGGTGGCAGCCACTGTTCCCCAGAAGCTTCTTGAGTTCCGGTATTTTATCCTGCCATATCTGCTCTACCGTGTCCACGTCCCTCTTTCCTCCCTCCCCAGACTGATGCTCGAATTTGCTCTGTATTCGACGGTCAATGCAGCAACGATCTACATCTTCATCCAGAAGACATTCCAGTGGCCCGATAGCCCTGCGGTGCAAAGATTCATGTGGTGACACGGGACCGCTATAATTGTTTCGTTTTTTTTATTAAAAAGGGAAAAAAAAAGATGTGATAGTTCTTATTTCTTACTTCCTGCTCTGACCACTTTCTTACTCTTTATTGATATCAGCAAACATTTTTGGTGTTATGTTTAATGTTTACTGTGTCTTTTGATTTGTTACTTGTCTGTCATGTGCATATATTAGTATCTCATTTGCCAAGTTAAACGTTCAACATGGAGCTGGGTGATCATTAAAATCCCCGAGGACGCAGACATTTGGAGAAATGTTGTCATTGAACTAGCATTCACCCTTCAAGGATAATGTCTGGGCCTTGTTGTTTTTAAGTCTTTGCAAGTCTGTGGGTAGAAAAGGAAAATATAAAAAAAGACAGCATTTCAACTGAACTATCTGCATATAATATTTTTGCTGTATTTTTAAATTATGTTTGAACACAACTAAACTTTCCCTATCTTATTCTTATTTTCCTTACATATACATCACCCAGCTCTAGTTTACTTTAAAATGGTTCAATCCCATTGCATCAGGTTGATGTCTCTACATTAAAGATTAGACTCCAACCTTGAGCCAGGTGTCTGTAGATAAATGATAGCAATCACTTTAGTCTTTGTATTAGTTCCTGTATGTTTTCCATGTCATTTAAATTGCCTTTATTTATGAAAGGTACATGTTTTCTGTTATCGCCTTGCTGGAGTTTAAATCCAGTCTTCGGATGCAATAAATATACCGATTGTGTATTATGACTTGTCATTTCCCAGTTTTGTTGGAGACTATCAATCTTCATCACAATATAAACTTTTATTAGTAAACCATCTAACCTTATTGGGAAGTGGTAGTTCAATGGGCAAGGCTCTTTGTTACTGATTAGACGTTTGGGGGTTCAAGGCCCAGGATCATTAAGCTGCCATCCTTGGGCCCTTAAGCAAGGCCCTTAACCCTCTGTGCTCCATGGGTGCTGTATCAAGGCTGACCTTATGCTCTAACCCCAGCTTCCTAAAATTGCAGAGATATTTGCAGAAAGAATTTGAATGTAACGTAATGTACATATTACAAGTAAAAAAAAAGCCCTTTTATGGAGTGCTTTTACTCTTCCACTAGGTGGCAGTATAAAATTGTTTCTGAAACTTTTTACATTATCTCACCATATGTAATATACTACCAGAGAGCTCTGTACAGGAAATCAGTCTCATCCTGTCATTACTTCTAATTCTCCCTGGCAGGTTTAATCAGATATCGGAAGATTTTGCACAGTAGCCATATAATTGTTGACTGCTGGATGAGAATTTGCAGATCATTTATGGATAATTTTGCGTGTGTGCCAAAAGGTGATGAGATTCTTGGGTTTTACACTGCATTAATAAGACAGAATGCTGACTGTATATTGCTTATTAATTTTATATGAGCGTATTATAAGCTGGTTGTAAAAACTAGTGTACGTAAAATATCAAATTGGCACAATATTTTTTGCAGAAATGAGCAATAAACATCAGGGGGCTTGTTCTTGAATCTATCCTGCACCACACTGTTTCCACTGAAATATTGTGACTTTGTAAAAGCCTGTTTTGACCCAGGCTTGGTGTGCCTACGGGCCTCTTCTGAGCCATGATCACATGGTTGAATCCCAGCTCTCTGGTGCTTTCCCCATGTCCTAGATACAGCTTCTAGAAACTTCTGTTAAACAGGAAGGGTGGGTGACAAACATTTAACAGTGTTAATAATCCTGATTAATCCCGTCCAGAGATTTAACATTTAACATTAGCACTACAAGGGCTATTAATTTATTTGCTTCTGAATGGCATACAAATTTTCACTGTAATTTACCATGCAGTCTGTAATGTATTTATTGTAATGTATGTAAAAGTGTTTTTTAGGCATAGAAACACCAATGCACTAGGGCTATTGAGTGTTAAGATTAGATGCTGAAGTGAATAGTAAGTGTGTATAGATAAAGTGGAAACCATATTGTGTGGGTGTGTGAGAGACACAGATTGATCACCTTTAAGTCCTATATCTCACACACTGCAAAACTCCTCATTCCACACCAGCATCCAGAAACCCACAATTTGTACAAAGTCTAAAGACTTGGACATCATGCATGCCCAGAATTTACAGAAGCAGCTAACAGTCATGTCAGAGATCACAATGGTGACTTTGACTCTGTGTGGTTGGGCCATTCGATGTTTAATAGCAATCTCTCATTTTCTTACATCTGTTAACTTCCCACATGCGCCGTCACCAAGCAATACATTATTGTTTAATGAAGTGGCTAAATCGAGAAACTCATTAGTACCTGTCATAAAGCATATTTATATGGCTGGAGTGACTATTAAAAAAACTGGAATATCACCAAGCACATATGGTTAATTAGTTTGTACACTAAAATATTATTCCACCTCCTGAAACTCAAACACAATTTCATTTGCTTGTTATAGATTTCTTGATCATAATGTTCAGTTACAACCTATAAGTCACAATAAGACATATTATAGGTCATAAAATATAGCATTTATGCCATATGAAAAGGTCTAAGATTGTTTAAGTGTTCCATACATTCTGAATAAATAAAAAAAAAATAATAATAATAAAAATATTATTGAACACGATTCAAGACATGCTGATTACTAATTTCTTGTAATGTTTTTTAAACTTTTCTTTTTTTTCTTTTTTTTTTTTAATTTGCCTGAACCTGAGACATATTATAGGTCATAAAATATAGCATTTATGCCATATGAAAAGGTCTAAGATTGTTTAAGTGTTCCATACATTCTGAATAAATAAAAAAAAAATAATAATAATAAAAATATTATTGAACACGATTCAAGACATGCTGATTACTAATTTCTTGTAATGTTTTTTGAACTTTTCTTTTTTTTCTTTTTTTTTTTTAATTTGCCTGAACCTGAGAAACCGATCATACCCAATTAAAGCATTTTTCTAGATTTGGTCCAAAAAAATTGAAAATTAGGCCATAGGTATACAGTGGACACGCCCTAACGTATCTCAATAAACAACACTATAAATGCCATCCATACAAAAAGATCTCTGTTTGCCATCTGGTATTTCCACCCACTCATCTTTCTGTGAAACAGTTGCTAACCACACACCGTTTTCTAAAGCAGTTGCATGCTGCCATTTTGAAGAACTGAATCTGAAAACACACAGATGCAATGTGATGTGGTTAAATTGTTCCAAGCACCGTACTGTACACACACACACATCATTAACAAAATTGAAATCTCATCTTGGTGTTACAGGTGTGTAGGATTAATAGAACAACTAGATGGAGGTATTTGATTTAAATGTAGGACATTTCAAGAGTCTGTGGAGCTTAATTTCCAGACAGAGGAATTTACACTTTCTATTTTCTTGCTAATATGACAAAGTATAAAATTTATTTTAAGAGACTAGTCTAGTGAGGCAAAACTATATGTAGCTGCTATAATAATGTGATAACAAGAACTAACTTGTCTTGCAGCTTGTCTAAAATATGATGTCTCCCCCTCCCCTATAAGACATGAGTGATGCATAGAATGTACCATATCATTTAAAAGTCTGCAGACCTTTTCCTTTTTGATGATTTAAGCTTTATTATTAATATAGAAACCACTTAGATTAGCCAAATCCTCAATCAAAAGTAAAGAGTAAGAACACACAGCTGTCATAATCACACAAGTGAATGTACCCTTGCAGTCATGTATATCAAATCCCAGCTAATTATCAAAACACATTTGCAGTGGTGTTGACATTAGGCTTCGACTTGACTTGTTTAATTTCAAGAAAAAAAAGAATAGTTTAAACCTCATGCTGTCTGTCACTTCATAAACACCCAGCAGTAAACGTGTTTTTGTGTGTCTATGTAAGCTAATGGTAATAATCTCAGCTGGAAGGATAACTAGCTAAAAAGGAAGCAAACTGGCTAATTAGGAACAGAGTCCTGGCAGAAATGGGAGCTGTGATGCTGTGCCTCTAACAGCCTTCCAATCAAGGACAAAAGGACAACTCTTCTTTTCCAAAGTCCCCTACCAAGGGCAGAGCATCCCCCGACACAGTGTGTGTGTGTGTGTGTGTGTGTGTGTGTGTGTGTGTGTGTGTGTGTGTGTGTGTGTGTGCACGTATATACTTCTCAATGTGTGTAGGTTGGAGTAGCAGCTGTACTGATGCTATTAATATCATTTGAGACTAAATGTAACTTTCCTGCTAGGTGTATGAGCTGTTGGACAGCATGTGGCATGTGTGCCACAGAGGCCTGGACCTATAGATGAGTGTTAAATATTCAAGGTGCTATATTTAGCCCAAGTTCTGATTGGAAGGGCTTTTTTTGGGAAGTGTTTAGTATAGCCTTGCCAAGAGCACACACGAACAAACAAGTGCCCTTTCAAATGAGTGTGCAGTAATAATGCACACTCTAGATATAATGGATAAGAACTATATATGTGACCAGAGAATGTATGCTTATAATCTACATGTAGTGGCATATTCAAGAAATAATCTGTTTTTTTTTTAGATCTAATCGCTATTTTGTATTCTCAATATAAGGCTTTTGTAGAAAAAAGAAATTCATGAAAGAATTCATAACTGTGGAACATTTTCTGGCCACAGGATTCAGAATCTAACGGCTTTCAGTATGGTTTGGCTTGCTGCACTAATTGCTATATATTTATCACTATTCAAAGTTTGAAGAAAAGTTCAAAGACATGATGTATCAATTCAATTCAATTTTATTTTATTTGTATAGTGCGTTTAACTATTTTTTTTTTTCAACGCAGCTTTACACAGATAATGCAGTGATGAAGAATGAATAATAATGTTCTTTATCAGTGTAAGTTTGAGGAACCAGACTCAAGAGGGAACCCATCCACATCTGAGTGCCACCGAATGTCCATTTATTTATGGATATAGATTATTAAGTGTCCTTAATGTTAAATAAAAGTTAAGGACACTGTGCAGTTGGGGACTCAAGCAAGACTCACTATGGCAAAATAACTAAAAGGGAGAGCCAGAAGTTAACACAGAAATGAGGAATCTCTTGGTTAATTCACCTGAGTGAAAGTGAGAGGATGACAGCATGCAAGAATCCCAGGTCACCGAACACTCTTTATCTACGATCCCTCCGGATCTGCTCCTTTACCTAAGAAAAATCTAAAGATTCAAAGGCTTAACTAAATAGATATGTTTTCAGCCTTGACTTGAACACTGACACTGTGTCTGAGTCCCGAACACTGATTGGAAGACTGTTACATAACTGTCTGGCTTTATAAGAGAAAGGTCTTCCCCCTGCTGTAGTCTTTATTTTTTGAGGTACCAACAAATAGCCTGCACCTTTTGATCTACGTAGGCGTGGGGGATTATAATGGTACAGAAGTTCACTCAGATACTGCGGCGCGAAACCGTTAAGTGCTTTATACTTCATACTGTATTTTATAATCAATGCAAGGTTTAAATGGGAGCCAGTGTAGACTGATAAAAATGATTTGGTCATAATTTCTAGATCGAGTAAGGACTCATGTTGCTGCATTCTGGACTAGCTGAAGCTTATTTATGTACTTACATTAACACGCAGACAGTAAAGCGTTACAGTAGTCTAATCTAGATGTAACAAAAGCATGAACTAGTATAAGCTTTTTAGAGTAAGAGTTTGTTGCTTAAATATACATTTTATAAAGTTTACAATTTTTAATTTTTTGGACATATTTATGGAAAAACTTTTCTCCAGCGAAAGCTGGTCTTGCTTGTGAGACTAAAATATTACTGATGTACATTTATGTTGACAATATGTTGACAATACTCTCACTCTCTCTCCTATGTTGTACATTTATGTTGACAATAAATTCTCCTACATAGTCTCATGTCTGAAGGAATGAATTATGCAAATTTACAGTTTAATTCACAAAAACATTTTGCTAAAGAATTAATAAAAACATTTTACAAAAATATGTTTTGCACAAGTGTTTATTGATGAGCCTTTCATTACAACTGAGTTTCGGGTAGATGGTTTTCAGCACGTCATAAATCTTGTCTGCGGCAATCACACAGGCAGTGCAGATGAAAACTGAAAAATGCTGAAATATTCCTCAAAGTAGGGACAATAAGAACAGTGCATGGCTATTTAAGCTTACAAATAACGCCATTCCCTTAGTTCCAGAAATCGTGTAGTTTTTTTTTTTTTGTTGCAATCTTCTGTTCAATCTTCTGTTCTGTTCTTTGTTGTTCAGGGATGATTTGTCTTGCATTAAGATTAAAAGTAGTATGTTTTAATAGCCAGTTTGTTTTAGTTGGTTTTCAGCTGAGTCTCATCTGAGACTTCAAACCAGCAGTGTTTTCTTTCTCCTTTTTCTCAAAGCCTGTACAATCAATTCTTTAGACCAAACTCTATTCCTGTGGCTCCCTTGGACTTTGCCAGTTTTGTTTGTGGTTGCAGTGACCCAGGGGTCGTTGGTTAGCTGCTGAGTCTGCTTCATAAACACTTTGTCTATCTGGGTTTTAGATCTGTTGTGTGTTTTAGGATACCACCAAGATAGACTAAGTGCACATACAGTACACAATGTGGTATCTGGTCATCATGTCTACCAGCATGCAATCATTTACAATTCTTTTTGTTGTTCCTGCCACCCTGCTGTCAGACTGGACATATTTCACATCATTTAGGATTGAGAAAGAATTTTATGTATTGTTTTTTTCATTGCAAACACACATTTCATTGTGCATTTTCTCACAAAGCTAGTAGTTATTAACAGATTTTCATTGCAGATTGTCATCATTAACACACTACCTTAAACCAGGAAAGTGCTTCACCAAAATTCACCTAAAATAAAATCTGTGAATTTATTTAAACTAATTTCCTCAATAAACTATACATTAACGAACACTTTACAAAACACCAGTATACCACTGCCATGGTTTAAACACTATTTCAAGCATGTTATTTATCTAAACAATTGTTAACACCTACTTAGAAAGGGAAAGCAGGATAGAAGAAATTCAGGAACACATTAAAATGGAAAACATTTTTTAAAGTGGCACAGCAAGTGGCAGATGTATAGGTAAAGGGAGGGTGCAGGCGAAAGGACATAGCCAAGGAAATGAAATACATAACATAAAAGAAAAGTGCACAGAACATCACCCAAATTTTATAATTGCTTCAATAATCACATAATGTTCCATGATGAATCTCTATCTCCACATGCTTTTAGTTATTTTTTATACTTAAGTAAATGTTTAATGGTTGTACTTTATTCATAACTTCAAAGAAAATACCTTTTATTCAAAGTTGACCA
This sequence comes from Silurus asotus, assembly GCA_024362625.1. Lineage (NCBI taxonomy): Eukaryota > Metazoa > Chordata > Actinopteri > Siluriformes > Siluridae > Silurus > Silurus asotus. The sequence goes on along the minus strand of MU551697.1, from coordinate 3,127,196 downwards.
ACATGCTCACTTTTTTGTATTGTATACAAAAAATATCATTATATCTAAATATATTTGACATATTATCAATATTAATATTTGCTTGCACTAATGTCCAGTTAAAACCCAGCAATATATATGGATTTGTGCTTGTTACATTTTCACAAACACACACGGGGTTACCTGGTGGTCTAGTGGTTAGGATGCGGTGCTCTCAGCGCTGCGGCCCGGGTTCGGTCCCCGGTCAGGGAACCAACCCCAGCCACTCTTAGTGCCGGTCCCAAGCCCGAAAAAATAGGGAGGGTTGCGTTAGGGAGGGCATCCAGCGTAAAAACATGCCAAATCAAACATGCAGATGGTCCGCTGTGGCGACCCCTAATGGGAGAAGCCGAAAGAAAGTTTACATTTTCACAACCACAATTGCTAAGAAAGTCTACACTGTTTATACTGCCTTTACGCACACACACACACACACACACACACACACAACTTGGTCCATTCATTTCACTCATGTCCACTTGCAGAACTCCACAAACAACCTCTGAAATTATTTGTAAAAAATTCTAGCACTACTTCTTATCTAACTTTGTGACACAGGGCTAAACAGAGAAATCAATTACACACTCACCCTTAAAAAAAAAAACGATTTTTTTTGGTGTAACGTACACGCACAGTGAAATTCTTTCTTCGAATATCCCAGTGATGTTATAAAGCTGGAGTCAGCGTGTAGGGTCCTCCATGATATAGCTCCCCTGGAGCACATAGAGTTAAGGGCCTTGCTCAAGGGCCCAACAGTGGCAGCTTGGCCACCTTCCGAATAGAAAATCCAGAGCCTTAACCACTAAACTACCACCACCACATTAACAACTTCATAATCTGCATGATTTGTTTGTATTCAATATGGAATTATTATTTAATTTTTGGTAAGTTTATCTGTACAAATTTTGTTATTTATTCCATTGATGTAAAAAATAGAGAAACAAAGAAAGGCACAACAATAATCATAACTATCTATGTGTAAAAGTGTCCAGTATTTTAAACTGCTTGTACTTGTCTGATGCATTCCATTTGTGAGAACAAACTAACTATAAAAGACACATTTGCAGTTTAGCACTTATCCTAATGGAGTTTAAAGCCCTTTAACTCAATTTTATTCTTATTATCAGAATGATGTATTTCCTGATGTGCAACAATTTCTTTAGGCTCTTAATCTGATCAGCATGATAGTATAGGGAAGGTTATGGGAGCTGATGGTGTGTAAAAGCTCCTCATCTCTTCTCAGTAGGTATTCATTAAATTATACTCATAATTCCTGCTACATATTAATGTTGAAATGCCAGCAGATCATTCTGCATGATGATGATGATGATGATAAGTAATAAAAAAGACGCTAAAAGACCATTTGAAATCAGTTCTATATCTCCAAGCAATATGGATGAATTCTGTTGAGCCATTTTACCTAATGTAAATCGGTATATGGGCTATATTGGTTCTATAAACATAAATCATCCACAAATGTTGTATCTTCATGTAAACTATTCTGTTTCCTGCATTTGCAATCAGCATGAAGTCAAAATGCAATAAATGAAAAAGCTTTGTTTTATTTTATTTTTTCCTGAAAACAAATGTTTCCAGTAGTCTTGCATACATTCATCAGACACTTTAATAGTAGTTCTACCTACGGTGGCCTAGTAGTGCCAAACACATTAAGAAATCTGAAAACACAATAACAAATGCAAAAACGGAGTTTCGTATTTGTTATTTTGTTTTCGTATTTGTTCATTTGTTTTTGAATTTGTTCATTTGTTTTTTGATTTGTTGTTTTGTTTTTGCATTTGTTATTTCGTTTTCAGATTTGTTAATGTGTTTTGCACTTCTCGGCCACCGTACAATTCCCCTGCTCATTCATACAATTTTATTTTCAGTGAATCACATCAAACAAGCATTAAGCATAAAATTACACTGATACAGGACAAAATTCTGATAAAGTTCACACCAAACATCAGAATCAGAAAAGAAATTGATTTCAGGGACTTTGATTGGCTGAATGAGAAGGAGCACACCCGTTCCTATTAAAGTGGCCGATGAGTGTAGAATGAGTGTACGGTTCATTAGAGATCTTGACAAATTCACACTACATGCTCAGTCCTGCCAAGACATACAATGATGTACAGCTTCTTTTTCAAGCAATATCGTGTAGGTATTTGATATGCTATAACACCATTATAAATCAAATGGTTTCCAATGTTTTGATCTGCTGGCTAAATATTATGATAATTCCTTATGAAAAATGTATTTTATAACCAGGAGTCCAAGAGAGCTTTCTCTGATGGTATTACTCACCTGTCAATCAGAGCAACATTAACCAATTGTGCCCTTCCATAATTTCATGTATGTTTAAGAGGGCAGATAGCTGGGAGATATAGCTGAGAGATATAGCTGGGAGATATAGCTGAGAGATATAGCTGGGAGATATAGCTATTCTGTGGAAAATAACAAATACAAAAAGACCAAATTGGAAAAAATTGGGTTAAAATGTTCTCTTAAAGGTAGACTCATGACATTTATCGTTCAGATTTGCCTCTTTTAGTTGCAGAAAATTGTAAGATTTCTGTCTGCATTTAGTTTAATTTTATTTATATTCTTTCAAATTCTAAGATAAATATTTATGGCAAAGCTGAAACAGTACGTAAATTGAACACTGGATGCGAAAGGGATTTAATGAAAGTAAATACCAGTGAAAACACCACTAAACTGTATTTACGCAGAAACATTACAGCAAGATACCAAATAATAGTTATGAGCATGCAAAGATATGGAATTAATCTTCACGGAAATAAAGTGTTTAACTTGTAATGAGATGCAAATGTCATAGATACAGTTGTAATAAAAATTCTAAAGGGAGAGGAGAACCTAAAGAAAATGAAAAAAAAAACGTGCAAAACTTGTGTACAGTAAGATTTCCATAATAGTATTAACAGTACACAATACGATTCTTGCAAACTGGCTATACTTGCTGCTACCTTTAAAACACCACCACATTTTATCGAATTATACACACATTTTGCTAATTGGAATCTATTGTAAACCATAGAAAACACTGCCTCACAAATCCATTCACACTCCCCACAAAATGTTCACATCAGAATACCACAGGCACACACACAGACTTTTTTAAACAGACCCTGCTTTTCACACTGCACCGATTAAGTGAAAGCACAGCTGTACACCGTATTGTAGACATAAAGAAAAACCTGTAGGATTTGGTTAAAAAAGTATATTGAGTCATGCCAAAACCAGAGGAAAAGACACTGTACAATTCCTTTTCCCCTTTTTCTTATTTATGTCTTCGTGTCAAACGAAACATCGATATAAAGCATGCAAATCATACAAGCAGGAAGCATTGTGTGTGTTTGTGTGAATTACTCTGAGCTCACTAACATACAGTTGTGCTTTACATTTACATTGACATTCACAGCATTAGCATATACCCTTATCCAGAGCGACGTACAAAAGTGCTTTGAAGTAGTGATGGGTCATTTATAAATGATTGATGAAGGATTCGTTCATTATGAATGAGTTTTTAATGTGACTCAGAAGAACGAGTAGTCTCAATGAGCTATTAGTTCATTTTCTCCTGGACTCGCATAAGCAAAGCATCGCAAAATCTCTTGTTTTTGTACAGGAGCAGTTTACCTCTCGACTCTTCTAGTTCGTGTCGTTCAATCTTTTTGTCATATGATTCCTGCTATGCAGATACATATGTGCATACAGTATCGCACAAAAGTGAGTACACCCCTCACATTTCAGCCACCATTTTAGCATCGGCTCAAGGAACAATTCTATAGAAATGAAACTTGGATACATTTGAGAGTAGTCAATGTGCAGCTTGTATAGAAGTATAGATTTACTGCCCTTTAAAAATAACTCAACATACAGCCATTAAAGTCCAAATAACTGGCAACAAAAGAGATTGTTTTCGGATTTATTGCAATATAAATTTAATAGTTTGTGTATGCAGTTACGTTGCAGTTACGTTATTTAATTTTATTTTATTTTGAGTCACTAAACTTATAAATTCCCAGCACTTTGAAGTCTCTATCAATTAATAAATCAACAATACTTTACTAGGTTGAATATTTAGGACACCAACAGCTTAAAACTCTGTTGTTTATATTATAATTATAGTGCACTTTTTATTACAGACATAAAACAAACAGGGAAAAAAAGAGGGCTAGTTTCAGTGTTTCAGAAAGAGGTAAGTTTTCACGGATCGCTTAAAGATAGGCAGTGACTCAGCTGTTCAGACATCTAGGGGAAGTTCACAAGCAGTGCTGTCTTGCCCTCTTTGCATATGTTGGAGTTTTTTTTACAGAATTGTAATACTGGCTTTTACTGTTTAATTCACATTTGTGCAGTGCTGTTAAGACTCTCTGTCTCTGTTTCACTGGCATCCTCCCGGACACTGCAGCTTCATATAAAAACCTACACATTTTACAAACTGTAGTGTTCCCCTAGATTTGACTTTTGTGTGCAATGTGTGTGAGTGTGTGTGAGTAAGATTTGTGTCCTCAGGCTTCTAAAAGGTAATATCATGTAGCAGCACAATGTGACAGTGGCACAGAGTGAAATATGTGGGTCATCCAGATTGATGTCAGTGTAATGGGCAAAAATGACCTGCACTGTCTGACACAAACTATCAACACACACACACACGCACACGCGCACACACACACACACACACACACACACACACACACACACACACACACACACACACACACACATACATACAAAAATGTTTACACTCACATTGTCAGTTAATATTTTATATATTACCTATACGGTATATTATCTATATTTATTATTTTATATTATTTTGACACAAATAAAAATGTGTGCATTTATTTTTTTGGAGAACTAAGATCACATGTCATTCCAGCTTGCAGTATTTTTTACATTTACATAGCTTAGGAGGTCCTCAAATAGGGGTGGGTAGGAAAAATCACAAACTTCTCTTTGGTTCCATTAATTAATTTGACAATTATTGTTAGAAATGATTTAGAAATGTCCCATATTCTGTGTGCTAATAGTTTAAAATGTTACTACACTAAATTTAAATGCACTTTTAGACATGATGTGTTTAATAGGTGATGTCAATCTACAGTTGTGTTCAAAATTATTCAACCCCCAATGCTTTAAATGGTTTTAGGGAATTTAGTGTACATTTGTAATTGTATTCAGAATGAAATCCTACAAGGACTTCTTAAAGAACCATATGCAACTAAAATGACATCAATTAGTTTTGTAATACAGTAGTAAATGTTTCTTTTGTGAATTCTTCATTGACATAATTATTCAACCCCTTAAAGACTACCACTCTGAAGAACAGAGGTTCAATGAAGTGTTTTCAATCAGGTATTGAAAACACCTGTGGATATCAGGGAGCAGCAATAAAGCCTAATAAGCACCAATTAGGCAGCTTTAAAATGACTGTGATACTCAGCTCCTACTAGACATTTACTGGTGTGGTTACAAACATGGTGAGGTCAAGAAAATAGTCCAGGAAGACAAGAGAACAGGTGATTACTCTTCACAGTAAGGGCAATGGCTATAAGAAGATTGCAAAGATGTTAAACATACCAAGAGACACAATATGAAGCATCATTCGCAAATTCAAGGCAAAGGGCACTGTTGAAACGAGAGGAACTGAGAAAAGATTTGTCAGATGTGGGTACTGAAGTTTCTTAGGTATCATCACCTGGGGTCATTAAACCTCCACCCAGTTTCTTTCATTGGTTTTTGCTGTTGCATTTCCAGCACTTTGTGTATTGTTCCACTGTGTGTTCAGCCTTGATTTGAGACAAACATTTGTAAGGTTTTTGCCCTTTTTTCTATTTGAGAATCTGTGTGCTCTAAAGGACTTTTTATCATAACAGACCAAAGTTCCCTCAGATACTGTGGCACGAGAAGATTTTGTGCTTTACTTATCAGTTTATAATTGGGAGCCAGTGTAGACTGAATAAGACGGGGTGACATGATCATCTTTCTGATGATATAACTAGAGTCTGTTGGCTCAGGGAAAATCCTGAGATGGTATTCTTCATTCCTCTTTATTTAACTGGAACACATTGTAGCATTAGTGATTTAAAAGTTTAGTGATCAGGAAATGATGAACAAAGACATTGTTGAAGGCTGTACTGTCCTTCTACTGTCCTTCTACTGTCCTTCTACTGTTCCTATACTGTCCTTCTACTGTTCTTGCTACATACAGTTGTGTTCAAAATTATTTAACCCCAAATGCTGTAATGGTTTTAGGGAATTTAGTGTACATTTGTAATTGTATTCAGAATGAAATCCTACAAGGACTTCTTAAAGAACCATATGCAACTAAAATGACATCAATTAGTTTTGTAATACAGTGGTAAATGTTTTTTTTGTGAATTCTTCATTGACATAATTATTCAACCCCTTAAAGACTACCACTCTGAAGAACAGAGGTTCAATTAAGTGTTTTCAATCAGGTATTGAAAACACCTGTGGATATCAGGGAGCAGCAATAAAGCCCAATAAGCACCAATTAGGCAGCTTTAAAATGACTGTGATACTCAGCTCCTTCTAGACATTTACTGGTGTGGTTACAAACATGGTGAGGTCAAGAGAATGGTCCAGGAAGACAAGAGAACAGGTGATTACTCTTCACAGGAAGTGCAATGGCTATAAGAAGATTGCAAAGATGTTAAACATACCAAGAGACACAATATGAAGCATCATTCTCAAATTCAAGGCAAAGGGCACTGTTGAAACGAGAGGAACTGAGAAAAGATTTGTCAGATGTGGGTACTGAAGTTTCTGCTCAGACAATATAGCGCACTATGCGTACTGAAGGCCTCCATGCCAGAACTCCCAGGCGCACCCCCTTGCTGTCCCCAAAAAATACGAAGAGTCGACTGCAGTATGCCAAAAGTCATGTGGACAAACCACAGAAGTTTCGGGATAGTGTTCTGTGGACTGATGAAAAAAATTAGAACTGTTTGGGCCCATTGATCAACGCTATGTTTGGAGGAGGAAGTACAAGGCCTATGAAGAAAAGAACACCTTGCCTACTGTGAAGCATGGTGGGGCGTCAATCATGCTTTGGGGCTGTTTTGCTTCTGCAGGTACTGGGAAGCTTTAGCGTGTGCAAGGTACCATGAATTCTCTTTAGTACCAGGAGATATTGGATGACAATGTGATGCAGTCCGTCACAAACCTGAGGCTTGGTAGACGTTGGACCTTTCAACAGGACAATGATCCCAAGCATACCTCCAAGTCCACTAGAGCATGGTTGCAGATTAAAGGCTGGAACATTTTGAAGTGGCCATCGCAGTCACCAGACTTAAATCCAATTGAGAACCTCTGGTGGGACTTAAAGAAAGCAGTTGCAGTGCGCAAGCCTAAGAATGTGACTGAACTGGAGGCTTTTGCCTATGATGAATGGGCGAAGATACCCGTAGATCGCTGCAAGACACTTGTGTCAAGCTATGCTTAACGTTTAAAAGCTGTTATAACTGTAAAAGGATGTTGTACTAAGTACTAAGATTGAATGTCACTTGGGGGTTGAATAAAACTGATAATGATGTGAGCTCAGAAAAGACATTTGTGGTTATTTCATTATAAATGTTATGTTATATTTGTCCGACCTACACGTGCCTCTTTGATTTAATTGTAAGCAGGATGACTGAATGATCATAATCAAGGTCAAACCGACCAAAACAATCAATTTCAGTGGGGGTTGAATAATTTCGAACACAACTGTATCACTATCTTGACAAGCTCTACAAGTGTACCAATAGAAATGCAATAAAATAGGACGAATTTCCTCTACCATATTTCTGTACTTACTTGCTTACTAGTGTAATATCTCGAAATACATACTATTTCAAACTGATGTTGAGTGCAAACATTAACCAATTAGAGTTTTTTATAGTGTCTCACATTAACATCTCCTAATGTCTGGTTTGCACACAGTCTTCTGTATTTTCTAGATTACTATATATTTTAGAATATTTAGTTTGTTCAAACACATTTTATTGGTTATCAGCTATAGTGAAATATATCAGCTATATATTGATAATAAAAAAACTCGACTAACCAATTGTGATAATACATTCTTCCGTCTTTTGTTTTAAAACGCCAAGCCAGTTACAGTAGCCACACTGTGAGCATTGGGATATTGAGGTAACATCGAATGTACTGAAGCTTGAGGTAACATCTAATGATGTGCTGTACTAAAGATGTGCTTAAAAACAATTTGAAAGATTTTTTTCCACAAAATGTTATGCTAACATGGCAATATTGATTGATGGTAGAAATCATTAAATTAAGAAGTTTAGGTTGAGCTGTTAAATTAAGTTAAGTTACACAATTACAGTCTGTAATTAACATAAGTGAATGAATGTAACACAACACTAATCAACATAATTATATAGAACATACAATGACTTTATTTGGTATTATTTCTGAAATTAAGCTAATTCCTGTCAAAATTACTATACCAAAACAACCAGCCCAACACACATGTACACCTAAGTGTCTAGTGTATCTGCATGCTGTTTTAAGAAAGAATTAACAGACAACATGACCGACAGGGAAGCAGAAATGCGTTATTGTGTGTTTATTGATTAGATCATGGTGGTCCACACTTAGTTTTCTGAGAGTGTTTACTGGGATTAAGTTTTCATTCATTGTGGTGTGTTTGTCTGTTTGGTTATTTGGAGGGTTGAGATATGTACGAACAAATTTTTAATACACCTTATTTTCCCCCAGAAAAATAAGCCTTTTGTAAACACCAAAAAATTAAGGCATGGTAAAAATAGAGAAATGTTTTCTAGTGATTTCGACTACTCGACACCACAGTGTAATATTGCAATTGTGTAAACCAATAATAAAGTTTGCTAGAACACTAAATTGTATAATACTTAGCAAAAAGTGGTCTAGTTGGGTAGCAAACTTGGAAACATTAGCTAAGCTGACTACTTGAGTGTCAACATTAGTAAAGTGCCCCTTAGGTTTCTGGCTTGCGTAGTTAATCTCACGAACTGTAACTGCCAGTTGTGCACTTTTGTTTTTGGTGCTGACCATTTCTATTTTCAGCTGGGTGCAAATGGACACTTAATGTTACATTAATGTCTGGAGTTTAGCCATAAAACTCATCTTCCAATTTAGCTACAGAGTTTCACCTAGCAGCCAGATGGAAGGTCTGATAGGGCCAGTTCATTTAGTCTTTGTTCAACACATACAGTATTTCACTTTAAGTCATTCTTTCTGTAGTGAATTTGGCTTGTCATTTGAAAACCTTTGGCACAATCAGAGTGTATGAATCCAAAAGAAGCCCTTTTCACAAAAACTAAATGTGCCTAGACACATAGGGTGAAGTGATTTTAGTAGATTGTTTACCACAAGAACACCCGCCTTATTATCACCTTTATGAAGAGTGAAATTTTTTTTTACCTTATCTTTGTTAACATTGCTAAAACTAAACATATTTCTAGAATAGTTGGAGAATACTCTGAAGTCACAACTGATAATAAGTAGCTAGATGTCATCAGGTAATACTGTGTATACATGGTTTCATATAGATCACAGTTCCTTTTCATTAATCCTTTAACAAAATGAAATAATTGTTCAATTGTTCAAACTTTGTTTACTGACAGATTCCTTTTGCTAATGTTTGCTGAATTCCTAGTTACCAATGAAAATGTAAAGTGTGTTTAGCAAATATAGTCAGAAATGCTAAGCACTTGGGTGAAGAAGAAGGGAGTGTGACAAAAGATAATAAGATTTCAGTTTGTTTCTTGTTGTTTCGACATGGTTTCAGTACCATAATCTCATATAAAGTATTGTGTTCGATCCCATTTGAATCTCTTCCTTCATTTCTGTTATTTACTAACAGAAGTAAAATTCCAGCACTGAAACCCCGTATGTGTGAAAAGGGACCATCCATTGCTGAGATGAAATGAAGCTATATTAAATAGATAAGTGTAACAATATGAAACTAGTGAGATGTTCAGGAGTGTCTTCCATGTTGATTAACAGAGAAGTAAAACTAGCATTTCTTCTATAAATCTGCCATAATCATATGTGGCATTTGTGGCATGGCTGTAAGATAATGCCACGGCTTGTTATATTGGGTTTTGTTTGCAGAGAGAACTCAACCTGACCGCATTGACTAAGATTTTTCCCTGCTATTGCAGCTAAGGGATTAGAAAAGGCATTTCGGTAATCAGTGGGCTTGTTTCTGTTCACTGGAAGGATATGATTAAATCTCAGGTTGCCATGCTGGTTGCTCTGTATTTTGATTAGCTTTCTTTTCTTTTCACGGTTTCTATGTTTAGCTCTGATCAGCAAGCAAAAAGAGGTGACTACAGTCTGAAGAGTAAACAGATTTTAGTTTAACAGATTATAGCCTGATCATCAAAACCACATAAGAATCCAAATTCAAGGCCTGATTTTTTTGGGGTAATATCATTGTCCTGGTAAAACCAAAAACGTGTTATGTTGCCGGCTTTACAATTGATGCATTCAGAATACCCCCAGCAAATGTAAGCAAAAATGACTGTAAGGTATTTTTATGCAAACTTGAACCTTGATACCTTGATATTTTACACTTTATATATAGTAAGTAAAGGGAAGTATGCATGGCTTATATCAATTTACTTTGACCAGTGTACACTTTATAGCAATATCGTTGTGAAGACCCGACCAATCACATCTCTGTGTGCTTATTGAACACTGCTTTCCAGATTTAGTCCTTACTTTGTGGTTCTAATAACTCTTCTGCTAATTCACTCCTCTGACAGTGTCACGGTGGGGATTTGTGTTCATTCAACCACAAGAGCATTAGTGCAGTCAGGTGGTGATGTGGAGTGAGGCATTGCAATTTATCTTAAAGGTGTTCATTGGGGATGAGGTCAAGGCTCAGTGAAGGCTATCCGAATACTTCCATACCAACCTTGAAACCATGTCTTCATGGATCCCACTTTACACACAGTGGCTGCATGCTGGAACAGATTTGTGCTTCTTTGTTCTAGTGAAGTGAATTCGTAATGCTATAAATATAAAAGGCCATCTGTAAAATTGTGTGCTTGCATCTTTGCTGACTAATGTTTAGAGAATAATGACATACAGATGTGGTCAATAAGAATGCACGTTTCTTCCTGCGACTTGCCGCATTTGTCCCGCAAAGTGCAGCGAAATCCCGTTGCAATCTGTAGGCACTTTTCTTTCTGGATTGTGCTTGAGATCGAGCAATTAAATGGTCTTTAAATGTAAGATACAGTTATACTTAGTGTAGTGATGTTTTGGCTGAATGCTGACTAACTACTAAATTTAAAAAACAAATAACCAGTGTGTGATAAGCTATAAAAGTAGCTGGACATAGCACCGCTATAATAGGTCTAGCATAAAGCCCAAACATACTTCATATCAAAATGCAAATTGCAGCGCTTATCCTATTTATCTTTGCTGCTAGTGGAAGTAATATAAAGCATCTAATTAAAATGAAGGCACCACTGATACGGCACGTCTCTACAGAAATGAACAGGGGACATTAACAGTCCATGAAAGGATCACTCATAGTTTCATGTTGAACTTACTGACTAACTCTGGACTAGATCTATAGCAAAGGTGGAACAAGTGGTTGCCAGAGATGTATCACATTAATTTAAAAAGAATGGATCATGTTTCAGCGGTTTGTATACATGCTTGATGCTCAGCACTGTGTATTATAAGCAATAAGTGTAATAAATGTGGGTGTGTGGAAAGGTGTCAAATTACAGGGTGTTTTGGAATGGTCGACAGAAACTATATATTGAAGCCAAACTTTTCTTTAAGCCCATGCATTGATTTGAGCACAGGGGAACGATCCCAGTGACCCTTTGTGTCCTTATGGTGGGATGGGTCACTCAGTGTACGCATGTAATTGGAGCCTGGCAGCGAGTCAGTGCTTTCTTTATGCAATTAGCTCATCACGCCATCATGGAAAAACAGTAATTATTCGTAGTGGGTTTCTATTGCATAGGAGAAAGAAAAAGAGAGACAAAGAGAGAGACTAAATGTGTCGCCATTTCAGGGTATAGTAGCATAGCAGCATACAAACTATAATTAATCCATCCGTGTATTTGCCTTCTGTGTATTGTACATTTTATCCGATACAGGCTTATACATTTCAATGCACAATGTAGGCATATACAAGGGGAATATGCTTAATTACTAAACACTGCTATCTACTATTTTTTTTTCTTTTTCATTTTATTTCTTTATTTTTTATATTTGTAGAAATATCTACAACATGTAAGACGTGGCTATGAGTTAGACATGTACCCCTGTTTTGGTCTTGTTTCCTTGCTGTCTTGCCATTGTTTTATTTTCCATATATCTTTCTTAGGGCTCATTTCTAATGGCCTTAAATTCTTCAAGTCTTTTATGTGTATTGACTACAAAAATGATTTTCATTTGCATTTATAGGCACTACCTACATTGAGCATTTGGATTTAAATTGGCAGCTACACTTAGTAAAAAAATGCCATATTGGTACTACATAGTGACAAATATTTAAATTTGCTCTCATTAATCTTACATTGCTTAAAATGTAGTTACCATAAATAACAAATGCTTAATTGGGTAAAGCACTTTACTGTATATCGAATAGACAGCTTTAAAATGCTACTAATGTGGTGCCATTATGCCAGTTTTCTACAAGACTGGCTGTGGTTACAAATCTCAATCCAAAACACTGATAAAGGTATTGGGGTGACAATTTACTATGTGATATATGTATTAAATGTGCTTTGATTAAAATGTGCCCATCCAAGGTGAACTAGAAAAGCCCTGCTTCTTAGAATTACACTGCTTTTTATCAGCCTATTATGTTTGTTTGAAAAAATGCTGGGTTTTAAAAAGTTTTTCTTTCTTTCTTTCCATATTTAATGGTAGAAATGTCATTCTAACTACCTGAGTTACATTCTAAAACAGTCTGGTTGAAATAACACTACATACATTACCACATTACTAATAGTGTACTATTATATTTAAGAAAAAATAATTTTTCTTTATTATAATAGTGATCATCTGACTGACGGCTGTTTTTGGTCTTTTGTCAATCAGTGTTCTCCACTCATATGTTCCTGTTTGGTACTTTTGCTGCACTGTTGTACATCTGATTTCTTTATATTTTGAAGGCAACCTCTTTGTATAATCCTGTTTTAGGACAGAGTGGACTGTCGACGAAACACATAACTGAAACCTTTAATTGAATGGTGTTTAGTAAGAATGTTTATTCCAAAATTCGATACTTTGATACAGAAATAGTCATTTAATTATATGGATTTACTAAACAATCAGTACTGCAATCATGCTTTCTCTGATTAATCACCGATTAGCAAAAAGTACAATATATTTTTTTTCCCCATACATGAATCTGTGCAAAGAGAATATACACTCGAAAGCAATTCTACACTGACACAAAATATAGAACAATTCATATCTGAAGGCATTGCACAATTCCAAGAATTCAGTGAGAGATTAAGGCCATTTTGTACAGATATTCTGACATTTTAAAACATTTTTCCCCCAAAAAACACTCTATTAATAACAAAAAGAACTAGTGCATCTCCTGTAAAACTGTACATGCAAACATAGTGCACATTATATAATAAGATATGACAAGCATACAATATATTTGGATATTTTCAGTAAACAAGAGTTCATGTGAATAGAATCACACCTCTGATGAATCCTGCCAGATTAGTCCTTCACCACCACCACCACTCATGCACACCACACACACTGTATACACCATATACACATACACACTGTAATGTGGTAGAGCTTAGCAAAGCTGTGGCGTTGCGAACCATAGTTGGACTTAGGAGCACAGAAAAGGAGCTGCCAAGAAGAAAAAATCTCAGCTGGTACTCCTGATGTTAACGTTTGCAACGTGCACACACACACCCACAAACACACATAGACTATTCCTTTGAACTCGAATGGCCAGTATTTCATATGAGATTTGTATTTATTTCAAATTGTATTTAAAAAGCTTTTAGTAAGACTGGAAATTGTTTTTTTTTTATTATTGTATAAATTCCTGATTGCGAAGAGAAAAAAGTAACTCACGATTCACAATCTCTTTCACAGAGGCAGTGAGCTACATAAAGGATCGTAGAACCAGACGTCAAATGGGTGTCACTCAAAACACTCAGCTACACTTGCGATGCTTGTCTATGACTACTGAACAGAAAGAAAAAAAAAAAGCAGCTAAATTTTGGCGAGGTGTTCATTTTTGTCTTTAAATTTCATTTGCTACATATTGTGCCTTTCACATTACTTAATGAATAGCAAAAGGGTCTGGCTTCCTCCCTTTTTTTTTTTTTGAGTGGGGAAAAAAAAAGTCTAAGATGAATGTGATTTTGACAAATATTAATCATTAATTAGAATTTGATGCTTAAAGGCAATTAAATACGATGCCTTTGTGCTACTTGAAACATAACCTTATGACTTGCACTTTTTTAAACTAACAAATAGGTTTTTTGAAATGTATTTTTTATAAACCCCCATATAAAAAAGAAAGCCAGTCAGAGACTGAGCCTGGGAGATAATGCAGGGATTCACAGGTCTGATTAATATAGTTTATTATATAATATATTTCCAGTTAATTAGATACCTGGACTTTACACTTACTGATTAAGCATTACGCAGACCCTCCATATTGATGTCCAATATCTCTTTTAATTAATATTCAAGATAGAGGAGGCTGATAAATTGAGCTACAGCCAGAAATTGTATATCGTTAGTAATTTATTTACAGTCAGCTCGAACATTACTACTATTTGTGATAAAGAATGGTCAGATCAGGGCATCCATATAGGGCTTTTCACTGGACTTTGGGTAGGGCAGAATGGTCATGTGTACAGCTGACTAATAAAAACGTACTATTTTATTACAAACCAGATACATAAATAAAGAAGATGGAGTTTGTTTCCTTGAGTTATTTCGAATACTGAGCTTTGATTTATTTAAAGAAATACTCCAGAATTTGAAAAACTGCATCTACTGTATTTATAGTATTTTACTGTATTGTAAAAAAAAAGGAAAAAAAAAGGAAAACCTTGTTTAGGTGAAATTTACATATGAAGGCGGGAAGATCAGTTGCTGGGGAAGTTACACAAATACACACATACCCTATATATATATATATATATAGCAAATTCAGTCAAAGAGGGCTGAAAATAAAGCACATACTTTTATAGCCTTACAGAAATTGTAGTTAACGCACAGGGAAATAGTTTAGAAAGTTTAGAACGGATTAGTTTTTGGAATTGTTTTGGAAATAATTTCACATACACTTACACACATTGGCCAGAAATCAGGCCCAAAGTTCTGAAAAATTATGTTAAAATGTGTTTTCATACAGTAAGGCCTGACTGGTTACTAAAATATCTTTTTTTGAAGTATAAATTATTTAAATCTGTTTAGATCCAGTGTGGTTTAAGGCTGTGAAGTACAGAAGGAAGATTTAACTGGCTAAAACATAGAAATAAATACCTATTACTTGCTGTATTGTATTTTTAATTATACTTTAATAATAGCTTGGTGTCTGGGGGGAATACCTTATGAATCTTAATTAATACAGATGCTCCTCTGCAGAAGTACTGTTATATGAACACTCAAACCTTGCATGTACCGTATAAGGGGAAAAAAACAAAACAATGGACTGTGCTTTTTATCCACATCTTTGGGCATCTCGAATGAAGATAAATTACAACACTAAAAACCCAACCACGTATGAATTTACAAACCAATTAAACACATGTACTGTGTTTTACTAAATATGAACAGGACAGAAATGAGAGAGTAAAAAAAAAATCTGTGTTTTTGACCACTGGGCTCATAGTCTCAAATCTTATTTGAGAGCAGCTGCTAAAGTTTTGACACGAGAAAAAACATTTTTCAAACACACACACGCACACACACGCGCACACGCACGCACACGCACGCACGCACACACACGCACGCACGTAAGCACCACGCTTGTGCCAGGGTGATGTGAGAGAAAAGGAAAGAAAGAATAAAGCAAAGAGGAAAGAAGGAGGAAAGAAATACGTATGAAGTCGAACATGGCCTTCATGCATCACAAAGCGGAGCTGGCTGTTACTCCATGCCATGCAATGCAATTATGTGACAATAAGTGCCTGACATGCGTGGCAAAGACAACACGCAGATAGAAGTCGTATTCCAAAGTTCATACTGAAAGGTTACGCTTATATAAAAGTATCCAACAGTAAGAAAATCAACATGTAAACACTGAGTGAGAGATTTAAGAGAGAGAGAGAGAGAGAGAGAGAGAGAGAGAGAGAGAGAGAAATATACATAAGTAAAAGGAAATTGTAAGTTTCCAAAGTTATTTACAACAGTCAAGTGATTTGCGGCCAGAAGAAGTTGAACCTCAGGCCTTCTCCTGGAAAAGCATGCAGCTCTAAGAAACAATGCCAACTGATCCCCTTTTTCTTCATCTTTCCAACAGTGAGTCTGAACAAAGATCAAGCTCAGTCCATTTTAGTGAGGCTACAAGAGATAAGCCAGGCTCTGACAGAGAGAGAAGGAGAGAGAGAAAGACCCTGACAGAAGAATGCTTGTAATGGAAGTAAATTAGGCCTCACTGGCCCTGTTTGGCCACGGTGTCTTCATCCTTCCAGTGCCTATAGTGCAACGTGAGAGAAAGAGACAGATAGAGAAGGGGGAGAAGTGCCCCCTTTACATAATTAAGAGAAAAAGATTGAGAGCGGGTCAGATTTGGGTCTGTATCGGCTGTCCTGGTGGCGTGTAAGGTGGTGGTGCGGGTAAAGGTTTGATGCCTCTGGTCCTCATGTAGGACAGGAACTGGTCCGGAATCTCAGCCAGGACATCCTTTGCCAGCCGTGCCATGCTAAGGATGTGGTTCCCTGTTCGGTCAATGTAATCCCGAAATGGGACAAACTGTCAGTGAAGAGAGAAAAAGAGATGTAAGGGTTAAACAAGGATAAGATAAAAGTATGCCAGTTTTTTAGGAATAAAAAAATAAAACAGAAGACAGATTTCAAAAAATCTCTCAAAGTATGGTCTGAAGCATAGCTAGCCATTGGGGCTGTGATTTATTTTTAGTTACAATGCTGGAGATTACAACCCACCATTATCAAAGCCAATTATTTGCAACCAATATTATTCCCTATATGGCTATAAAAGCTTGTTAACAACTGAAAATCACACCAGTATACGCTCTGGTAAATATCCCATTCCATATTTAACGCCTAAATTGCTCTTACAAGGCTTTTTGGCATGTGACTGCAAGACTTTGGGGATTTGAAGGTGGTACTTTAGTGGTTAAGGCATTGGACTTTGGATATAAGAATCGTGAGTTCAAATCCCAGCCACACCAAGCAGCCACCTCTGGGCCCTAAACAAAGCCCTTGACCCCATAGCTGCTCACTTGTTTGTATAGGATAAATGTAAGTCACTCTGGATAAGGACATCTGCCAAATGCCATAAATGTAAATGTAATTTGTCAGAAGAGCATTACTGAGGTTGGGTATTGATTTCAGGTAAAAAGGCGTGGTGTATTAGTGACATTACAGTTAATCAAAAAAGGTATACACTAGGAATAAGGTCAGGGCCCTGTCAAGGCCACTTCAATTCCCTCTCTCTAACCATGACAATTCATTTCTGCACAGTGTCATTGTCATGATGGACTAAGTTTGGGCCTCTTTGTTCTAGTGAAGGAAAGACTGTAATGCTACAGCATTCAAAGCCAATATATATATATATATATGACGGATTTTTCATGTGGTGTAACATATATATATTATATATTTCATGAGGTGTAACATATATATATATTATAAATATATATATTACTGTTAATTGCAAAGGCAACAGTTTGAAGGATCCAACAAGGAGATTGAATGTTTTTGTCTCTATAATATACAGTATCTCAGAAAAGAGTAAGTACACCCCTTACATTTCAGCAACCATTTTAGGATATCTTCTCAAAGGACGTTACTATAGAAATTTAATAGTGGATATATTTTAGAGGAGTCAATGTGCAGCTTGTATAGCAATATATAGAATTGTACTCAAGGTACCAAATTTTAACTGCTCAAATACAAGATATAAATTTGTATGGTCCTGTCAAGCAGACAAAATCATGAACATGTGATGAATACGACACGTGGCTTTGCATGGTTGCACAACGTACAGCTGTTATCACTTATCACACTTGTTGCCAGTTATAAAAAAAATGGCTGTATGTTATTTTTAGAGGACAGTAAATTTATACTGATATACAAGTTGCACATGGAATAAAATATATCCAAGTTTCATTTCTATAGTATTGTGTGTTGAGAAGATATACTGAAATGCTTGCTGAATTGTGAGAGGTGTACTCACTTTTGTGAAATACTGTATTTGTTATTGGATTCTTAGTTTCTTAAGACTCAGATAGTCAGTTTGTCCGGTTGCATGAACTGGACAGTCTAAATCAAATTTATTAGAACATGAAAATACTTTTTCTTTGAATTCTATGGATTAATGTATCAGGATATAACAATAATCATCTGGTCCTTAGCAGGTCTTAAAATTAAATAAAATCCAACCTTACCTAAACTCAACATAAGAGCATGAATTCAAAATATTCTTGTAAATGATTTAAAGTAATTATGGTGTTTTAAATTATGTAAATGATCATTAATGCATTAAGGTGGATCTTGGTGCTAGATTTGAGACTTAATGCATCAGTAAATGAAATGTTGAATGCTTTTCTTACTATCTGAGTAAAGAAAGGACATCGTTAATAAGTGTGTGTTGTGTTAAATGTTTTAATTTAGCCTCTTTTATGTTTATTTATTTTTTTTAATAAAAATGGTCACACAGAAATGCTCTGCATTAATTACACATTAAATTGGCATTAAAGAGAATTTGCGTGAACGCATTATATATATAGAATGTTACATTTAATATTAAATGCATTCCTAATATAAATAAATAAATAATACTAATAAATGAATATAAAAGAGGTCAAATTAAAACCTTCAATGCAACACACATTTATTGATGATCCTTACCTTCCTTATAAAAATAAATAAATAAATAAATTCACTGAAAAATCTTTTTATTCACTAAACATTTCTTTTACAAGTCTCAAATCAAGCACCAAAATCCACCATGATGCACACATCCAGCAACTGAAAACTGTCCATGTGGAAACATAGCAAAAGTTCTGTTTGGTGTCCTGATGATTTATTTACATAACTTAAAACACCATAATTATTTTGAAACATGTACAAGAATATTTAGTCTTCATGCGCTATTTTAAGATTGGTTTCACTAATAATAAACATACATTTGCAAAAAGCATCCATATTCCATATCACATATCACAAAATGTACATTAAAATAAAAAAAAAAACACTTACATTTAATTTAGAAACCCGTGTGCAATTATTTTAAAGTAGTATTAAAGGCCTTTTTTTTCTTTCTTTTTTTTTTTTAGAGCAACAATCAAAAACTTATCCTCCAACCATGGTGACTGATGATTCTATTTCTTAACATCACAAAGTCGTCAGAGGAAGAAAGACAATGCAAACGGCTCTGATGAAGTAAACCTGACACAATTCGTGCAGATTTTGGCAAGACATTTGCATTGATTTCTAAACAGCAACTATCCAGCATACATGGCGTTTAAGCAAACAAAATATTCTGCATCTGCATAATAGTACTGCTGAGGCATCAGCCACACAAAGGTAGTCAGGTTAAAAGCATATTGAAACGAGAGCCAAATCAACTTTAGAATTATTGCTTGCACTGAAGGCTGAAGAAATAAGCTGCAATGTGATTGACAGAAGGGTGTGGGTCAGATGCACTGGTATATTAGTGTTAATATTTGCTCAGTCAGAAATGCCTTTTAGGCTCACTATGATGAGAAACCAGATCAGAAATCATGTTAGTGTTGGGGGGGGAAGTTAGAAGGAGGGGTAGTTGGCTCCGGCTTTTACACAGTTGTTCGAAAAAGAAAGATAGAACGAAAGAACAGATGAAGAAAGAGAGACGATTGGGGAGAGGTGGGAATAGGAAAAGAGAGAGAGACAGACGGCTGTAGGAGTCTCCCTCCATCTGCTCTAATGAGTTTGAGGGGGCTGAAGTGAAACACAGAAACTACAATTGAAGCCTTGTACCTCTAATGCCTTCTAACACACTAAAACATGCATTATTAAAGGTGCAATAACAGCATCCTCTGGTACAATCTTATAAAATATTGGAATATGAGAAACAGGGCTTTCTCCTAAGCTGGAATATTACATGCTAACAAATATCAAAAGTTCATGTGAGATTTCTTTTTTCTTACCCAATGGAAACCGATCCAATGACATGCATTTATACCAGTAAAGCTAAAATATGAGGTTATAATACAAAAATAACACGTTTATAAAGCAAATGCTTTATTTCTTTCATTAAAGTGTCTTGCATGTATTGAAATTAACATTACCAAAGGCTTTAAAAGCTGGCACTGCTCTCTAGATGGGATTCCAAATTATAATAGTCATGTTTATGCAGTTCCTTAGGGAACAGATGCCGTTCTATTTTAACCATTTCAGTATTCACACTTTACCTGAGAAACCAGTTACCATTAACCTTAACAGAAAACATGATAAAAAAAATGTCAACGTAACAAACACAAATAACTATACACATTTTAATAGCTGACAAAGATTATATTATTGCTCACATTCAGGTTTATGTTGGATTTACATCTGGTTTACCAAGTAAACTGACAGATCTGAAGTTCTGTAATAGTGACAATATGGACATAGACTACTGTTTAATACTAGTTTAGGAGACCCGATTAACATCTGTGATATATCAGGCTGTGTTCAATGAAACTAAAACACACTCATATCTAGACATTGTGGAAAATATATACAGGTAGTCCCTGACTGATGGAGATGCTTGAAAATATCACAAGTCGAGATTAGCTTAGCCTACCAAGAAGTCTTAAAGAATGGTGATATATATATATAGGTAGTATAGGGTTGTATACTGTTAATTGTTAAGAATTGTTAGAAAACAGAGCAATTTACAGTGCCATACTATACAGTATATATGTATGTGAACCATCATAACTCAGGGACCAGGTTAAGGTTTATTATAGGGTTATTTTATTTAATCATATATAATATTTTTATAATATATTATATATATTGTATATAAATCTGTAAGTAATTCAAGATTAAGATTCTTTGAAACCATTAAATCTATCAGATCCTCCAAGGAAAATATGTAAAGAAGTATTAGTTAAATATTGACTTAATCCCAATTTTAAAGTAGAACAATGTTTTATAAATTTTTTTGCATTTCTGAAAAATATTTACACTTTAATTATTCACAAAATATTCATACTTTTTTACATGCTGTGTGAGCATGTGTACATAAATGCACTGATGAGCACATCATACCTGCACAATGTCCCTTTCTGCATATCTGCCTCTGGATGAGATCCGGACTTCATCCCCATCCAACTCGATCATGGCTGCACGAAAAAAATAAAAAAATAAAATCAGCTCACTAACACACGCTTGATCAGTGGCATGAAAACTGTATTTGTCTGTGTTTTTGTGTGTGTGTGTGAGAGAGACAGAGGAAAAGAGACAAAGAGAGAACTGAATGACTGACATTCATAAAAGAGGGCAGATGGGAAATACAGCATATAGAAAATAGGGAGAATAAGAGAAACTAGAATAGTGCATGAAAGTGCCTTCAATGTCTTCTTCCTTTCAAAATCTCCATTAACATCAGTATGTGAGGGCGGCAATGTGATGCCAAGCTACTCGAGGTATGTGTGTGCGTGTGTGTGTGTGAATTTGAGCTGGAAAGATATGCCATTGTCACATTACATGGACTTTCTCACAGCTAGCGCCTATACGGAGCTCGTACAGAGACTCCACGTTGAGCGCCACAATAAAGCAGGAGGCAGCCGGCAAATTACATTCAGTCATGCACTGAGACGCCTCAGTGAGTCAGCGGGAGGGAGAGAGAGAGAGAGAGAGAGAGAGAGAGAGAGAGGTGTAGACAGCAGCTCCAAATGTGTTGGAATGAAACAGAGGAAAGGCTAGTAGCTATGCAATTCAAAACAATACAATGAATGCAAGACAGATCTAGAAGAAGAAAGTTCTGTTTAAATCCCATATTTGTATACATTTTGCACACATGGTATGTTAACAATGAAAAGTCAACATGATGCACTTTGATACGGCAAAAAAAAAAGTGAAATTTTAAATCAAACGCTTGAAGATATAAATTGACAGGTATTCCTGTAGTGGACATTAACATGTCATTTTCATTTAGTACAATCCATTAATATTTGTAGTGTAAAATGTAAAACCACAGTTTATAGTATGTTTAAGTTGCAGATGAAGTATCAGTATAAGAATTAAAAGAAATGGGTTCCTACCATCAAACTCTGCTGGTCCAACACCAACAATGATAATTGACATGGGAAGACATGAAGCCTTAAGTGGAAACAAATGACAAACCAATTAACACATGACATAGAAAACCCCAAACATTCATATTTTAATAATTCAGGTTAAAAAGAAAAACTGTGAAAAACAGTGAATGTTTGGTAACAAATCTAAGAGAATTAGCAGCTCTATGCTAGGTGCTAGTGTTGTGCTGGCTTGACAGGTCATCCATATGGATGAGAGTTGGACGTGAACACAGTCTGCAGACCTCCATGGATTGGGCATAAAAAAGTAATAGAGTCCTCAGAGAGGAGATTAAATGACGATTCATATATGACAGGTGTCCATAGAGAAGAGAATGGAGAGAGTTTGAGCGCTAGTGAAATGACAGAAAGAAAGAAAGTGACAGAGATTTTGTATGTGTCATAAGGCATGACTGATCTGAGGAAAGTCTGGATACCCACAGAGTCCCTCAGTTATTGTCTTTCATACTGAAATCCTCTGTTCTCTCTGGTTATAAAACCTCATCTCTCCTTTTAAAAAAAACTCTTTCGTAATACCTTGAATCTTCTATTCCGTTCACGCAAATATGGCTTGACTGTAAAGCTCAGATGGCAAAAGGATTTTCATTGAGTTTATATATGGAAATGAGAGTGGCTTAGACTGGGCCGTGCCTGGAAGTCCATATATTTACATTTAAATTTAGAGCATTTGGCATTCAGCCTTGTTTTGAGAAGCACTTTGTAATTTCCACAGAAGTAAAATTATAATTTCATACCCTCATGCTATTACAAACAGGTCAGAATGCAAGAATACTTCCAAAGCCTTGGAATAGAGTTAGCAATCGGACAAAATTTTTTTTTTTATATATATACTGTATAAGGGATTGTGTTAGGACAGGATTTCATTACTTTGGAGAAATCATGTGCCTTATATCATAAACCATTGGCATTTTTAAAGCTGTTTTAACCAGCACTGTTAATTTAATTTAATTTTTTTAAATGGTGGACAATATCTAAGTATTTTTACTTTTTTAACGTACTTATGTACATTTTTTAACTCTCTACAATAATCAGACTATTTTTAGGGAACTTGGAAACTATTTTTAGGACTATTTTTGGAAACGTCACTCCATTTTTCCATTTTATGTCTTAAATCATGTCTTAACATGGTCCATGCTACTTTAAAGTGAATAAATAAATTGTGTTAAATGAGAATTTGTCTCGAGACCACAGGCGTAACCTCACTGGTCTCAGCAAGAGTTACCTAAGGGCACTCTCAGTCTGTGTCTGTAACAATAAAATCTCTTAAAAACAATATGATGGGCAAAAGAATAGAAGATAAATAAGAATAGCACAAATTATTAAAATATAGGACTTTGATACTTAAACTCAAAAGCAGGCACTTTTCTAATAGGGTGATTAGACGTTAAAAGGGTTATGATAAATATCTTCAGTGGTTATGCTCCACAATTGGGTTGTGAGAAAAATTCAGGCGTGAGTTAGATAAAGTGGTAGATGGTGTATTTAGGGATGGAAGACTGGTGATTGGTGCAGACTTCAATGGCCATGTTGGTGAAGGGAACAGAGGTGATGACGAGGTGATGGGTAGGTATGGTCTTAACGAGGGGAATGTGGAAGGGCAGATGGTGGTAGATTTTATGAAGAGGATGGAATTACCAGTGGAAAATACTTATTTTAAGAAGAAGGAGGAGCATAGGGTGACATATAAGAGTGGAGGAAGGTGCACACAGGTGGACTATATTTTATGCAGGAAATGTAACCTGAAAGAGATAGACTGTAGACTGTAAGATGTTGGCTGGGGACAGTGTAGCTAGACAGCATCGGATGGTGGTCTGTAGGATGGTTGTGTACGTGAAAAAGAAGAGATGAAAGTGAGGACTAAAAAAAAAGATTAGATGTTGGAAACTGAAGGAGGAAAATGAAGTGTGAGTTTCAGGCAGGAGGTCAGACAGGGGCTTAGTGGTGGTGAAGGAGGTGGTTAAGTGCTGGATAATCAGGCAACTACTGCAGAAGCGATAAGGGAGACAGCTAGGAAGATACTTGGTGAGACTTCTGGAAAGAGAAAGGAAGACAAAGAGACATAGTGGTGGAATGAGGAAGTGCAGGAGGGCATAAGGAGAAAGAGGTTGGCAAAACAGAATTGGGATCGGCAGAGAGATGCAAAAAAGTATGCAGGAATACATGGAGATGCGGCAGCATGTGAAGAGGGATGTGGCAAAAGCAAAGAAAAAGGCATATGAGAAGCTGTATGAGATGTTGGACACTAAGCAAGGAGAAAAGGATTCGTACCGATTGGCCAGGCAGAGGGACTGAGCAAGGAAAAATCTGCTCATAAGGGATGCACATGGAAGTGTGTTAACTAGTGGGAAGAGTAAGTGAGTATTTTAAGAATCTTATGAATGAGGAATGAAAGGAGAGCCAAAGATTATTGGATAAATTAGAGATGGTAAAGCAAGAAGTAGACAGGATTAGTGCGGAAAAGGAGAGAGCAGCTCTTAAGAGGATAAAAAGTCGGTTGGACCAGATGACATACCAGTAGAAGCATGGAGATGTTTAAGAGAGATGGCACTGGAGTTTATAACAAGATTGTGAAAAATAAATAGTGTGCTGGTATCGATTTTTAAGAATAAGGAAGATATTGTAAGGCATATGACAGGGTGCCCAGAGAGGAGTTGTGGTATTGTATGAGGAAATCCGGTGTATCAGAGCGACAAACTGGTTTAAGGTGGACGTGGGACTGCATCAAGGATCGGCTCTGAGCCCCTTCCTGTTTGCAGTGGTGATGAACACGTTGATGGACAAGATCAGACAGGATTCTCGGTGGACTATGATGTTTGCAGAATGATATTGTAATTTAAAGTGCGAGTAGGGAGCAGGTTAAGAAGAGCCTGGAGAGGTGGAGGTACAAGCTGGAGAGAAGGGGATTTAAAGTCAGTAGGAGTAAGACAGAATACATGTGTGTGAATGAGAGGAAGGGGCAGTGGAGTGGTGCGGTTGCAGGGAGAAGAGGTGGAGAAGGTGAAGGAGTTCAGGTACCTGGGAACAACAGTGCAAAGTAATGGAGAGTGTGTTAGAGAAGTGAAGAAAAGAGTGCAGGCAGGGTGAAGTGGGTGGAGAAGAGTGGCAGGAATGATTTGTGATAGAAGCGTATCTGCAAGAGTGAAAGGGAAAGTTTTTATGACTGGGGTGAGACCAGCGATGCTGTATGGTTTAGAGACAGTGGCACTGACAGAAAGACAGGAGGTGGAGCTGGAGGTAGCAGAGCTGAAGATTTTCATTGGGAGTGACGTGGATAAACAAGATTAGAGATGAGTTTATTAAAGGGACAGCCCTTGTAGGTTGTTTTGGTGACAAGGTTAGAGAGAGGCCCGGTTGAGAAGGTTTGGCTATTTGGAGTGGAGGGACATGGGGTAAACTTGTAGTAGAATGCTAAGGACGTAGCAGCCGGACAGGAGGAAAAGAGGAAGGCCAAGGAGGAGGTTTATGGATGTGGTGAGGGAAGACATGCAGGTAGTTGGTTTGAAAGAGGCAGATGTAGAGGACAGGGTGGTATGGAGAAAGATGATCCCCTGTGGTGAACCCCTAACGGGAGCAGCCGGATAAAGAAGAAGACAAAGCTAAAAAAGTGATTAAAAATGCACAGCTTTGCAGCTTATTATTATTTTACCTGGAACAGAATTGAAGTGTAATGGCTTTAAGGCTAATTAAAACTATTAAAGATCCCTTTAGGTTTTGCATTTCCAAAGTGAGACTTAATTTAACAATGAACAACTTAGCCATTTAAGGCTGATGATTTAAGTTTGGTTAGCTTATTTCTATATAAAGCTATATATTCATATCAAATGAGATCATAATGTTGGTGGGAGAAGATTAAGCTTAGTATTTTTCCCTGAGGAGCATTGTGTCTTTGATCGAGCAGTCTTTATTCTCAGTCTACTACAAAATCTTGATTGAACGTGTTATCGGAGTAATGATTAGTATATCACTTCATCATTTCATATTGTTGTATAGATATGATGCTCACATTGACGATGGACTCTTTGGTCTGGGCCATGTCTGAGATAACTCCGTCTGTGATGATGAGGAGGATGAAATACTGTGACCCGTCCTTCACAGAGGCAGCGTACCTGAAGACGACACATAAACACAAGACATTAATCATCTGCATCAAGACAGGTTTCTGATTGACCCGTAACACCATTGTAGTATCTTAAGGCTGAAATTGTCCCATGTATTTTTGTTGGAAAAGAAGAATTGATGTCCCTCGCAGTTCCTTTCCGAATGTTCTTAATTTTTTGGATCCTCATGGATTATCAGTAAAAGCCTATTTGCAGCCATGACTGCTAAATGTGTAATATACATCTAAGTAGAATAAAATAGCGCAGAGAAAAAGTGTATATTTTACATATTTTCCAGCCGTAGCAATTAAACACGCTCATGCCCTAGGCAATGCAAACAACCTTGCAGCAGTTCTGTCACAAAGAACATGATAAAAATAAAACATTAATGAAAGGAAATGAAGTGAACAAAACAAGCACTCCTTACCAGGTCTAATCATCTCTTAATTAGCATCTTTTCAGAAAAAAAATTTTCTTTATCAGGATATCTTTAAGCCTCAAAAGGCTTAAATATATCTAGGGGCCAAGTGGCCAGCTTCTTCTCTTTTACTTAAAAGTGTCACAACCACTTTTTTGCATTTTATTTTCCAATCTCTTGCTATTTCTTCATGCTTATTTATAAAAAGTGAGCCTGCGAGCTATACACAGAGCGTTATTGTAACAGCTTAGTTGTATATCATTAAAGCGCGTGGGCGTGAGCTGTGCCACAAACGTCAAGATAAAACACTGCGAGATGACAGCAGCGTGCACTGACAGCTCAGCCCTCAGCACTGATGTCAATACGTGCGCTCATGTGTGTGACAAGAGAATCAGTGGCAATGAGTCTGTTATCTGGGCAGCTCTACATGTCATCCTTCTGACATGGTGTCATTTCCTGCTCGATATGATGGACACCAAATATTAGCGTTTCTTTAATTATGAGCAGCCAGTATAATTTCTACACAAAGTATGTGAACGTCTTCATTGATTAATTTTCTTAAGAGCAAATATCACAATTGCTTTTTGAAAATGAAAAGCGTTTTTATTTATTAAAGAGTGCTGCAAGACAGGGGTTTTATCGATTCATGTTTGATTTGGATATCGATTTTTTTTCTCTAAATAATATTGAAAAAGCATTTCTTTGAACAAGCCTCAGTTCTTTATGAGGACTTAATGGTTTATTTGCACACTGTTTTATTATGAACACTATTAATTAAGGTTCTTTACTCTAGTGTGTACATGCTACTAAAGCAATCAACTAAATAATTACACCACTTGACATTCTTGTTAACACTTAAAGGCTGAGTAAAAAAAAAAACAACAAAAAAAACAAGCAAGTGGTATATTGTTAGCCATGGCGGACTGTAATATTCTTTAATGATTATGTAATGGGAAGTGATGTGGATGTTAACATCAACATTAGGTAATAAATCATTTATAAAAGACAGTAATCCCCGCTTAATCCACGCAAATCTCGTGCCCCCTGTTTATCGCGGAATTGCATTTGCCACATTAATAATTAGTTTGGCTGATTTTCCCGGTCTCTCGCGGATAGCAAGATAGACCAAACACTTATAGGGAATTGTGTTTAAGAAGTTTTATGTTGGAATATAAAAATGTATTAATAAAACTATAATTAATAATTTTCAAATGAAGTAAAATGTTAATACAGAATGTAACCGATAAGAGGGGGATTACGATATAATATGTATATTATTGAATATAGTTTATAAATAAACTTATAGGGACTAATAGATGACAGCAAAAAAAAAAAAAAAGTCAAGCTTTATTTTTGTAAAGCTGCTTTGGGACAATGTCCATTGTTGAAAGTGTTATTCAAATGACACTGAATTAAATGTATTTATACAATGATAATGATTCATAAAATGATCAAACTATGGATTAACTACTTATAGATTATTATTGAACCTTATCAAATTTTTAATGACACTATTAGTTTAAAAAATAGTAAATCAGGAACCATAAGCATTTCCCAATTTTAAAAATAGTTTCCAAATCATTTTTGTTTTATGTGTGTGTATGTTTTTTTAGTGTCCTTGCAGCAAAATAGAGTCTAAAAATTTGATATTATACCATTTTAATTAATACCCTGTTTATTAATTATTATATAAATGACAATGTATTAGAACAAGCATTAATTAACAAGGATAAATTTGTGCTGTTACACAAAAATATTTGACCTGTGGATCATACCTGAACAACAGTTTTACATAATGATATTAAATACAGAATATATTGACATGACAGTGTGACATTGTTTATTCCTGAATATAGACTTCCTTTGCTATGCTGTGCCAGAAGCGTCACAGTGCAGTGCTTACTCTATAAATCATGTGAACCTGAATCATTCCACCTTTTCACACGCATTCACACACCTTATTAACTCACACATGGTTACGTATTGATCAGAGTGTAAACGTATTACATCACGCACAAAGAACAAAAAAAACCACATAGCCGCTGGGTCGTATTGATCCGGAGATTATTTGATATAATCGTGCCGGCCACACACACACACACACACACACACACACACACACACACACACACACACACACACACACACACACACACAGAAGAGTGAAGCATTTGCCAGATTCCCTTTTTCACCTTAAATAACTTATCACATAAAAGTACAAACCTCACATTACTTAATTTACTGAACTTCCTCTAACTCTACTGTAGAGTCACTACATTTATTTTAAAAGCAATTTTCTGTAATTTATTTTTCTGCCATGATCTGAGTTATATAGAAGTCATGGAAAAACGTTTTTACATGAAGACACAAAGTTACAAAAAGCAGCACAACAAAGAACCACTTTTTTGGGAAAAAATTTAAATATAAAAATTAAATCAAAGATAAAATATGTTACTTTTCCTAAAACAACATTAGATTTATAATTTTCCATACTGTGATGATGTGGTACATAGCGTGTTATTCTGAGTGTCTTTACTAATCTTAAGATACACTATATGGGCAAATGTTTGTGGACACCTGACCATAAGATTTCTGTAAGTCTTTAAATGTTTTTTAAAAATCCCAATCCACATTTATTCCTAATTTTTGTAACCAACACTCTTGTCACTAGATTTTCGAGTGTGGGAAACTTGTCATGTTGTAACCGGTTTGGGCCTCCTAGTTCAAGTGAGGGTAAACTTTAATGCTATCACCTGTAAAGAGATCCTATACAACTGTGTACCTCAGACTTTAAAGTAACAGTTTGGGGAGGAACCACACACATGCATTGACCCACATGCATTGTCCCAATACAGTACTTTTTTCTATAAAGTGTATATTGATGTGACATTAATAACAGTTCTGACAGTTGTTTCTGGCTGTAAGAGCAGGTAAGAGACTTGATGCACATAATGACAATGATGCAATGCGCATAATCTAAACCAGATATATATGAGAACAAAAGTAGGTGGGGTTGATTATTTTCCACTAGCAACATACCCCATCATTATTAATTTCTTACATATTAAACACGAAGAAGAAGATTTGAGATTAATTTTTGATTCTAAACATTTGGTAACATTTTTGTCCAGTTTTAAAGATTGCTATAATTGGTTTAAAACAAATAAATAAACAAATAAATTAGGTTTTAGTTAAAAAAGGTTACACAATTTTTTAAAAATAATTTAATTGTTCTTATAATATGCTTTCTTTAATAAAATATTTTTAATAAGATTATCAGGTACAAAGAATTTTTTTCTTTTCACCTACTCTTTAATACATACCTCGCTACGTGATTAATGACAGGTGAGAAGTTGGTGGGTCCGTAAAGCTGCACAGACTTAAGGCTCTGGTAGTACGCCTCCATCACACCATCTATTCCATTACAATATGGGTTCTGTGGGTTTCCATTCTGCATAGCAAACAAACAAAAGACACTAATTCAGACATTGACGGATTGGATCTTTGTGGAGCATTGTTGATCTCTGTAAATTCTGAATGGCATCAGTGGAATTAAGCTTTTGAAGCTGTAAAGCTGACATGTCATCTGTGGCAAAAGTCTAGCCCACCCATTCAAAATAACAAGGTCATTTTCACATTAAGAAACCTCACCTAAGAAAATGTATCTTTCCACGCTATCAGATATAAAATATTTTTTATAAATCTATAACTCAATTTATATTAGAATTTATATTGGAATGAATAATGATTGTGTTTATTACTGTTAAGACGTTTCACTTCACTATCCTGAGCTTACTGCAAGCAACATGTGGATGTAATGCCTAAATTTAATATCCAGTCCCCATAGCATTCAATTTTTGTGCTTCAGTAAATTATATCATGTGATTTCTTCAATGATCAGTCGAATCTGTTTTATATTTAAACAGCTCTGATATTTTTGTCCCAGTAAAGGCTTAATTTCAAATTTCAAATGTAGCACACATGGTAATGCTCAGGTGGCTGAAACCTTCCCCTCATTTATTCCTTCTATATGAGATGCATGCAGAAGATATGTAGCCCAGATGGTGAAGCATCTGTCTGTCATTAAGGATAAAGCACAGTCTTTACTGGCCATTGCAGCTTTAGCAGCCTGTTCAACAAACATGTAAGCACATGACAGGGTGCAAAATATCCCACTGAACATGGGTTCATGCCAAAATGGAATATCTCAAGTAATGTGAACAGGATATGCCTGTACTGGGGTTCATAAAATGGAATAAAAGACAAATTAATTGCATTTTTACTCTGTAAATATTCATCTGTGGAGGACGATTTGTGCTACATCATTGCATCTGTGCTCAAAAGCACGTGTTATTTTAAGCTTAAAATGAAATACATGCTTTAGCACATTTATTAAGGCCAGACAGAACAGAAGCACAAGACAGAGTTCCTCATAAACATACATCTATTCTTAATAATGCACCTTTTCACAATGCTAAAAAGAGAGCAGTTCAACCTTTGTAATATTTTTTTGTATTTTTTCTATTTTGATTCAAAATAATGTATCATTTATTAAAAGATGTGAGCGGCAAATAAATAAAAGCAGCAGCACCACACTATATATAAACTCGAAAGAACCAGCATATTACTGTTAGTCTGTATATACTGTTCTACTGATAAAAGGAATTATTTTCTTGTGTGAAATAAAGACTTTAGCCAGGCTAGAAAATTCAATCCTACTGTAGATCCATCACCAATATATGAAACAATCAGAAACTATCAGCTATCAGTAGTGAAATTACAAAAGGGGACAACAATGAAATCGATACTGACTGTCCAACAACATTATTCCAACAGAACAGCTGCACTACGTGCTTTTAATGGCCGAAAAAGTGAAACCTGAATATAAATGTTTCTCCGATTACACTGAAAATATATCACATTACATCTAATGCATTTACCATGTCATTAAATCCAAAATATGACAATTGACCCAAAAATAGATACAATTGAAAAGTACTGTTTTTAAAATGTTTTGCAGTATAATTCTACAGATGAAAACTAACCCATTGAAGCTAGGACTTCATGTTCATCATTTGTCATTTACTATTTAAATTTATTGTCGTTTTGTAGGCTGTATGCAGTGACTTAATATTCATATAATGTCAGTTAATGAGAAAAAAAATAGTTGAGGAGCTGTTTTAGGAAAGTTTAGATTAAAGTTTTAGATTAAGGCTTTAGTGGGTCTACAAAAGCTATCTGGAGATTAATGTAAAGACAGCACAAAAAAAAAAAAATTGAAATGCTCAACAAATAGAAAGAAAAACACAGAAATGTGAGGGATCTAATGTTTCTGAATGTTACATAGGTGTCACTCACCAGTGCGAATTCGTGGGAGACACGCCCATCAGGGGGCAGCTTGGCACCAAAGCCCAGTGCTGGGAACATCTTGTCACTGTCGTAGTCCTGAATGATCTCTCCCACGGCTTTGAGAGCCATGCCGTAGGCATTCAGCTGGTATGGGCTCATGTAGTGCAGGGAAGTTGGCTGGGCAGGGTTGCCTAGGAACCAGAATTTCATAGGTCAATATTTTTCTTCACTTAAATACAGATTGCAGAGAAAAAAAAAAAGATGACATGATATACAGACTATGTTCTGACCATTAAAAATTTTTCACATGTGCAGTATTGCGATATAAACATCGTAAAAAACATTGTTTCTAGGCAACTAGGAAATATTGAGTTGAACATGGCAGGTACATGGCTAGCTAGCACACTGTACTTGCAAATAAAAAAGTGAAAACAAACCTGTGAGGGAAATGAACAATTCCCTGAAAATGAGTTGCTTAATTACTAAGAAACCACACTGCAATTACACTTTGCATTAGTAACTTACTGAACCTCCATGGGTTCCTCAATGGAAATATCAACACTGAGCCACAACTCATGAATTAGGAGTTATCAGAGTAATAATTCTGAAATAGTAACTAGCAGAGCAGCAGGCCATTCGTTATGGAATGTTTACATGAACACTGAACTTCATTTAAACTCAACATGAGCAAGCTTGTGTGAAATTAATCATGATAACAAGTGTATGCTATTGTTAAGACTATTACAATTTACTTTCCTAAGCTTCAATTCAATACCTTATATTTGTAAGTCTGCCCCTAATGAAAGAGCCTGTGAGACTGTGGCAGGGAAAAACTCCCTGAGATGGAATGTGGAAGAAACCTTGAGAGGAACCAAACTCAAAAGGGAACCCATCGTCATCTGGGTGGCACCGAATGTTCGTTTATTACCGTTCATCATTGTTAAGGTGTGCAGTGATTAAATGCAACCTGTGATCCTGAGCCACTGTAGTAGACTGTTGACATTAACTACAGTCCATCTAAAGCAGCAGGTGAATATTACACCTAAATTAAACATATCTCACATGGCCTCATAGCGCCCAGTTTATCATGTGATAAAGTTTATAATGTAATTATAATTTAAGATTGGTCGAATATGTTTGATGTAAAAACAGCCTCCGAAATTTTCCTATTAAACTTTAAGTTTTCATGCTTAAAGCCCTCCTGCTCCCACTCAAACAGTTAAGCATTTAAATCCAGAGGTCAGTGAATGCTTAATGCCTCTTCATCAGTCCTCTGAAACTAGATGAAATGGAATCGGACCTTTAATTTGATCAGGCTTTGACCTCTTCGCTGTGTGCCGTGCTTCTGTAAATGGATCTAAAATGCAGGTCTTTGCTCCTCATCACGCTGATCAAAACTCTTTAATACATACCACCTCACTCATTATGCTGCTGGTGAGCTATCAATGGCTGCTATTTGGGCCTGAATTGCATGCATTTCGATAATTCCAGTCAGCCCAATGGTGACCGTTGCACTCACCGTTTGAGGCGGTGAAATCAATTGCCACGGTGAAATTAATCTGAGTCCTGCAGAACAAAAAAGGAGAAAAAGGAGCATTTATTTGTCAGGCTTCAACTTAACATGTGTAATAATGTGTGGCAAGAGCCAGTGGGCTCAAATGAATTAATATCAGCTGTAACCTTGGGACATATTTAAGCTGCAATGTGTGAGAACAAACCTTTGTATTTTAAAATAAAGGTAGTTAATAGAACTTAATTGGCCTTTTTGACACACTGTAAGTGAAATATATAGGCATTAATGAAATACGCAACTATTAATAAAATACACAACATTACAATTCTATTAGTAATGACCAATGTATGATGATGGTAAGACTTTAAAGTGCTTAGTATGTTCAATTCCTTGAAGAAGGATCAAAATTAAATGAAACAGCGAATTCAGTGACCAATTATAGTGGCTACACACAATGAAATATAAATTAAAATAATTTAATATCATTAGAAATTCCTACTGGCATTCACAAGTTAGAATTAGTGATCTGCATTGTAAACAGTGAAGCATTAAACAAGCTAAAATTAATTATTGGAGGCTCTTGAATATGTCTGGTGTTGTTATCAAGAGCTTGAAAGTTGAAATCCTGACAATCGAATAAACAAAGGAATGCAATGTCGTGACAGTGGTTTTGTTGCATAAATTGATATAAATTAGAAATTGCATTCATAAAAATATCAGCAAGGCCCTGCCAAGCCATCATTGCCAGACCCGTAACCAAGCGGTCACTGAAAAATCTGTATGTTGTATGCTGCTTTTTTTTCAATCATTTTAAATGAAAGTATCTAGCATAGGAAGAAAAACATAACAACTGTGTTGGAGTCTTTAAGGGAAATACTTATATATCTTTAAATTTTAAATATCAACAAGAATTAATGGAGAACATTAAGTGGCTAGATTTGTGTTTGTGTGTGAAGTTATGTTTTGCTAGGACAGAGCAGACCAGCCTAGTGCTTTAAGTACGGGCCTGTCTTCTCTAAATAAATCATTCTAATTACCAATTTTACAAGTGCAGTTCCCCTCACAAGCATCCCCATACGCACATGCAGACTAGCAATCCCTCAAACAATTAAAAACCCTGGAAAACAAACAAACTGTTTGCCATTAAAACATCAGTTTAATTATTCTTCTGGATGCCAACTGTGATTACTTCTCAATGGGGAGATATTAATTCAGTGGCACAGAGTAAAAACTAAAACAAAGCCCCAACAGACATTCCTCAAGTCTTACTGCTGGAGCTTATTAACATGTTATCCATACCTAAGATAGCTCATTATGTGAGACATTTGAAGTCAGCAACTGAGTTGATGACACTCAGAAGCTATATAATGAAGGCAGTAACAAGAGGAGAAAAGGAAAAAGAGAACTGCAGCAGGAGGGAGGTGGAGGAAGAACAGCAAGAGGCCCAGACCCCCAACTGTCTCCCTCCCGTCCCCCTGCATACTATAAGTATGTCGCTCTAGCAACCCAAACTTTGTTTTATAGTAGCAGATAAAAGTAAAGAAATGAAAAAAGTCCACTCAGCACAAAGAAGGTTTAAAACTGCATCGTTGCCAGATTTTTATGAGGTCTAGACTGTAGCCAGATTGAAAGATTTTAATATCGCTTGACTAAAGGTCCATCCAAGACTCACTTATTATAAAATAATTTCTTAATAGGCTATTTTAACATCTAAATTTCATTACATAACAGAAAATTCTATGTTGAATAACAGTTGAATAGTTTCATTGCCAAAGAAGCTCCTGGCCTAAAAACATTTGAACACTTTTACTGTAGGTGATTTTGGCACTGTTATTTAGCTGTCAGTAAACTTGTGGTTATCACATGCATAAATAAACAGGATGCCTGTGAGTTATAATTTCAATTATAACTCATTTGCAAAAGGTCAGAAGTTATTCACCAGCTATACAAACAGAAATTATATTATAGTATTATATTAATGCACTCATTCTAATGCATTATTCCTATTAGCTTACCCTGAATTTATGCCAGGTGCATCATCATAGTCACAATTTTTCCATTACAAATTGAATGAAAAAGCGAGTCGTTTCGAAATCGTATTTCCATGTGTAAAAACATATTTTAGTAATTTTGAAAGAAGTCTCTTGTGTTACAATGTTTTAACAGTACGAAGGAACAGCTGTTTCTTTCTTGCGCTGGTAAAAAAAAATCTTGAAGATCGCAGAATTTGTGGTTAGATATGATGAAAACTGCAATTTTCTGTTTTATTAATTTCAAGTGATAAAAAAAGAGATGCTGAGAAGAGAACAGCTGTTGATTGCTGCTATAATAGGAATGAACTGGTTTCATGATCATTCCACAACATTAAACAGAAGTGTTATAGGGTCAACTCTATGGCATGTTCTTTAATAAAATCAAATATTGTTGGCAAATTGCTGTGCGATAAAACACTTTTGAGGAGTGGTTTTATAGCAGATCTGCTTTTATGCTTGATTTTCCTCCTAAAGTGCAGACAATCATGTTTCATTCCTTACTTCTTATTGGCTTATTTAATAGTTATTTAATTGACGTCAACCCCAGTAAGTTCACAAGATTTTCCCCTAAACTGCATTAAAATGTCTCTTAGAAAAACTGTAAATCGATATAATCACCATTTCATAGCAATTTAAAGTGTCGTGGCAGCTCCAAAAAAAAAAAGGACATCGATGGAATTCTTTGGTGCTTATTGAGTAAAGGTATTCTATGAGGAATACAACCCTGCTGGCCTAGCTCGATTAACAGATGCTTGGTAATAGAAAAAAGAAGAGAGCAAGAAAGGTCTGGGTGAACATGCACTAATGTGTAGATGATGCCCAGTTCATCTCTCGGCCATCTGCTCTGAGTGCAGCATCCAGCTGATGGGGGAGCAGCAGTGATCAGTCCTCTCCCTGTTCTCAACACAGACCAAAATCACCTTCAGCTAGGTGATTCAGCTCACTGCACATCTGTCACAGAATGTATAACACTTTAACAGCCTTCCTGAAAAACCGCACATCTGGAATCAAAGCACTGTCTATTTTGTTTTATTTTTTAGACCAAAATACGAACGAGAACTGTGTTTAAAACAAGGCCTTGATAAATGGTGGTAGATCACTCGTTTTTTAGCAAGCTTTCAGAAAATATCAGCCTAAAATTTGGATGCCTCTGCCAGCAGGTTCAAGACAAAAATTTGGACGATGATGTACAGTACCCAACACCACTTCAAATCAACACAGAAACTGTTAAACACAAAGTCATTTTGCAATGACTCTTTCGGTCTTGGGATAAACACTATTCAAAACCCATGGTCTTATCAGGCGCAAAGAACGTACGGGAACCAAAGTGAATTTAATGATGGCCTTTTAATGCAAAACAAAAGGGCAAGGCAGAAAGCACGAGAAATCAGCACCATACACGGGTAAACTAAACCTGGAGGAAACTGTGGCAGAGGGAGCACAAACAATACACACAGAATCTTGCACGCTAAGTGAGAACCAAACGGAGTAGCTTGGGTAGTCTGGAATGTTCATTAGCCTAAGCATTAGAACGGACGATAAGCATGTGGATAAACGGGGTCTTTATAGTGTGGTGACTGATGGTGTGGATGATTAGTAAGTTGGTGAGCTGCTTGGAGTGATTGGAGGGTTTGGCGAGGGTGTGGCTCGTGGATCCCTGACAGGTCTGTACTCAAAAACACAAACCTAATAATATAAAGTAACAACAAATGTTCTTTATGTAAAAGAGAATAAGTATCATTGTCTCTCTAGGGCAGGTTACACAAAATATTCATTATAAAACATTCCAATAATTTTGGAACCAGTATTTTCTATTTTTAAATGTAATTCATTTAAAAAGAGAGATAATCGAATGTTAAAGTTAAAAAAATTTCCTTTTTCCACAGAATTATTCTACAGTGGTGTGAAAAAGTGATTCTTATTACTTTTTTTTGCATTTTTGTCACACTTATGTTTCATAAAACATAATTTAAATATTATCATAAAACTAATTTCATAAAACTAATTTAAATATTAGTAAAAGATAACACAAGTGAACACAGCATGCAGTTTGTAAATGAAGGTTTGTATTATTGAGGAAAAACAAAATTCTAAACTGCATGGCCCTGTGGGAATAATTGCTTGCCCCCCTGTTAAAACTGTGGTTTATCACACCTGAGTTAAATTTCTTTAGCCACACCCAGGCCTGATTACTGCCACACCTGTTCACAATCAAGAAATCTCTTAAATAGGACCTGCCTGATGAAGTGAAATAGATTCTCAAAAGCTATACATCATGCTGAGATCCAAAGAAATTCAGAAACAAATAAGAAAGAAAGTAATTGAGTATTGAGATCTATTAGTCTGGAAAAGGTTATAAAGCCATGTCTAAAGCCTTGGGACTCCAGCTAACCACAGTGAGAGCCATTATTCACAAATGGCAAAACCATGGAACAGTGGAGAACCTTTCCAGGAGTGGCCGGCTAAACAAAATTACCCCAAGAGCACAGCAACGACTCATCCAAGAGGTCACAAAAGACCCCAAACAACATCCAAAGAACTGTAGGCCTCACTTGCCTCAGTTAAGGTCAGTGTTCATGACTCCACCATAAGAAAGAGACAGGGCAAAAATCGTCTGCATGGCAGAGTTCCAAGACCAAAACCGCTTTTAGTTTTGCCAGTAAACATCTTGATGATCCCCGAAACTTTTGGAAAGTGTGTGTCCCATTACGTCTGGCGTAAAAGTAACACTGCATTTCAGAAAAAAAGAACATCATACCAACAGTAAAATATAGTGGTGTTAGTGTGATGGTCTGGTGCTGTTTTGCTGCTTCAGGACCTGGAAGACATTCTGTGATAAATGGAACCAGGAATTCTGCTGTTTAACAAAAAAAATCCTGAAGGAGAATGTCCGGCCATCTGTTTGTTTGGCCTAGTCAAAGTCCTGACCTGAATCCTATTGAGGTGCTGTGGCATGACCTTAAAAAGGCGGTTCATGCT
Organism: Silurus asotus; assembly: GCA_024362625.1. Classification (NCBI taxonomy): domain Eukaryota; kingdom Metazoa; phylum Chordata; class Actinopteri; order Siluriformes; family Siluridae; genus Silurus; species Silurus asotus. The sequence goes on along the minus strand of MU551697.1, from coordinate 3,088,255 downwards.
CGAAAACCCTCCAATGTAGCTGAATGACAACAATTTTACATAGATGAGTGGACCAAATATCCTCCACAGCGCTGTAACAGACTCATTGCAATTTATCACAAATGCTTGATTGCAGGTTCCCTGATGGTCTACTGGTTAGGACCCGCTGTGGCCCAGGTTCAATCCCCGGGCAGTGAACCAACCCCAGCCATTAGGGTTGCACAAGCCAGTGCACTCTCAGTGCCGGTCCCCATCCCGGATAAATGGGGAGGCTTTAGAAAGGGCATCCAGCGTAAAAACATGTGCCAAATCAAACATACGGATGATCTGCTGTGACGACCCCTAATGGGAGAAGCCGAAAAGAAAGTGAGTGTGCTTGATTGCAGTTGTTGCTGCTGAGGGTGGCCCAACCAGTTATTAGGTTTAGGGGGCAAACACTTTTACACACAGGGCTATGTAGTTTTGGATTGTGTTTTCCCTCAATAATAAAAACCGTAATTTAAAAACTTCATGTTGTGTTCATGTGTTATCTTTTTACTAAAATTAAATTAGTTTGATGATCTGAAACATTAAATTGTGACAAACATGCAAAAAAAAAAGAAATAAGGACAATTTTTTTCACACCACTGTAAATATGAATTCTTCTCAATTTCAAATACAATTCATTGCACACTGACTAAATTGACAGAACAATTTGCTATGTGCATGAGTAGTTTTTTTTTTTTTTTAAACAGATGCTTGAGTTTAGGAATGGACACTCAATCAAGCTGGGGGTAAAGATGCTCACAATTAAACTGTAGCCATGGTAACAGAAAGAATAAAGATGTCTTAAGTATTAAATTTATTATCATGTGTATTTATAGTGGCGTTCTATACTGGGCATTATGTAAGCTAACACGATTTGCGTTCATCATCCTCCAGCTCTTTATCAGTTACCACAGGACTACTGTTCGCAGTTAGCAGACTATCAACAAACCAGCAAAGACATATGGCGGTCAGCAACAACACTGCACCTGATATGGACTTGTAGCAGAGAAACGCATGGAATAGCAAAAGGTCATTTTGGTTCGTATTATTTAGCTACCTGGGAGTAAAGCAAATATAGCAGTTTTACCTGGTTAAATAGCTTATATGGGAGTTTACCTGATAAAATAGCCAATAAGTGTTTATACAAGGACCCAAATAAAATGCAGAATATAAATGAACACTGATGGAATAACTTGAGCTGAAAATGCTTGAGCCTGCAGACTCTACATATCCACTCACTGACTGCCACAATGTACTTGTAAAAAACGCATCCTGCCATCAGAGTTAGAAAATACAACAGATTTTCTTTTTCTTAAGAATGGTATGTTGACATTTCCAGAAATCTCACGAGTAAAATTTCAGAATGTGCAGCAAGTCATAAGTAGCAAGCGTGCAAGATAGAAGGCGACAGGAAGGAAAAAAGGATGTGCATTTTGTGTTGGTGTAGAACACATTCACTTGGGGGTCCTCAGTCCTGCCAGTCCACACTAGTGACGAGAAACTAATGGCTCTTCCAAATGGGCTGTTAATTAAGGCACAGATTAGGAAGGGATTTCATTTTGACTTTTAAATGCTTAAACAAGCAGTGATTGCATTAAATAATAATATTAATAATAAAAAAAAGGGCAATACTTCTCTCAGAAGTGCATTCTTTCCCCAATGATAAAAGAGTTAAAATCCTTTTGCCTCCAGTGCCCAGACAGAAAACAATTATTAGCAGTACATATGTCAGTTGAAAGCCGAGCCAAGACCCCACAGGGAAACACCACCATCTGCGAGGGCACAAAGGAAGAAAAAGAGCAAGATTTTCTCCCCTCCCCATAATGGCACATCAGTGCCTTTCAATAGAAGATGACAGTTCAATAAACAGAGGCTTAGCAGCAGCAGCTGCTTGCTGGAGCTCTCTGCAATTCGGGGTGTAAAATAGAGACCATTATATCTGAACGCAAATCCAGGTAATAAGATGGGAAGATAGAGCCACATATTTCAAATGAAAAACTCATACGAATCCCGGGTGACACCTCTCTGGGATAAAAGTTTTCTTTTTTCTTTTTCCTCTTTACAACTTTACATTGTGTTTACAAAGCTGCAGATGTACTGTAGGAAAATGAAGACTTTAACATCTCTGTGTAATAGATGATAAAGGATGCTTGACAAGCTTCGTCTACGAGAACACTTACACTGCCGAGCAACTGCATTAGCAATACAGAACTAATCCTGGTGCAAAAAAACCTGTTAAAGATGGTGTGACATTGCAACCCATTGCATCAACTTCCATCTAACTCATTTCCATTATTAGTGTAGCTAAGTGTGATGTCTTGCAAAATGAGGCTGCTTATGGAGCTGACCTTTCCAATGTCTCAACTGCATAAAATGAGAAAAAAGAAACAGTGGAATTAAAGTCGGCGTATCAGCGTGTCGAAATTGACAAACGCCTGAACTATTGCTGTTTTGTGACACATTTTAAAAATGCATCCAAACGCACTGAATCTGACCAACACTCCGAGAGCTATTTCTCAATCTGTCCAACCCTGCCATCGTATTTTGAGTGAATAGCGACTGAGTAGAGTAAAATCTGTCAAACTTGAAATGTGCTCCTCAAACCTTTGGTTAAAAAAAAATAAATAAAAAAAAAAAAAGAGGAAAAAACATCTGTGGAATAGGCATAGTGAGAAATATTATTGCATCAAACAGCAAAAGATCTGTTCACACGAGAACCCTGAATCCCCCTAGAAGCCTTTTGGAGATGAAGCAACAATTATTAGAATATATGCTTCTTCTGTCTGGAAAGTGCAGAAAGGATTTTGGATGCGCAAGTGAGATGCTCGGGAAATGCCTCATAACACACATTCTATGCCAGGGGATGATGTAAGTGGGGATTGGTGGGGGCCGGGTGCTTATAAGGGTGACTGATCAGCAAGCAGTAGAATTGCCACAGAAGTGAAGCTGAAATTGCCTATGGTCTAATCAGTCAGTTTGCAAACTCTATAACATTACAGCCTAGTGCTACACTATTAGTGATACACCCCACCTTTGAGGGTAAAAACGCTTGTGAACTGAGTCACCCTTGGGTGGATGGGTGGTTGGAGGGGGAGGTTTGGTTCTTATGTTTATTCAATTTGTTGTTTATACCAGAAAGTCAATGTAGAGTATGTACAGTAATTGGTTTATTAGAACTTCATATCATGTACTTACAATTCAGCTACATTTTTATACATTTTGTATAGCAGTTTAAACAATCAAGTCATAATGCAATTTTACAGATGCCCAAATGTTCTGCTTCATTCTTGACAAGCAACAGTGGTGAGGAGAAACTCCCTTGGAGAATAATGCCCAGCCATCCAGTACTAAGTGTTATGAGTTTGTTCTGCATGAGCGTCTTAAAAGCAGCAGGTGAGATTATTTACTATTACCCCCTATATCATGGGAAAGTAATAAAGTGCAGAATTTCCATGCAAAAGAAGAATAGCTACATCAGTAGGCCTGTTGGTATATATATATATATATATAATTCTTTCTACATACATTCTAAACATTTGTTTTAAAACTTTTTTCCCCAGGTACATGACATAAGTGCGTCTAATATTAAATGTTTTCCACCTCAACTGTACCTACCTATAGCACTTATACACAATACATACAGCCAAACAGTTATACATAATTCATACACCATTTTAATAGAAATTTGACTGCATTGTCTATGCTGTTAAAAACTAGTGTGATGTGTCATGAGACATTCTTCACTCATCTGGTTTATCCTCTTCAATATCATGTCATTCCCTGTCATAATCGCCATATCCCTGATGTATAACCGCCTACCATCTGCTGGTTCCTATTATGTTTCACAGCTGACAGCTTAATTATTACATCTGTAAATATATATACAGAAAACCATCTGGGATCTACAGAGCTTAACATAGGCCTAAAAATGGAAAAGATTTCTTTATCTGATTTCCAATTAAGGTTTTACACATTTAAATCCCTCAAAATGCTTTACTAAAATTCATGCATTTGCCAAGTTTATTGAACTGATCTTTGATACTTGTTGTAGTGGTCTAAACCGGATGTTTGGTTTTGTGAACACTGAGTAAAACTGAGCACTAGCACTCTATACTAGTACCAGAATACAAAATAATTGGATGTTTGATATATAATTGAATAAATGTATTTGTCATTTTGCAAAAACAAACAAACTAGAAATCTAACTTCAAACGAATCACATCTTAAAATTAAATTTCCATTGCATCAACATTAGATCTGGTCTCACTGCCTTGTCTAAATGATGTGCATATACTCCTTAGTTTCCATCTTTTCTTTGTGAAGTAACTTCTTAGTTTAGTTGCAAATACTGAGCTTTTTATGTTCATGTTTCATGGTTTTCGGTATCCTGATCATGGTTATTTTTCATGTTCTTGTTTATGCCCTTGAATTGTTGTTTGCTGATTTCCAACCAGTTTTGCCTGCTGTTTTGGATTTGTTTTCCTGCTTATTATCATAAATGCTCTTACCACGTACATACATATGTTTCTGTTATTGTGCATACATTGCATGACAATTATATTATTAAATATACTGAATATCTGTATTGTTTTCATGAAATAAGTGCTGCTCCACTTGCTTCATAATACCAATTTAATTGTGGTTAGTGGCATATTTAGTAGAGATACTCCTTTTTTCTTTTAAGTAATTACAACCAACCCAGATATTTAAGGTTACATTTTTGGTCTAGGTTAATGAGCTCTTGTAAAAAAAAATAAAAATAACTATTATAATGTGAATTAAGATTACAGGGACTAATGAGAAAGATTTATCCTGATTAAAGAACCAAAAAATCTGAACTGTAATCAGACTAAACAGACTGAACCACAAGAGAGCGCTGAGAATAAACTGCTGATATTTTGACAATGGATGAGAAAAAATACAAGACACTCATAAGCACACTCTGACTAAATAGTAAAAATATACAAGGATTACAATCCAATGATTTTCTTTGTTTGGAAATGGCAGAAATGGCAATTATTTGTAAATAAAAAATCAAACACACTGCAATTTAGCAGATGCCTGAATAACACTTATCCAGTAATTATCGGATAATGAGGTGCACTTCATATGGAGTGCCAATCACTCCACTCAGCAGGGTGAATGCAAAGGAATGAAGCAGAAAAAGGACCATAAAAAAAAAAAGAAAAAAAAAAAAAAAAAAAAAAAAAGGAAAAAAACCCACAACATATACTATATGACTGAATGAGTCTCTGGGTGGATATAAAATTAGATATTAGGTAGTTCCCAAAACCAGATCCCATTGCAAAGGTCTATTCTGGCTAATACTGACTGACATTGCACCTGCATCCCATTCTTTATCTTGCAGGTAGTTAGGGCAAGTGGCTTCACACGATTTACCAGAGGCCAGCCAATTTGGTATTCATTTTTATACCAAGTTCCACTGAAACGAGTGTACAACAATTTGCATTGCTTTTGGAAACAGTGGGTCCTACCTACAGTGTTACACCTTCTGGGTTCCCAGTTCAATCCATAGCTTCGGTTACTGTCTGTGCAGACTTTTAAGGGCTTTCTTTAGGCTTTCCATTTGAGAAACTGCCCTCAGGAATGTCCTGCAATTGACTGATGTCCTATCCAGGATGTATTCCTGCCTCACGCCCAATGTTTACAGCATAGACTCTGGATAAACCATGGCCCTAATCAGTCTGAAACAGCTTTTACACAGTAAGTGAGTGTGAGAGAGAAAGAACTGGGAAATGTAGCTAGTTTTTGTCATAAAAACTTGTTTTTAAATGCTATCTTGTGAAAACAACTCCGATATAACAGTCTTTATGAATAAATAAATCAATAGTAAAACTGGAGAGAGAAACCGGGATAGAAAAACAGCCTGCATTGACCGTAAAGAGTTGAATCCATCCATGGTGCACTGACCTTTAGAGCAGCATGTGAGGCTAAAAGGAGAGTATAGCCATTAAAATGGCCGCCTGAGAAGAAGCAGCATCTGGCCTTCCTCCTAAAAAGCATCGCTTGACGTGGGCATGACGTCTAGCACACATGAACAAACCTTTTTTCACCCTTCTTAGAGCGACAGGTAACCATAACGACTTTCATTCAGCCCTCACACACACACACACACACAGACACACACACACACACCTGGGCAAGGATTAGCACTGACCAAATCTATCCCCACCACTCTGAATGGACTTATTCACCCACGTTTTTTTTGCCTGAACGTATTCATTCCACTCCAATCTCTCAGCAGGATATAGGTGACATTCAAAAGTCCTGCAGCTTTGCACTAGAGAACAGCAACATTGTGTTTAACAATGCTACACAAAAAAATCCTCACTGAATGCAGTGTATTCACTGAAAGCAAAGAAAATAAAAAAATTGCTACCTATGTCTCACGCTTACTTTGATCTGGCCTATATTTTGGTGCTTGCAAGTGGTGTGCAGAAATGGCCACTCACCCGCCCTTAATGTAGTCTAGGAAGGTGACTTCAATATCCACGAGGAATGACAGAAGTGTTACCTAACAATGGAAAGAGAGCAAGAAGACAGTTCGAACAGAGCATACTGACTGCCTCTGGCAAATTCTTTCACCTCATTAATTTTACAGTACACAGCATCCATTTACTATAAAATCCAATCAGGGCTGCACTAATATGGCAGTGGAAATCTTTTTAATGATACTATATGCCACTGCACAGATTACTTCTACGCCATGCACACAAGTGGATAAACATTACCCGTATTTTACGTACCGTTCCAGAATTGAGGTATTTTTTCTTCTTGTCTTTTTTCTTTGGATTAATGACCTGTTGGGACAGACATTTTTTTTAATCCATTTGTGAGAGAGTCAAGAAGTAGTCACTTGAAAAATATACACTCCAGCATTTTCAAACATATATTCTGACATATTTCCTCGGTAGATCTGATCCCAAATGTGTAGAAACCCTATAGAAGTCAGTCTTGCATGATCTTAACTGACAGTCCTTTAAACCAGTTCTGTGCTCTTTATCAATTGGTTTGAGACTACTGGAGAACAGCAGATCATCAATACTAGCGCTGTATGTGGCAACCATTGCATCATGGCAAAACATCATTCACTGCATCTCTCTGGAGGTCATTTCCATTTTGCAAGAGGAAAATCAGGTCACGATTCCCAAAGATCCTGGAGTAGTACTTCCCCTTTGTATAATGTCTCTAAAAACCTTTTATTAGTGAGAAATCCATGCTTTGGTCATTCAGTTCAAGTTCACTTTGCATGTGTTGGTGGCCAATGTCTCTGGGTAATATTGTAACCAAATGCTTGTTGTTTTTTGTTTTCTGCCCCAAATAATATTTACCTGTTTACATTTATGCCATTTGTTATACCCTTGTCCTTTAAACAACTGAGCAGTAAAGAGTTGATGACAATGCTCAAAGGCATACTGTATAAATGTTTTAGATTTTGAACTAATAACCTGTCTCATGAGCATTCCAGGTTTTAACCATTGAGCTACAACTGCATAATCTTGTAAACCAAATTATGGGTCGTGTTTTATTAAGGCCTTATTAGTGTTTTATTGCACCCAGAGTTTTGCAGTATTTTCTAATTACAGGAAATATTTGAAAGATTATATTAGTGGTAACTCAGACTTTTTAGATGCAGCACATAAACAGTATGCTGGTAAATGTTAACTAATCTGGCTCTGTAAATGAACAGAAACTTTTTATGCCAAAATGTGCATTCCTAAACATCAGCAAAGCATATTTGATGAGAATGCAGGAAAACACACACCACAGTAAAAGCAGGAAGTCCTTGATAAGAAGCATTCCTTAACCACTCTGAAGTGGGTCTAACTTAAAATAAACAGTGTGTATGAGTGTGAGCAAGAGAGAGACAAAAGCAAGGAAGGAGTGTTTGACAGCAAAATGTTCACGCAGGTTGTAAGAAGTGCAAAAATGTATCGGTACTGACAATTAAAACGCCCATCGCCCCTAGTCAGAATACACACACTAGCCACTCCAGCATGAAGGAGGTTGCTTTGAACTGTAGTGTGTTAAATCATATATTGAGGTCAACTTTCTTTTTAACGGATAATTCGATTAATTTCTATCCTAAGCAAAAAAAATCTAATCATCAATCCACTCCTGTGCTTTCCAAGCGGAAACTTTCTCAAACACTTACAACATGTGAATGATTTAAAAATGAATAAAGTAATACAAAATTATGGTAGCTTGAATTAACATTTCAAGTCTTTTACAAAATAATCTAATCTAATAGTATATGTCTAACATTACACTATACTAATATAGATAATTGTTCTCATTTTTTATTGATTGTTACCTTTATTCCAGATGAAATATCCTGTTTAAGTTGTGAGAGTAACAGTGTGAAGCAACAGTTAATTGCAAAAAAATGCCTCCAATTTCCTTAGTAATAAACCGGAATAAGTTAATAACAAACATTATTAAAGCATTATATTAATTTTACTAATTTAACCTGTATAATGTAAAATATAAGAATGCATATTTTCATATTTATTTCTATCATGTGTGTCAATGAAGACACCTTTTTAAAGATTTTATTTTAATTAAATGCAATGTTTATCACTGATGGGCTGTAAAGTTTAAGTTCCTTCTTCGAGAATAATAATAAAAACTGCTGCATTTGAGTCAGTTGTTCCTTTAGGACAAAGATGCCCAAATTAGGGCCTGAGGAAAAAAAGAAAAACTAAACCCTATTGACCCAGTATTCATGTCTAATATTATATAACATTTGTTTTATGTTTAAAATAGAAAATTTGTAAAGCAAAATTAAATATAAAAAATATAATTGGATTTGACCTTTTTTAGTTTAATGTACATGCAAACCTCTATGTGCATCTACAGCATGCTTTATGACGCTCAACGAACAGCTAATTATGAAGAGATGGAGGCACACAGACAAGAGGAAATTTTCTGCTATTTGAAAAGAATCTAATATTTGTCTTTATTATGAAACCAAACATTCTTTTAGCTTTGAATAAGCATGGAAACGAGAACATTTATTTTAATTTAAGATTCATTTTTGGCCCATTTTTGGAATTTATAAGAAAAGGTTTAGGCACCAAATAAGGCGTGTATATGAAAGGAAAATTGTGACCCACCTCATATACGTTAAACTGGGACTGGCCTCTGGATAACTCTCTGTAGCTTGTGCAAAACTCTCCAATGAAATCGTGGCTGTATGTTCACATAAGCATTCCAACACATTTACAAACAGCACACAGAAAAAAATAAATAAATGTATTTGAATTATCAAGGGTTGTGATCATATATTTTTAGCACATCTTGTTTACTTTTTTCACTCTTTAGTGGGTGTGAAAACATATTATGAAAAAAACTAATCGTTTGCCCATACACATAAATGCTATGGATAAAGAATAGGTAGTTGTCTAGTATGAACAGAATGAATTGATCTTTTTATGCTACAACAGCTATCAAGCAAATTAAAATAATAATAATAACGGAAATGGAGAAGTCAATGTTGAATGTATTGAATGTATTTACATTTAGAATAAACTTCGTTCTCTCATTTGCAGACACTAGTCTGATAATATCGATATTCTATTTCATTTGGCCCCAAATGGCAAATCAATCCGATTCCAAGAGTGTGACATTCAACTCTATACTAATGCACCAATGCTTCTTTGTTTCATTTCCATATACACAGCATAATTGGCTATTTGATCTACATTATACTTCTGGAAATGCTGCTGAAAGTTATTGTAGTTAATTAGCTCTTGACATTCTGTTTATGTTGATATGTCCATATTCTGTGTATAATTAAACGCAATATTTTCCATTGCACAAAACTGTGAACTAAGTACATGGCTAAATATGGGGCTAATTTACAAAATAAGGCAGACTGTTACTCCTACTCCTATTCAAGTTTGTCGTTAAAAAAATATATATATTTGGCTAAATATCGAACCAATTAAAATGACTACTTCTTCTTCTTTCGGCTGCTCCCATTAGGGGTCTCCACAGCGGATCATCTGTCTTCGTACCCCTGTTTCCTCTACATTTTCCTCTTTTAAACCAACTCCCTGCATGTCTTCCCTCACCACATCCATAAAACTTCTACTTAGCATTCCTCTTTTCCTCCCTTCTGGCAGCTCCATCCTCAGCATCCTCCTACCGATATACCCCACGTCCCTCCTCTGCACATGCCATCTCAATCGCGCCTCCCTCACCTTGTCTCCAAAACATATTACTTGCGCAGTCACTCTAATAAACTCATTTCTAATCCTGTCTATCGTCGCTACTGCCAATGAAACTCATCTTCAGCTCCACCTCCTGTCTTTTACTCAATGCCACTGTCTCTAAACCATACAACATCACAGGTCTCACCACAGTCCTATAACTTTCCCTCTTGCACATACCCTTCTATCACAAATCATTTCTGCCACTCTTCTTCACCCACTCCACCCTGCCTGCACTCTTTTTTTCCCTTCTCTAACACACTCTACATTACTTTGCACAGTTGACCCCAAATACCCAATCTCATCCACCTCCACCTTCTTTTCTCCACTGCCCTCCCTTTTATTCACACACATGTACTCTGTCTTACTTCTACTGACTTTCATTCCCCTTCTCTCCAGTGGGTACCTACACCCCTCCAGGCTCTTCTTTACCTGCTCCCTCCTCTCACCACAAATAACAATTTCTTCTGCAAACATCATAGTCCATGGAGACTCCTGTCTGACCTCGTCTGTCAACCTGTCCATCACCACTGCAAACAAGAAAGGGGTTTAGAGCCGATCCTTGATGCAATCCAACCTCCACCTTGAACCAGTCTGTCGTTCCTACTGGACACTTCACTGCTGTCACACTGTCCTCAAACATGTCCTGCACCATCTTCACACATTTCTCTGCCACACCTTACTTCCTCATACAATACCACAACTCCTCTCTCGGCACCCTGTCATACACTTTCTCTAAATCTACAAACACACAATGCAACTTCTTCTGACCTTCTCTATACTTGTCCATCAACATTCTCAAAGCAAATATTGCATCTGTGGTGCTCTTCCTCAGCATGAATCCACACTGTTGCTCACAAATGGTCACCACTTCTCTCAACCTGGCTACCACTACTCTTTCCCATAACTTAATGGTGTTACTAATAAACCTTATTTCCCTGTAGTTACTGCAGGTCTGCACATCTCCTTTATTTTTAAGGCATCCTCTCACCTTCCAAAATGTTTTTAAACAATCTGGTTAAAAACTCCACTGCCAACTCTCCTAAACATCTCCATGCTTCTACTGGTATTTCATCTGGTCCAACCAACTTTCCACTCTTCATCCTCTTAATTGCAGCTCTCACTTTCTCCTTACTAATCCTATCCACTTCCTGCTTCACCATCTTCACCCCTTCCAACCTTCTCTCTCTCTCATTTTCCTAATTCATCAGCTGCTCAAAATGCACCCTCCACCTTCTTAACACACTCTCCTCGCTAGCTACACATTTTCATCTCCATCCTTTAATGCTCTAACTTGCAGCACATCCTTCCGAGCGCCGTCTGTCTGCCTGGCCAATCGGTATAAATCCTTTTCTCCTTCCTGAGTGTCAAACTTCACATACAGCTCCTTATATGCCTTTTCATTTGGCTTTTCAAACATCCCTCTTTACCTCCTGTCACATATCCTTGTACTTTTCTCATCTCCCTGCTGATCATGATTCTGTTTCTCCAACCTCTTTCTCCTTATGCTTTCCTGCACTTCCTCATTCCACCACCACGTCTCTTTGTCTTTCTATTTTCAGATGTCACACCAAGTACCTTCTAGCTGTCTCCCTTATCACTTCTGCAGTAGTTGCCCAATCATCCAGCACCTCTTCACCACCACCAAGCTCCTGTCTGACCTCTTCCCTAAACCTAACACTACAGTCTTCCTCCTTCAGTTTCCACCATCTTATTCTTCTTCCAGTCCTCACTCTCCTCCTCTTTTGCTTCACATCCAAAACCATCCTACAGACCACCATCTGATGCGGTCTATCTGCACTATCCCCTGCCAACACCTTAGTCTCCAATCTCCTTCAGGTTGCATCTCCTACATAGAACATAGTCCACCTGTGTGCACCTTCCTCCACTCTTATATGTCACCCTATGCTTCTCCTTTTTCTAAAAATATGAATTCACCACTGCCATTTCCATACTAATCTATCACCATCTGCCCTTTCAAATTCCTTTCCTTAAGGCTATGCCTACCCAGCAGCTACTCATCACCTCTGGTCCCTTCACCAACATGCCCATTAAAGTCTGCCTCAATCACTTATCTTTTTTCCTAGATTCACTCCCCAACACTTCATCTAACTCACTTCAGAAGTTTTCTTTCTTCTCCATCTCATAGCCCAATTGTGGAGCAAAAGCACTGATAGCATTTATCATCACCCCAGCTTCACGTTCATCAATCTACCAGAAACACTCTTCACCTCAATTACACTCTTACCGTACTCTTCCTTCAGGATCAACCCTACACCATTTCTCTCCCCATCCACACCATGATAGAACAGTTTAAACCCACCTCCAATGTTCCTTCCCTCACTTCCTTTACACTTGTTCTCCTAAACACACAACATGTCTACCTTTCACCCCTCTCCCTTTACCAGTCATAGTACGTCTTCCTCCTCTCCTTCTCCTCCTTCAGCCACCAGTAGCCAATTTCCACCTGTACCCTGTTGGCTAACAATACCTGTGGCAGTCGTTGGTAACCCGGACCTCGACCGATCCGGTATGAAATTCTGGCTCGTGATTCGCATATTTGATTTGGCACATGTTTTATGTTGGATGCCCTTCCAACCTAACCCTCCCTATTTAACCTGGCTTGGGACCAGCATTAAGAGTACACTAGCTTGTGCAACCCTTATGGATGACTGATATACACTATATTGCCAAAAGTATTGGGTCACCTGTTCATAAGTATTGTATGTGATTTTTGAGTATTGCATTCCACATTTAGTCCCAATTTGCATTTAAAACTTTTCTGGGAAGATGTTCCACTAGATATTGGACACTTGTTTTCATCAATCACATGGGTATTACAAAAGGCAGGTACTGATGTAGGTGAGAAGGCCTGGGGTACAATTGAGGTTTATCCCAAAGGTGTTCAGTAGGGATGAGATCAGAGCTCTATAGTAGGCCACTCAATATCTTCCTGTCCAATGAGCTGACTTTGTGCTCGCATTGCCATGCTGGAACAGGTTTGGGTTTCCAAGTTCAAGTGAATGCAAAAATGTTATTTTAGCGCATCCAAAGACGTCCTGTACAATTGAGTGCCTCCAGCTTTGTGGTAACAGTTTGGAATAGAACCACATATAGCAGGAAAGGTCAGGTGTCCTAATACTTTTGCCAATATAGTGTTTATGATAATATTATTGACCCATTAGGCTGTATACTCTTGGTGCAAATCCCTAAATCTCAAATCTTATAAAGAGAATAATTTTAAAAGCATTTGAAGCTACTTTTGAGTAGTTGCTGTTTGTGTTTTATTGAATGGCTACAACACTTTACCTGCCATCTCTGTCCCAGTCATACACCTCAATCTTGATTGTTCTAGACAGAGAGAGAGAGAGAGAGAGATAGAGATAGAGAGAGAAAGAGAGAAAGAGAGAGAGAGAAAGAGAGATAGTAGAATGTCAGCTTGACAACTGTACTGTAATCTTGTTTCACACCAGCCATTTTTTTAAATTTCACCTCATTCAGTAGCTAAAGTATCTGAAGATGAAGTATAATTCTTTCAATAGCAAGAGAACAGTTTTCCATCGACTGTGGCCAGCATCTCTGACAGCAATTTTGCATTTTACTATTCAGCGCATGGGCAAACGGGGCAAGTAAGCGAGAGATACAGAGAAAGAGATATGAATCATAGACTACTATGCCACAAAAGCTAGTCATTAGTGTTACATTACAGCATGAGCAGTGAATTGGTTTCCTTGGAACCTGCAGAGAGCGGTGTGGTTTTAAGTGCTGCACAGAGCCATTTAAACAGCTTGGGATCTTGTGTACTAAGTAGGGTTAGATTTCTTTTGTATGGCTTAACCTTCATTTTACGTGAATGATCTGTAAAACTGTAGGAGATATGAACCAGTGCCAGGCAGCAGGAGTTTGAGAAAAGGTTTTGCACCCATTGTTCAGGGCTGAGAGGCTCAATTTCTATTTACTGATTTCAGTTTTCATTTCTTGGGTGGCAAACATTGTTCCATATCAGTTTTAGCTATCAGCAATGCCACTGTTAGTAGTGGCACAACAAGAAAATAAACAGTATGTTGGCTGCATTCTAACAATATGCTGTCACCAGAGCTAACACACTAGCAAGATGCTCAGCACTTCTGTGCACGGATGTACTGCAGGGTCTTATCTCCATAAACATACACCTGCAGTTCCCAAAATTCAAACACTTTCAATCACAGATAAAGCAGAAGCAGGCGGCAATAATCAGTGCTCTATTCAGCCAATCAGCCAAAGCTTTAGTTCTTATAAAGGGTGAGTGAGAGGGCTTAGCACTTTGACTACTACTGGTGTACACTTAAAGTGAACGGTGTGAGAATGCTTTATTGAACACTTCATATTTAATATAATAGAATTCATCATGAAAAACACTATACACTTATGCATGTCCATAATAGATGTCAGAATAGCGTTCAGGTATGCAAAAAATAAAAATAAAATAAAGAAAATCATATTTTAGCTGCTAGTCAAAACTTTTATCAGAGATAGAATACATGAAGCTGTAGGACTTGGTGAAATAAATTCAAATATTTTAAAATGTTATTTCATTGTGCCTCTGATCTGAATTATCAGTGAGCTGCTTCCAATATCCATATTAGACAAGAATTTGAAATTTGATATTGGAGGGAAAAAAAATGAATGCATGTCATATGATTCTGTAATAATTTTAAGCAATTTACTTGTCACGACATAGGATAGATCAGTCAATGTTAAACTAGGTGAGAAATGAGGTTCAGGAGGTTTCTAATATTGTATGTGCCTATTTATTTGATGACTAAGTGAGTTATTATTTTTTTTATAAAAATAAAGACATGGCTTCTGAGGGCCTACCTGTCATAGTCTCCATTGCACAAGGCTCTGACTGGGATCTTGAAGGCTTGCCATACAGGGTTCAGGGTGTTCTTTACTACCTCTGTCTTATGGCAAATGGTGAATCTATAACAAGCAGAGACATCTTAGTCACACACACACATGCATAAAGTATTGTTGAATTTCCACAATCATATACAAAACCTTGGCACTTAACATGTACACAGGCCTAAAAGCTTGACAGTTTATTTTAAAGTACCAGAATGAAGGCAAAGGTGAACAAAGCAAGTCTCTTCTCAAAGTGTCAATTGTGCTTAACCAAATATAATCACCATGTCCAGTGTGCAAGAATAAAAATATAAAAGGATAACATTGATGTGGACATGAACTAAATTCTTATTTTATCATTATTATTCTAATATATTCCTCGGTATAGTTATAATATATTCCTCGATACAGTTTCTCTGTCATTCTTTTCTGTTCTTTTTTTTATGTAAAAATTTTAAAAACACCAGGTGTATTCAGTAGCTGGCTGAAGAAACATATTACTAAAATGCAAAAACCAACAGTATTGCATGTTTTAGCAATCAATTTATCATTACTCCATTGCCTTAGTAACATATAAAGGATGGTACCAATAGCAAAGCAGCATGTAGTGATACAGTTACTTCGGGTTAGTTGCCGTAGTAACAAAACAGGGCTTAGAATTAGCTACCTCTTTCATTAAACTAAAATAAGACAAAAAGCAGACAGGCTTGTTGAAATAAGGCATGTGAATTTCTGGCTAGAAAAATAACAATATTTCAAACTGGCTTAAGCCCGACCGAAGAAAAGCAATATCTGTCAAAATGAAACTGAAAAAGAAGAGCAATCAAGCATACAGGAAACACATTGACATAAACCGAACTCAGGATCATCACTTCAGTATGAATTTGCAGCTGACAAACCTGAAGTTTATCCACATTCACATCAACATAGACCACAGTCTAAAAGTAGTTTCCAACACAGGGAAAATCTATGCTGTAGCTAAACCTGCTCTGACAGCAAAGTTGGGTCTTACCCAGCATTAGTATGTGTTCCTAATGAAGTTGGCAGTAATTGTATAAAGCATGTATTGCCAGTCTTATTTTATTTTTTTATAGACCATGTTACTTGGCATAGCTTTATGAGCAGTTTGTCCTGCAGAAACAGGTTTTCTTTTAAGACCTTCCCCTCTTCCACACAACTGTCCAGAAGTTTAATGAAGGATTTACTTATAGATTTGACATGCTGCTTCTGTAGATTTTTCTGCTGTTCCGCTGCAAACAAAACTCTTTTTTATCCAACTAACCCACACAAGTCAAAATAAACCTCTTATCATCTGAATACATGGCTACAGCAAAAACAGCAGCTCAGGTCAATATTCTGCTGCTCTTAGACTTAGAAAAGGCCGTAATCATTAGTCATAAATTCAGGTACCTCATTAGAAATCAGTTTGCTTTGTACTAGCAATCAACTGATATGGATTTTTCACAGCTCAGAGTGCATTAATAGGGCACAGTGACAATGACCTGCCAGTGCACTAATTAAAATACAAGAGTTGTGCAATTAGGGACAAAATGTTCCTCATTTCCAATTAGTGACAGTAAAACTGAGGAAAAAAACTCTTGATAGAGAAAGAATTTTTTTTTTACATGTCTTTTAACAGATATCCTCACTATAATGAAATATTAATTTCTTTATGTATTAGTTCGTATATTTTTATTTTGGATGCAGACAAAATTATATTGTAATGATGCGTTACTTTACCTCACAAAACAGTCTATTACCTTTTTGAAAAAGAAACTAACCGGAGATCATTATTTTAAAGAAAATAACCAAACAGTAAAGCAAGTATAAATTTCCATTAGATCCAGCAAGTTACAAGAAAGCAAAAACAGCTAACCAATAAATATGAGCTACATGATTGACCATCACTTTCTGTATTTTAACATCTAGTAGACCAAGCTAGACTAGAACTAGACTAAGACTAGGTTGGTGAATTGGCTACCTTACTGAACCAGGCAAAGTAAATAATAAATAAGAATAAATAAAATAGTTTATTAATTCGTTTTACATTTGCTGTTGGCAGATTTAATCCTTATGTGGTTTATTTGTTATAGAGGGATTCTGTGGGGCCATTCAAACCAACTAAGTTTATATAATGCCAAAAGAATTTCACTTAGAGCTAGATTGCTTCATGGAATAAATCCATATTTATAAGAATATTATTAATACTTTTAATATCACGTTTCCACTGTCACTATGAGACATGAAAAGCTATATGTGGCTAGCTACAACATTGCACTAGTTTAGCAATTAGCTTAAACTCTGCGTTCATAAATCCCAGTTGCCTTGCAACAGTATCCTTATGTTTATATGTTTATTTCCTTATACACTAAACATGTTATTTGCCTTCCAATGTTGAAAGGACACCTTAACAACTATATCATTTAAGTGGTGTATCCTACTCACGTTCCGTCCTCGTTGCTGCGGTAAAATACAAGGAAAGGGTCAGACTTGCCAAAGAAATCCTTCTTGTCCAGCTTGTTGCCACAAAACTGCATCATTACAGATTCCTGCGAGACAAAGATACAACCATTGAAGCACTAGTGCACAATAATTAAGCATTTGGCAACCAGATCTTTCAAAGCAGATGATTTTGTGTGACTACAAAATGGTTTGGCACAGTCTTTTCGATTTGCTTAACTGGTGCCAGGTGGCAAAACAAAGGAGACAAATGAGAAATCCTTTTGACAAGCACACACGTGTGGACACAAACTAGCATGTGCAAACACCTTCTTTAAGGTCTGGTTGTCATCTGTTAATGGTAAATTACATATAGTAAATGTATACCAATATTTTATCTACGTGTGTATGTTCTTGCCGTAGATGAGATTTTTGGCCCAAAAAAGTCTAGCTGGATGTTTTTCGTCATCCTGTTTTTGCTTTGCCTAAGGCCAAGGCAGTATTGGGGCATGAACCTCTTAAATTGTAACACATCTCTAATATATCCACCTTTGTCCATTAAGATGCCATTTTCCAGAGATAAAATGCAAAGGAAAATCTTATGATCCACAATAAAACAACACTAAGGATGACTTACTCTGCAGTTGTTTAGTTCCTCAACCTTCACAATAATGGTGCCACACTTCTTCCCAGAAATGCCCCTGTTGGTGGCAAGAGAAACCTTTCAATACTCAGACATCACAATACATACAGTATAGAATAGGTAATCTGAGTCTACTTGGATCAATTTATCAAAACTAACATGACAATGTTAAACATAACATTGTGGTATAGTTAGGGGAAAATAATGCAAAACATAAAATTGATTGTCGTTTTTTTATTAACGCAGTTTATTATTATTAACATTTGTGTACATCAACAGTTTAATAATAATATATGAATATATGAAATATATGCTATAATATTCTATAAAAAATAAAATATATGAAAATAAAATAGAATAAATCTAATTTATGCAATACACTCTTAATTACATTTGATTAAATTGATATTGATTAAATTAAACAATCGATTATATTGGCACAAATTAAATTGAATAAATTAAATTAATGGAACAATGTAATTAAATATTTTACATTTGTTAGACCCCATTTGGGTAATACAGATGTGTGTTTTTGTGTTTTACATTTAATATTTAATTTTCTAAAGATATTATTTCAGCATGCTTTAACAAATGTCTTCATTCCTTTTATCCTTTATGCATTCACTCCCTCCAGATGCGGACTCAATCATTGTTTATTGAGTGAACACGCATACAAACACAGGTTATGGAGCGCTACAGACTGTCATGTGGGTGCGGTCCATAATGCGGGTCGGATCCGTCACGGAGGGGTACTTCAAGGAACGGAGATGATCCACGGAACAGAGGTAATTCATGGAGCAGAGTGGAGAGAAACCAAGCATGAATGCTGGCGGTCGAGGATCACTAAGATCAGTAGCATGAGTTCAAGAACCAATGACTATGGGACTGTGGTGTCGTCCTTAGAGGAACTTGGGACGGCGACATCAGTTTTAGAAGAGCATGGAAGTGCCACATTGCCTTCAGAGGGACACTGGGCTGCGACGGGGCTTCTGAAAGGGTCTTGGAGCGCAGACTCGCCTTCGAAGAGACCTGGGAGAGCGATGATGCTTCCAAAAAGGCTTGAAGGCGAGACATCCCCTTCAGAGGGACTTGGAGGCGAGACGTCCTCTTCAGAGGGGCTTAGAAGCGAGACGTCTTCTTCAAAGGGGCTTGGAGGCGAGACGCCACCTTCTGAAAAGCCTGGAGGCGAGACGTCGCCTTCTGGGGAACTTAGAGGCATGACGTCACCTTCGGGGGAACTTGGAGGCATGACGTCGCCTTCAGGGGAATTTGGAGGCGCGCCCTCACTTCTGGAATGGTTTGGCGACAATGTTCTGTTCTTGTAGCGGTCCGGCGGCGGTACGACTTCCTTTTCGCCGCCTGTTGGCGGTAAGGCAATCCCTTGGTGGCCAGGCGGAGCGGAGCGGCACCCTCGGAGGTGCACTGAAGTGGAGCGACATGCTTAGAGGTGCACTGGAGCTGAAAGAAGTGCTCGGAGGTGCACTGCAGCTGAGAGACACCCTCGGAGGTGCACTGGACCTGAGAGACACGCTCGGAGGTGCACTGGCGCTGAGAGACGCGCTCAGAGGAACTCGTTTGGCAGAACACTGGAGTGGAACGGTGGAACATTGGAGTGGAGCCTTCCCAGAGCTGACGGGGGAGGTCCGCTGTTACCCTCCCAAACATTCCAGTGATTTTCTGGGTGAAACTGGAATACCAACCAAAGTTGCCCTCGTTCATGCTCCACACTCTCAAGGCCCCAGAAAAAGCCTCCCCAGACAGGAGAGAGATGTAGAACGTGATTTTGGCTCATTCAGTAGGGAATTGTGACGAATGCATAGCCACATACATGCCGATGCACCGTAGGAATCCGCCCCACTCTGCAATTTCGCCGGAATTCCATTGAGCTCTCTGAGCTTTCCAGAGCTGGCAAGCATGATCCGCGAGAAGCAGCAGACACCGAAACGGATTGCTGCTTCGAAACTCAATCATTGTTTATTGAGTGAACACGCACACAAACACAGGTTATGGAGCGATATGGACTGTCATGTGAGTGCGGTCCGTAATGCGGGCAGGATTTGTCAAGGAGATGATCCACGGAACAAAGGTATTCCACGAAGCAAAGCAGAGAGAAATCAAGCATGAACCAGCGGGGAATGCTGGCGGTCGAGGATCACCAAGATTGGTAGCATGATGTTCAAGAACCAACGACTGGTGACTCTGGAACGGGCGTGTTAATAGGTGGGTAGATAACGAGGACCAGGTGTTTGGAATCTGTATATATGCGTTACAAGTTATGTATATACACTATTTATCTGTCTGTCTGTCTGTCTGTCTGCGTGAGTGTGTGTGTGTGTGTGTGTCTGTGTGTATACAAGTTAAGGTATATTTTAACCTTTGAACAAATACAATCATTTAATAGGTTTAGTTTCCCTTAGAAACTCTAAATTAAGGATTTTAAATTATTGATTTTACAAAGATGCAAAATTAGTTCATGCACCATGTTTATCTTCATCTGCTTTATCATGGTGAGGGTCATGGTGGATCTAGAGTCTATGCTGGAAACACTGGGTGCTGTCGATTTAAGTCAAGTCAAGTCAAGTCAAGTCAAGTTTATTTGTATAGCGCAAGTTTATTTGTATAGGGAACCCATCCTCATCTGGGTGATTTAACTATAGTCTATTGTAGAGCACCACACATACAAAATCTATATCTACAAAATCCTATTCTTTTGCAAGTCACACTTGATAACTTGTTCAATTCAGCATAGCCATCGTTCTATTCATATGTTGTTGTTCTTTTAAAGAAACCAGAGAATCCATAATCATCCTAAGATAACATGGGGAGGGTGCGCACTGCTCCACACAGCCTAACTGATAATTCACTAAATATAAATGACTCAATTTATTGTTAAATGTGCTACTGTTGCTATCATTCAAGTCAGATTAAATTTACCACAAACATCTTGAGAGCTGATTGTCAATCTGTTGAGAAGATTGTTCAAAAAGGCCAATCAAAGTAATTCAGTTGGGAGCAATTCTACAAATAGCTGCTGTGACCCTTTAAACTCTCCTCAATAGACTGCAATTATTTAATGGAGACCCTGATGCTGGTGTTTCTCACATCTCAAGTTCGGTTCTTTGTTCTAGTTCCAGTTTCATAAATAATTTCAGTGGTGTTTTTTATCTCCCAGATCGGATCTTTGATTTTTTTGTATTTTATTTGCGCATGTACTACTGAAAACATTTAAATTCTAATGTTATAGGGATGTCTTAACTATTCTGTTTCCAAATAGTTACAGAAATTAAAACATATGCCAGTAGTGTAGTTTGGATCCTGCTATGTGTATAAAACTTCCAGCTTCAAAAGTGTCACACTCTGCTTTTGCTTCTATACTCTGCTTCTATACTCTGCATATTCTTTAGTATTCATCTTTTTCGATCATTTTAACACATTTCAGGTCAATGCTCTCAAAACAATTATCACATCTAAACAGTGTGTAATTGTAATAAATAAAATGTATGTTTTTTTATATAAAGTACAAATTTCATGTTCTTAAGGTTCTAAAAACACCAGACAAAATTTAACATTGTTTTCATAATATACATTTTATAATTGATTAGTTTAACTCAACAAATGAAAATATTGGCTAAATTTCACATGGTATGTTTTCAATTAACCATAAATCATATCTGCTGAGTTACTAATACACAAAACACGAGTTAGGCAACTTTTCCAATTTTACACAACGATTAAAAAAAAAAAAAAAAAAACCACCTGAGAAGAGAGAGAGAGAGATGGGGAGATACAAAGAAGAACACTTTTTCATCCCTGTGTTTTTCACCAAACTATTACCAATAATTTTGATACGCAATTGTATAGAATGTTTTTGGATGTGGTGGAATTACATTTTCTCTTCATTTGAACTAAAAGCCCCAAACCTGTTCCATAATGACCATGCCCCTGTGGACAAAATGAGCTCCATGAAGGTATGTTCAACATGGTGTAGAAGATCTTAATTGGCCTGTTATAGAGAACTGACTTCAACCGTATTGGATAATATTTTATTGAATTAGAATGCTGACTGCACCCCAGGCCTACTCACTATATCAGTACCTTCCCAGAAGAGTGGAGGTGATGACAACAGGAAATGTGGGGTGGCATTTTTAAAAAGTCTGATGTTCACACACTTTTTACCTATGCATATACATACACGCAAACTACCAGAATATAGTATGTACAAATAAATTGTTTGGTCATGATATGCATTTGTTGAATTGGATTACTAATTGTTTTAAAAGGAAAGACATGTGTTTGAAGAAATGTGTAAAATCAGTCGAGAAAAACTCAAATATACCTTCCTATACACACCCACATGCGCATTCAGTCTCAGTCCGTAACACAACACTTACAGATTTTAATCAAACCTGGGATTTTTTCATTAGCTGAGGCATTAAATAGCCCTTACAAACCCCCTGTTGTGACTGAAATGTGTATTTTTGCATATTATTCCTGAGAAAGCAAACACTAGGCTAAGATCCAGAGCAGTTCCCTTGAGCTTTACTCCTTAGGGCTCCATATTTGAGCAGCCTGTGCAGACACAAATATAAACTTTATTAAACTCTAGTTCTTATCCTGCTTGCTATTTATTATTCTCAAGTCAAGAAACTGTGACAGAAGCACGACTGGGATGATGTCCCAGTAAAATAAAGATAATTTCTATTGAGACTGTTCACACTTTCATGATAAACAAGTACCATGAGCAAGCCATTTCCCAAAAAAATAAAGATTTAAGCTTTCTATTAACACTTTATAATAAAGGTAGTTTATTAGAACTCTGATAAAATAATAGGCATTTTCGGAATAATAAACATCTAAAATGTCATTCTGTCAAGTTAACGTTCACTTTTTAGGTTTACTGACTTAAATTAGTATGCAGCAGCACAAGATGCTTTGATGCTGATCTGTTGATTATTTTATAAAATGTTGGAGATACTTTTTTTCAATAGAAAATCAGTCACTGTCAATACGAAACTCCAGATCTGCGATTTGACCAGTCTGCAGTCAGTGCCAGGATGCTGTACTGACACAAACAGCCATTAAGAGGAAAATAATGAACAACTATCCGGATGTGTATTTGTGGATGCAATGCCACAATCTATCAATGCAACAACAATCCCGCTTAGGGCATATTCTGAGCCTGACATTTACTGGATGATGATGAAATCGAATCCTGGATTTTTCCCAGATTTACAGGTATGTTAACATTTTTCTAGATGAATTATGGAATTGTGTATAATATTTTTTGATGAAATACAATATTTTCGAGCAACTCAAGTCATGCAAACTGTTTGTGGTTAACCGGGTAGCTTTAATGCGGCTACGGAACTCCAGTGAAGCTTTAGGCTCCTACAGCAGATTTGAGTACACTGTGACTTAACAGCGAATAAGGCTCATCAGACAACAAGCTTTTAATGTCGTTTTTGTTTTGACATGATATTGTTATTATAATTATTTAAATTATTATCATTATTGAAGAAAATTTAATACAGGAGTATTATAGTTTTTCAGCTGCCTTTAACTTTGTAGTGCAGTATATTATACTGAGTATAACCATAATGGCTAGAAATTGCTAAAGTAAAAAAATTCATGCATTTGAACTTTATTTTTTGCAATACTCCACCCTCCGAAATGTGTGTGAGTTAGCAACAATAGAGGTAAGTGGCGTGGAAATGAAATGTTATGCAAGGATATGACTCCAAAATGAATGCAACATGCAAAATGTAAATATATGGACCCTGAATACATATAATATACATGTATCATTTATATTTTCAATTATGCCATTTTTTGAGCGGCGCGGAAACCAGTTGAAGATGAAGAGCAGACCAACACTGAACTGCGAAAAAAATAAAAATAATCGCTACCTCTGTTATATGGTGATATTTGAGCTTTAGGATTACCAACACTGAGCATTGAGAGGAACTGTACAAGAACTCTACAAATCTGTAACAGATCTCACTGGTTCTAGACAACAGGCAATGGTTCTACAGACAGAGCTTTCTTTTATTTTGTATTCACTTTTTCCCCACAGCTTTCTCACACTCGTACTTAAAACGGGACACACACCCACTCGCGGTAACACACATCTCTCCTCGACGCCAACGCGTGTCACGCACAAACTCCTGGATTAGCGTGAATTCACCTGGCAACCTCAACTTTCCCCACACAATTCCCCATACATGCCGTCAGCTCTGCCTGGTATCTATCTATGTACACATCTACACATCTATCTATCTATCTATCTATCTATCTATCTATCTATCTATCTATCTATCTATCTATCTATCTGTCTTGTCTGTCTGTCTGTGATCTCATCTCTCTTTCACTCTCTTACTCTCCCTCGTTGTCTGTTACATCCTACGTGAACAGGGCCGTTTCTAGCATTTAAGAACAAAAGGCAAGATTCCATTAAAAAGTTAAACATATTCAATAATAACGATTGCAGAATTGGCTGAATTCAAGTATGTAAACATATACTGCATCCTAAACTTCAACAAAAAACAGGTCAATAATTGAAATTGTGTTTGCTGGTTGTGTCGATAAAATGTTTCGAAATATCTTTTTTTTGTGTGAAAATTGATATGTTTTTATTTATTGTTTCATTTAATGAAGCTGTACCTTGAAGAAAAAATGTTCACATTATTGCAAATGTTATTTCATTTAGTAAAAAATTATTTATTTTTGAAAACCCTCTATAGTTTTACAAATTTCAGCATTATCACTAATCTGTGTGAAATTTCCATGATAACCAATCAAGTGGACCCATGATACCATTTATTATGACTTTTTTTTTCTTTTTTTAAATCCAGTGCAATTCTTTAGGAAATGTAACAGATTAGTATTTTTCTTTCTTCATTACATTTCATGCTAGATGTGCATCACTAATGATGACTGAGCGCATAAATATTTAAATTATCATCTGGCAATTGCGATCTGCTTTGAACTCTTTTCTGCTCTACCAAGACCTTTTATATGGAAGCTACAGTCTGTAACAGAACTCGCAATGGTACATCCTAATTACTTCAGTATGCATTTCACAACCCACAAAAAAGTACATACATTAAAATAAACTGTGTAATCGTGCAAAATCTCATGTCCAGACGATGAATCGCAGATTTCACAGCGTGCTATTTTTGGTCAGATTTCAGGGGTTTGTGGAGAAAAATATTCTAATGAGTTGCAACATATTTAATTAAAATCTTCAGGCCAATTTACTGGAATCTCTCTTATTCCTGTAAACTGCAGTGCACAATATTGCAGATAGCAAAGAAAAAAAAAGCATGAAACACTAGCATATTTCCTCACAGCGACAACTCTCCCACTCTTTCTTGAACACCTCTCGCACATGCTCAGCGAACACATTCCTTTTTCAGCTTGATGTTTTTGCAGATGCTCAGCTATCGAGATAAAAGCGAAGTTTGACTAGTCATACTCAGTGTCAGTGTGTTTCATGTTCCAACAGGTGGCAGACTACACTGTTGCACCTAAACCATCAAGAAGATCTGCAGAGCGTTCAACCCTTCATAACCTGACCTGGAAAACAAGAGGAAGACAGTAAGAGGAAAAAAAAAAAAGCAAAGCTCAGGTCTCCATGACAACCCCAACCATTAAACTGGGCAAAGGACCCCAGCAGAGATAATGAATGTATTTCTGCATGAATATATTTCTGCACCGGTGCCTCCTGGACATGGGTTCATCCATATTTCACTGAGATAACTCAGTCCCCGAAAAAAAGGTAGAACTCAAAGTAAAAATTGCTTTTGGAGGACCATATGTTTGAACAAATTGTAATAACTTATTTTAATATTATATTGCCGGTTACACACCAAGAGTGTAAATCATAGATGTGAAGAAATGAGAGGAATCATCGTTGACAGTCCTTTCCATTATACTGTACGTATGCACATGCACACATTATGATTATATGTAATAAAACTGTTTTATGTTCAGCCATATCTACAATCTTATTTCAAGTTTTAAAAGAAATATATAATGGGGCAGATACTAGTGAAAGGTTTTCGGATGAAATAGACTTTTTTTCAGGTGTATTATTATTATTACTATTATAAGATTCAGGAATAAAAAAAGATGCCTTTTTAAAGGAATCCTTTTGAAATAAGTAACTAATCTGCGTTTACAATCTATTCGCTATTCATTTGTAGATTTTTATCGAGCACGAGCTATAATTGAGTTTCTTAGTGAAGCTAAGACCGTCATAAAACCTTTGAACTCACTTATATGCAAAATGTGAGATATACAGAAATTAAGGTTTTTCTTCAAAAAAACGCTATCACCCTTATTACATCACTATCCGCTCACACAGTGATACTCTTTGTGTGGAAACGCACACACCAAGACACCTTCACACATCCCCTCGAATTCCTCTCAACACTGTGAAACTACCTTCCTGAAAGTCCTAATCAAGACACTCGAATTTACAATCAGCATCCTGACAGAACAAGTTAATTAAGTGTCGGCTACACCGCGGCAGAACAGCTGTTTTTCCCATCGTCTCACGTACAAATTATATCTCCACCACTTCCACCACCCATCAGTACAGATTTGAATGAAATAGCAATCATTAAAAGCGATCTATGTGCTCAAGTCCTTCTTCCTTCTTCAATGCTGGTCAATAGGTGACCTTTACCTTTACCAGACAGCTCATTGCAGTGTATGCATAACTAATTAAGCTTGCAAGGTTTTTTCCTCACCGAGATTTATTGTGCCACAGCAGAGCTGCCATTCAGTCACACAGAGTAGTGAACCTGTGCAACCTCTTAACCAGCAAGAGTGGATTCACGAAACAGAAAATGCAGATAAGACCTCTAAAGAATAAATTAGAGCCCGTGCATTCTAGACGAAGTGCTTAACTCCCTGCTTTTAAAAGTAGAGTCATGTTGCATGGGTGCGATAAAATAAACCCTTCTGAGGTTTACACATACAAGGAAGCGCAGATTGAACGATGAGCAACCTGGAAGACTTTATAAGGCTTTACTTTTTTCAAAACTTTTTTTTTTTTTACTTTTTTCTCTCTTTTTTTTTTTTTTCCCCAAAATCAGAATCAAAGCAAATGTAAAAATATTTTATAAATACATTTTACCTACAAGGAAATGACAAACTAAATATACACACAATGGTGTGTTCTGCAACACATAGAAAATTTACCACAATTTACCACTACAAAAACAGATATGCTCCGATTTTTCTTAAAAGCTTTCAAACATATACATGCAAATGCTGAGGAATTATACCACACACCCACACACACACACACACACACACACACACACACACACTTTGAATTAAATTCCTCTGTCCCTCTTTCTCTCTCTCCTGCCATCCACTGACAGGGCTTAAAATAGCACCATGGAGACATGCTGAGAGACTTCTCGTTGTTTTTCCCTCCCTATGCAGAGACTCCCGTATGCAGGCTGGTGTGCTGATTAAACTGTATAATTATCTGTAATTAACAGTCATTAGGGTTGTTAAAGGTGCCCCCCATCAGGGTGGAGGTGCAGGTGCATCACTTTGGCACTGTTTTGCCATTCTCAGAAACATTCCCCATAACTACTGCAACATTCTAGAGATTGATTTTTGCACATACTACTTGCATAAGCTATATAAGCGTATACATGTGACAATCTATTTTTTTTATTAATAATTTTTAAATGAGCATAAATTGTTTGGTGAAACAAGAAAACTTAAAAATATTACACAGGAAGCAAGAAAAGCACAATCGTTTAGGATTTGGAAACAAAAAACTTTTCATATATATAAAAAACGGTTTACAGCTTTTTAACTCTGCCAACTTCTGCAATATAGGGAATAAAAAAGTTCAAAATCGCATTTAAGAGGCTCAGCTATCGAAGTGCTTTCTTTATTCCGATTCTACCACAGTCAGCTACAATAGAGTGCATCAGGGAAGGCAATGGATCACCTAGCAAATAGCCCCGGCATATACTACATTCTGAGGTGTGTGGATCAGTACAAAGTGCTTATTGATTTTGTGAAGCTAGGCCAGTAGCAGTGATCAGTCACAACCTCATGGTTGAAAATGGCAAAGTTGTTATCTCTAAGATAGATAGATAGGTAGATTAAAAAAAAACCTATAAAAACCTTAAGTGCCTTGAGGGGTTTTTTTTTTTTTACTATTTGTCTCTTGCCCAGTGTAAGCCAATCAGCCAATTAAAAAGCTTTGTGTTGTTTTTTTTTTGTTTGTTTGTTTGAAGGCATCCAATCAAATTCACACCAATGTCAAATTAGGATAGCATTACTGTGCTACTAGGTGATATTTACAAAAATAAATAAACAAATTAAAACTGGGTAAAATAATTTACACTAACCTTGCAGCAAATTCGTTACCACACCAACATTATCGCCACCATCACTTTCTCTCTCTTGAACACCTCTCACACATGCCCAGTAAACACATTCCTTTCCAGCTTTCCTTATGGTGTTTCTGCAGATGCTCTGCTATCGAGATAAAAATGCTGAAATTTGACTACAGAGTCAAATGCTCAATGTCAGTGTCTTTCTTGAGAGTGAAGCTTGAATATTGGGTGTTCATAGTTGATATTTGTCTTAATAGTATCTTAAATGCTTAACTATGTAAAAAATGTAGGTTCCGTTTTTCACTCTAATAGATTTTTTTACTCACATTTAATTGAGTTAAGCTCTATTTTGTTCATGGTCCTGAACATCTACAGATTGTTAACAAGAAAAAAAAACGCTTCTAGGTATGTATGTAACTCTACAACCCAACGAGACGCTGCATCGAAACACTCTTCTCCAAGGACCCGTCCTGTGGACGTACGTGTCCAGTGCACGCACCAGACAGAGCCGGTTTAGTTTCTCCTTGTCTGGGGCCTGAAACGGAGGAGGATAGAATGCACTTTAGGTCATACCGGTGGCCTCAGCCTCTGGATGGCGCAGAGAAAACGCGTTACAACTGGTCTCTGGCCAAAAATTGCCTGGCGGATGCGTAGACATTTATTGTGGACAGAGCTAACCCCTTGGTGAACTGTCCCTGGAGAAAATCCAGCACTGGACCAACCGGGCAGTGAACTGGATCCAGCTGGCCTTGACAGGGTGTCTTCTGCCTCGTTCAACCCGCCCGGGATGTAAACTGCTCTCAAAGAGAGGAGTTGCTCCTGGGCCCGAAGGAAAATCTGGTGCGCGCAAACGCAGACCTGGAGAACAAGAAGAGAGCTCGCTGGAGCTGGCCATGCCCTGAGGCACCGATGGTGGCAGGGTTAACAGATTAGGTCTCTGAGGGGGCTGGGACAGGGTGGGCACCGGATAAAGCGGTGCAATGCGCCCCTTCACAACCGGATCCCAGAAAGTCCCGTGTAAGGACCTTTTTGTCAAAGCCTTCCTGTTGGAGATGACAGTCCTCAGATCTGTCACCTCACGAGGCTTCGATGCCGAGCGACATGCAGAACCCCTCACAGGGGGAGAGCAAGTTGCGACACTTCATTTCTGCACCTCCCGGTGGGAGGTGGAGGGTTCAGGGCTGTGCCTGCCGAGCAGCCCCATGTGAGCAGCGTGGGAGGTACTTCTGAAATGCTTCCACCTGTTTCTCCTTCTACTAAAAACCACCGAGCTTATGGAGTCGCCAAAGAGGCCAGAAGGGGTTAGCAGGGCGTCCAGCAGTACTGCCCTGTCTCTATCAGACATCTCTGACAGAGTGAGCCACAGGTGCGTTTCTGTAGACACCAGGGCAGCCATAGACCAGCTAATGGCCCTAGTGGTCTCTTTAGTGGCTCTGAGAGCCAGATTCGCCATACGGCGAAGTTAATCCAAATGGCTGCCGGGGGGAACCTCCCACAATCAACTCATGCAGCAGGTCAGCCTGATATGCCTGCAACACCGCCATAGTGTGCAGGGATGCAACACCTTGACCTGCCAAAGCACAGGTTTTACCCATTAGTGCTGATGTATTGTGCAGGGGCTTCATGGGTAATGTCGGTGTCTGAAGGGAAAAGGTGATTCCGGGAGAGAAATAGGTGGCAAGTGTCTCTTCAACCTGTGGCTTCTCCCTTATAGCCATGTTCTTTCCACTCCATAATTTGGAAATACACAGTAGAACTGGGGGTGAAGGGGCAAGCAGAATAAGGTTTAACCCATGACCTGGACACCTCGATGTGCAGGTTGAGAAAAAAGGAAAAAACCCTACGCGGAGGTTGTGACACGGGTGTCAGAAAGCGCTCATTTAATTTACTAGATAAAAGCACTTTCTGCTCATGAGCCGGCCAAGTTATATCAAACTTGGCAAACTTGGCGTTACAGGAGCTAGGGCACCCTCTCGAAGAGTGCCCAGTGGGAGCAGAGCGAGCGCACAGAGCACAGTGATCACAGTCGGCTCCCTCAAGAACCAACTTCGCATTCTCCACTCCCAAACAAGCGACACACAAGCTGTGCGTATCCCCCCATAATATAGCGTGGCGTGACGTTACCCCACCGGTGACGGCCAGGGTCCATTTTTTGACCGATTACACACATAATTTTAGAGCGTGAACACTCAGGGTTCCCAAAGCATTTAATTGCAGTTCGAGCTCCTGAAAGGCAACTTTTTGGATCATATGTTGTTGTTGTTGTTGCTGTTTTTAATTTTGCTGTTCACACAAAGGTCTTGCAAATGAATAAAATATGATTACCATGTTCTGTGACTGAAAAGGAAAGAAATTATCTCAGGAATAAAAAGTAAACTGATTAACTGCAACAAGTAAACTGCACTTGTTGAAACTCATTTATCATTTGTCTAAATTTTTTTTTCTTTAACGTTACCATGCCATCAACAAATAAAAGATCAAAAATAAAGAATATATGTATGAAAATGTCGACATTTAGCCTCTTTGCACCTTTGTGTGTTTGTGTTCCCTTTTTCTTCTGACTTCTCTGTGTTGTTACTCCAGAGGGTAAACTAAAGCAGTTTCAGACACTCTGAGCCAGTGAGCTTTTGTGAGCTTTTGTTTCTGTGGTGATAAATGAGAGAAGTCTGTTTTGTTCTGGTTTTCATATCAGGAAAGGAAAGTGGATGTTTTATTACACTGTATTGCACATTTTGGACGTACAGTACAGTGTTTTTTGAAGACAGATGAAGAGTCAGGACAAAGAGATAAGGCCCTGAGTGACAAAAACACTTTAAAGGAATTGTATTACAATCCTTATTATGCCTGGGCTTTTCAAGAAAGCACAGTTTTTTTTCCAAAAAGACTGATTATATTCTATGTTTAATTACAGTTCTATATGCAGTAATTCTTGTTTTCTTGGAGATTATTTTACCGAATGGCTCCTCTCTTAGCTACAAGCATGTTCACATGTTCACGGCATAATATTTGTTAGTGCATTAGACAGTGTTATTAAAAAAAAAAAAAAACAATGAAAAAAATTATTAATTGTATCAACAAGATTTGTATGACGGCTTTAAAATAACGATTAAAAGTAATTTTATAAATAAGTAGGCAATTATCGGAAAATTTATTTTGTGTCTTAGTTATGCTTTCAGTACTGGATCTACATAAACACACATAAACTTGCAACAATGATTATCACTTTGTGTAACAATAACATAAATCTATTTAGAAAACTGAGAAAGGTGAATCTCAGACCAACATTAGATAAAATAAAATTGACATTTAAATATGTGCTATGC
This sequence comes from Silurus asotus, assembly GCA_024362625.1. Lineage (NCBI taxonomy): Eukaryota > Metazoa > Chordata > Actinopteri > Siluriformes > Siluridae > Silurus > Silurus asotus. The sequence continues at coordinate 3,056,352 of MU551697.1, read as the reverse complement.
CTCTCTAAAATGTAATGTATTTTTCATAGATTTTTTGTATTTGCAAATCATACAGAAAGTGCTGTTTTCATATTGCATTTGAGTTCACATCATATGGTTTTGTTTATGTCTAGTGACAGTGTATGAACATATATACGTTATCTTTTTTTAACGTTTCTCCCCCTTTACTAAAATTAGAAAAATACTTTGTTATTGTACTTAAGGAGATTCTTCAGGTATCAGTACTTTACTGCACTATTTATCTTTCCGCCAACTTTTTTTTTACTCATTACATTTTTACACAAATAACTGTAAGTTCTACTTCTTACATTTTCAAACCAGACTCATTACTTTAGTTTTATTCTATTTAGTCAAATGTCAATATTCTTTCTTCTTATTGCGCACCATTTACATCCCATCAACCTGTTTCCTGTCATTGTGCCGCTTTTTCAATCTAACACTGGTGTATCATTACCTGGCTCTTACACACCACAGACGTAAACTAGTTTACAAAGCTAACTATGAGCAAGACAGAAGGTAACAAGAAGTATGGGGTTAACATGGATGAGACAGAGGGAGTCAGTGATGTAAACATGAATGAGAACAGAGACATTCCTGATCACCTGGTTATCATGATCATGATTGGGTATAAAAAGAGCCTCTCAGAGTGGCAGTGTCTCTTAGAAGTCAAGATGGGCAGAAGATCACCAATTCTTAGGCAAAAAATAGTGGAGCAATATCAGAAAGGAGTTTCTCAGAGAAAGATTGCAAAGAGTTTGAAGTTATCATCATCTACAGTGCATAATATCATCCAAAGATTTTGAGAATCTGGAACAATCTCTGTGCGTAAGAGTCAAGGTCAGAAAACCATACTGGATGCCCGTGATCTTCAGGCCCTTAGACGGCACTGCATCACATACAGTAATGCTACTGTAATGGAAATCACAACATGGGATCAGGAATACTTCCAGAAAACATTGTCGGTGAACACAATCCTCAGTGCCATTCCCCGTTGCCGGCTAAAACTCTGTAGGTCAAAAAAGAAGCCATATTTAAACATGATCCAGAAGCGCAGGCGTTTTCTCTGGGCCAAGGCTCATTTAAAATGGACTGTGGCAAAGTGGAAAACTGTTCTGTGGTCCGATGAATCAAAATTTGAAGTTCTTTTTGGAAAACTGGGACACCATGTCAACCGAACTAAAGAGGACAAGGACAGCCCAATTGTTATTAGTGCTCAGTTCAGAAGCCTGCATCTCTGATGGTATGGGGTTGCATGAGTGCGTGTGGCATAGGCAGCTTACACATCTGAAAAGGCACCATCAATGCTGAAAGGTATATCCAAGTTCTAGAACAAAATATGTTCCAATCCAGACGTCGTCTCTTTCAGGGAAGACCTTGCATTTTCCAACATTACAATGCCAGACCACATACTGCATCAATTACAACATCTTGGTTGCGTGGAAGAAGGATCTGGGTACTGAAATGGCCAGCCTGCAGTCTAGATCTTTCACCCATAAAGAAGCCTGTATTAGACAAAAATGGGACAACATTCCTATTCCTAAACTTGAGCAACTTGTCTCCTCAGTCCCCAGATGTTCGCAGACTGTTATAAAAAGAAGAGGCGACGCCACACAGTGGTAAACTTGGCCTTGTCCCAACTTTTTTGAGTTGTGTTGATGCCATGAAATTTAAAAATCAACTTATTTTTCCCTTAAAATGAAAATCTTATTTAGTTTACACATTTGATATGTTATCTATGTTGTATTCTGAATAAAATATTAAAATTTGAAACTACATCATTGCATTCTGTTTTTATTCACAATTTGTACAGTGTCCCAACTTTTTGGAATCGGGTTTGTATTAATATATTAATTAGGGATCTTAAAATCAACGTGTTAATACCGCGTTAATGCAAATTTATTTTAACGGTACTAATTTTATTAACCCACGTTTAATGCAGCGCTCATTTCTGTTTGACTATTTTTATTTAAAAATACAAACAAATAAATATAAAAGAAGCGAAATTAAAACTGCAGTGCAATACACATTTATTATTGAGGCACTTTCATTACTTTATATATATATAAATAATCTATATATATCTATATCTATATAATATATATAAATAATCTCTGCCATCAGTAAGCATTTGTTTATTGATGCACCGAAAATACGCCATGATGCGCACATCCAACAATTAACCTCCTCATATGCTATAACTTATCATAACTTATATTACCCTGTATTTTTTGATTGTACAGATAAGACCAACATTATTCGAATCTGTAAAGGGACTTCTTTTATTTATATACACTCATAATAACAACAAAACGCTGTGCTTTTGTAAAATAATGAAGACACAGTGTGCCATCTCTGTCTCCTCTTTTTACAGACACACAAATACAACAACCTGAATCTCAGTGAATACTTATCTCACAGACATAATAAATAAATAAATGAATAAAAAGCTCGGATCAAACCAAATCACAAAATAAATATTCTCTGATGATTTTATCCGTATGAAAGTTAGAAGAGGTACAGTTTCTCTGGTTTCACCTCATTTAACCGTCCGTGTGGAAACCTGGCAAAGGTTCTGTCTTATTTACTTATCAGCTTGATGATTTACATACTTTAAAACACAACAATTACTTTAATACATTTACAAGTACATTGTGTTTTTATGCTCTATTTTGAGTTGGTTGGTTTCAGTAATAAAAAACAGTTTCCAGCATGACACTAAAACAGGTAGTAGTAATGGGTACTTTTTACTTAAGTTTATGTGAGAGCCCAACCTTCTTTACTTTAACTTGAGTAAGAAGTATAGTCCGTACTTTTACCCGAGTCTTTTAAAACACGAGTGTTTTACTTAAGTTAAGCATGTGTGTACTTTTGTCACCATTTGCTCTGTGTGTTTTTGTGGATTTTTCTCTTCAAGTCAGAGGTGTGTTTCTGGTTCCTTAGTTGTTTTGAGCTCATTTTGATTTCAGTGTTAGCTTGTGTTTTGGTTTTGATCATGGATGATCTCTGTTTGTTTTGCCTGCATGTGTCATGACCCCTACTATGGACTTTGATCATGATTTATGGAAACAACAAGCTGCAAGGTTGTATAAGGTAAAAGTCAAACGAATGGGACAAATGACCAAAAAATTACTATTAAAAAAAAACATATATTTGAGTCTTTACTAATAGAGAATCAACATTTTCAATATCTATTTAAGACCATTTAAATTGTATTTGGTGTTTAATAAATGTCATAATGCGTGTAAGTAAATGAGGGAATATATCATTTGAAATGAATGGCTTAATTGTTTCAGAATTACATTTGCATGAGACTAACAAAACTATATTGTATGAAAATACATGTGGCTAAAATAAATTAAAAAGGAAAAATGTCCCTTTCATGCTTATTATAAATTACAGGTATCCTGACCCTGCATGAGCCTACATTCAAACCTCAGAGTTACATATCTACATAGATTTCAAGGCCAACAGCCCTGCTGTTCCTTTAAGCTAACTTCACACTGCTCAGAGCACAGCAGCAAACAATCTTACCAGGAAAAGAAAGAGCATATTACACCAGTCTTATTCAATTAACATTGGCTTCCTATCAGGTTTCGTATTGACTATAAAGTTAAAAGCCTTTTTAATGGGCTAGCCGCAGCATATCATGTCGATCTATTGAATCATCACGGCCCATCCCGACCACTTTACTCGGCTGATGCGGGCTTAGTGCTGAACTCTTAAATTCCTGAAAACTCTGTTAGTGCAAGAGCATATTTTTTGTATAGCATCCATTCTAAAATAACTTTGCAAATAATATTAAAAAACCTTTATTAATTTTATAAGAAAGTTGAACACAAAGCAACTAAAATGATGTCTGAATTCACTCCAGTTAACAAATATGTGAATGGTCTAACTTCTTGGAAGTTCTTGTGCTTCAACTTCTTACCTTCTGCATTTTGATAAGCAACACCTACATTTTCTGAATAATCAAGCTTGTACTCTATTCAGGACACACCGTTAAACATTTCCTATAATATTCTCTTTTGTTATCTGAAATGATCACAGCTGTTCACAGAAGAGAATCATACTGTAGACTAATTTGTATGATGGCTGTAAAATGCTAAATCTAATATAGTTAATATATTAAGGCTGAAACGATTCCTTGAGTTACTTGAGTAATTCAAATACAAAATTGCAATTATTTAACAAATTATGCATCGTTTGGTTCATTTAACTACTCATTAAGCACTGTGTTTCCCCACAGACCATTATTACTGACCCTCTAAATGCTGAAACGCTCTGGACAGGTAAACACAAGATGCTGCAGAAAGAAAAATGGAGGAACAGGGAGAAAACAGCGAGGAGAAAATTCAGGCCAAAGAAAAGTTTCCAAAGTTTTGGATTATTTCAAACTAAATCATACCATTTTTAAAGTCATTTGAAGTAAATTTTTATATTTTTATAATGATTTTTTATTGTATTTTTTTATTTATATATTTGTATTTACATTTCAAAGTAAAACGGTAATAAAATGCACTAATTGGGGTTATTTTTGCACCGATATTCTTGTATGTAATTTCAGCAATATAATTTATTTTTTTTCTAAAAAGGAAACAAACAACTTGTTCATTTTAAAAGACTTGTCTTATTTTCTCTTGCATATTTTGCTCTTTTATAAAGAAAAAGTATTTCTTATCCGATTACTCAATTAATCGATGGAATAATCGGTAGAATACTCGATTACTAAAACAATTGATAGCCGCAGCCCTAAAATATATAATAGATTTAAATAATTCATTTTTGTATTAGTTGAATACTTAATACAAAAAAGTAAGTACAGTAAGCACCACTAGCTAAGAGGGATTCCAGTATTCATTTCATTCATGACACAGCAGCTGTTCTTTGTCCCTCATAACAGATTTGATGACGCATGTGTTTGCTAACCAATTAATGTAAAATGAACAACAAGAAGAGAAGCTGAAGATCTAATGATCTATCTATTTACAAGCTGGGTTGTTTATTTTTCCATTGTTGATATTAATCATTATTTTGCTTGATGCTCTAAAAGGAAGCTGTTCAGTCTAATGTCAAACAACATCAATTTAATTCATATCACAGCGCATATGCATTCTCACATCTGATCAGGTCAGAAAGTCGGCAGTTTCAAGAAGAACAGGAATTTATTTATATGCACAATCTCATACATTATGGTGTCTATTATAACAGCCCATATTCAGATACATGTATAGTGGATGTTTATATTAAATATATACTTTTAAAATGTGCTGTTTCTAGTTTTCTGGTAGGAGAAATTTAGGTGTAGAAAGAGTCTCATGTGTCAGTCTCATGTGTCAGTTTCTGAAGTTTGCTGGTAAGGAAATGACTGTCCTTCATCACTATAATTTAAGTAATAATACAAACTATATATCAAACTATTCAACTATTGTCCTACAATCTCTCACATCGTTACATTTTAAAATATCAACCATGTAAATGTGCATGATGTCATTTTTTGTAATCTTTGGCTTTTTTGCTTTGTGCCTGGCCTTAAAACATCACGCCAACATGTATTATTTTGTAGAACTGCACAGTCTGCCATGTGCTTTTTCTAATTTATTGTAAATGTATTCGTCAGAACAGAAAAAAACTCATTAAACAGAAAACTTTAGCCACTGAGCTTCCACAGTACTCAGAAATCCTAATTCAAGTTCATTTCCATTACTTCATTAAGCAATTTTACTGGTATACAAATTCATATATATTGAGAATAACAATTTAACAAGTTTGATAGAAACAAATATTTTGAATTGTATAAGAATCATAAGGTAACAAGAATAATGAATTAACAAAAAGGGGAACCGAATAAGAGCATTAACAGCGAGACAAAAGCTCATTAGTGAGTTTGAACTCTGGCCTTCTGTATCCATGCTCTGGTGCACGCAAACACACAAACACTTACACTTACACTTTCGAGAACATCTTCTGCTGACATCATTAATGCAGCTAATTAATGTTATGCTACACCGAATTCTAAGATAAAAACAAATACAGTTTGTACTCTTTCTCTCTTACCTTCCTTATATCCTTAAAATACTGCAAATATGGACAGGACCATGTAAAGAGTCCCTTGTTTTAAAACAATTTTTAATAAAAATGCAGTATTTCACAGCAGAGTTTCCAATTCTCCTGGTGTTAGCATTTCTCCTGATTCACTGGTCTCTACCTCTTACTCACACACACAATAATTGGTAGGTGACAATGGTGGACTACTAGGTGTAAATGAATGTGTAAATGCGTGTGTGCTTGGTGCCCTGTGATGGGATGTGGCCTATTCAGGAGGTACTTCTGCTTTGTATCAATTGTTCCCTGCTCCAGACTAACAGCAACCCTGACTACAATGAAGCACTTACTGACATGGAATGAATGAAAATAAAAACAATATGTGATAATAAGCTGCTGAGAGCAATTCCAGCAATAAACCTATCCTACTGACACAGACATTGTAGACTGTTAGCACATAACACACCTAATGACACAATTGTTAGCTATTTCCTGTAGGATCTACCAGGTCATAAAGGGAATCTAAGATTGACATATACGAAATGGTCGATTGATTAACACTGTGATCTACAAATTCCTCTAGTACAAGTAGGATTATTATCTAAGTTCATCCTTTCCCTTGATTAAAATTCAAAATTTGCCACCACTGACAAAGGAACAACGCATTCCCTAGCTATCCATTGTCACACAAAGAGACCTTAGCTAATTTAAAAGTAGTTGGTGTGGTCAAATACCCACAGGTGGATGTGTTAGGAGAGGATAACATCTCGTGCTGGTTCTTACCCAAGAGGCTTCTCTAGTCGACTCCCCAGGGAGCCCACTATTTCCCCCAGAGTACAGTACGCCTGTCCCAGGAAATCCTGCAGAGTGAGAGAATGAAAGAGATGGAAAGACAGAAAGAAAGAAAGTAAGAAAAAAAAGAGAGAGAGGAAAAGAAGAAAACATGTTACCTGTTCTTAAAAACACTATAAACATGGAAGATGCTGCAGTAAATCAACTGCACGGTGCAGTTCAAAGGAGCGATATATGAAAAGAGCAAGGATGAGAGAGGTACACAGCAGCATGTCATGAAACCTTTGGCCTCGCTGTTCATTAAGGGTGCTGTAGCTTTCTTTACTTCCCTTGATCCTTACTGAAATGCAAGGGGACACATTCAGCCCTCACCTCTTCTCTAACAGCTGAAGCTTTGATGCAAACCATAGGTGGAGATCAACAGGACAGGCGCACAGCTCTCCCAGCATGCCTGTAATGAGCTGCGGCTGACTGCAACTGTGCGAGTGGGAAAGGCTGTTGGCTAAGCAGGCCGAAAGGGTTATGAGGAAACTGGGCAACGATTTTGTTTCTGCATGAGCTAATGGAAATGGAATTAAGTGATGAACGTTTAACTAACATTTAATGAAGTGTGCCACTGTAGCACAGCCAGTAGTAATGTATTCAGACTAGAAATTTGTTGACAAATAGTTTGTTGAAAAAATGAAGGTGTCAGATTTTGGAGCGCTGCTGGGATTTCCAGACGTCTCATTCAATAAAATATATAATTGCTGGCTAGATCTCATAGTCCCACACCAAATCATAGATATTACAAAAAAAAAATCTCTGACTTAAAACTAACCTAACCACTATAGTATTTAATTGTATAATTAAATAAACATATAAATAATTATCACTATTATTTAATTTGATTTGTCGTGGATCTGAAATGTAAATGTCTAAGGACTCCCTCTTTGTTTTTCAGATTAGGGGGTCCTGTTTTTTGTATTTCTTCTCCTGATTTGGAATTAATTCTTCAAGATCTAGAATTCATACAAATTTGGTCTCTAAGGATGGACAGATATTAAAACATTAAATCAATGTTGAGATGCACAGATAGAAAAAGGTCATGGAGAGTATGGCTTCATTGCAGCCGTTTTCCACAAACACTGCCATTTTTGTCTATGTAGCACATGTTATTTTAGACCGACTCATCCTGTTTTTCCAACCTTATGTCAGGTTTTTAAACCTGGTCTAAAGAAAGAACAGTAGCAGACTCCAGAGACGAATGCCTAAAACACTAAAACACCTAGTAATGACATCCATCTCAAGTGAGCGGGTCACAGGAGGACAGGTGAGATGGATAAACATTATAGGTGCCATTTGCATGTGTCTTGAACATGGTATGTGCCTTATTTGGCGAATTTTTCTGTGATGTCACTTAGGGATGTAATAGCTGTAAAACAGAAAATAATGACACTGAATGTGTCCCTCACACCTCACATTGCTTCTCACATTATACACCTTGTACCAGACATGTGTACCTTTCCACTTTCCACATGTATTTGAGTTATAGCAAAATAAATGTGCATTATTTAGTAAGTAAGCAATTGTATCCTGTATATTTTGTGTCTCAAAGTTACATCTTGTAATAAAAATACAAATAAAATAGTAAGCTAACAATCCAATGTACTAACTTGTAACTAACAATGTAACCTGAATGAAATCAAACAGCTGGAAATGTTTCAGTGTCTGTTCATACCATACACTGGGTTCTCAATTGCGCCATCTTACAAGTAAACAAAAGGAAAAAAAAATCAAAGAAATTCCTTCTCCCATGAGCGATGAAAAGCACATTTCATCATATTCAGGATGCTGAGCTATGAGCTGGGAGCTGTTCTTATTCGGCAAACAAACTGCTGAGAATAAAAGCAGCTTCAACCCCACTTTCATGCTACACTGCCCTTTAATGGTTCTGAAATGATACTGGTTTATTTTTAAACCAATATTTAAAAAATATCCTAGACGACTGTGTATGACTGCATAGTGCCCTTTTTGAAGAATTTAGCAATTCCACTTTGCTTTGTTTTTATTAGTTACATATGAGATATAAACTTGTTAATCTGTGTGATGCATTAAAGAAAAAAAGGTGCTTTTTACTTTTCATATCACTATCACTATATCACTATAGAGACAAGAGAAATTGTTTTTTTGCATACAATGCTATAGAAAAGCTGGGGAAGATGAGAGTTAAGGGCCTTGCTCAAGGGCCCAAGAATGACAGCTTGACGATACCAGGGCTTGAACCCCTGAGCTCCTGATTAGTAACCCAGAGCCTTAACCACTGAGCTTCCACCTTTCATGCTTGAATATCAACACACAAAAAAATAAGTTAAATTTTAGAATTTTTTGTTAGTGTGATATTACTTGCTACTATGCTTTCCATTGTTAGATGGTAAATTTCTAACAAACATATCTGAATGAGTATTCTGTAGGAGTTTAAGTCAAATGAGAACTTTTGTGTTTAATTTTACATTGTTAAAATCAATAATTAAGCTTCTGGCTTTAATCAGAAGGTTGGGAATTCAAGCCCCAGAATCCCCAAGTTGCCACTCTTGGGTCCTTGAGCAAGGCACTTAACTCTCTGTGCTCAAGAGGTGCCGTAATATAGATGACCATGCGCTCTGACCCCAGTTTCCTAACATCACTGGGATATGTGAACAAAGTATTTCACTTTGCTGTAAAGTATAAAAAAGGGGGTTATTGAGAATAGTAGAGCCCTTGTACATAATACTTTCCAAATGTAATGTACTGTTTATTGAAACGAACTGTTTGATGCACAGTTTTGCCATGCAGGCTGCACATGCTTGACTTATTATGTCAAAACATATGCAGTAAATAAAAGTGAAATAACACTTTTACACAGATGAGTACGCAGCTTGAACTATTCTATGATAAGAGCAATGCATTAATGAAGTTTTCCTCAGAAGAAGTGCTACAGGCATTGTGTACATCTGAAAGGATAGAGCTTGTTGAAGAGGATAGGCTTTGCTCCCGTTGCTGAGCTGTTTACAGCTATTTATAAAACTCTGTTAATGCTGACACTCCTCCATTCCCATGAGCACTACCAATTACTGGTCTAGTCTCCGTCCGACAAATCCAATAAGAAAAAAAGGAATGGAGGCATCTCTCTTGTAAACAGAGGAATAAATACATACTTTGCTTCTCTATCCCAATAGCCTTCTTCCTTTAATTTTCACCTGCTTCCGGGAGCACAGTAACTCACATTTTAACACATCCCGGTAATGAGTTCGGCGTGGAGTGAAATCCCGGGGAGGTTAGTGACTGGATGTAGGGGGTTTATCTCTACTAGTTGGACTTGCGATTATGCTATTGATTTTTGTGCGTGTTTGTGCGTGTTTGTGCGTGTGTGTGTGTGTGTGTGTGTGTTTTATTGCAGAGGATGACAAAGTAGGAGAAGCAATAGGAAAAGCGTATATCTGATTTGTGGGATCATTTGGGGAAAGCTGTTTGCAGTCATGGGACTTGAGCGAGCAAGTAGAGTGTCTGTGAATGTTTTCAATTACTCCTCAGTGCTATCTGTGTGTGTGTCCCTCCTGGGGTAAACACTACCAGCACAGATGCACAGAAGCGATGTTTTAGAATCAGAGCTTGAGAAATGGATAATGATTTAGATCAGTGCAAGAGAAGACAGGATTTAAGTCAGGCTGACACAACATGTACTCAGTTGTATAGATGGGGTGGATGGGGTGATAGTTCCTCTTGTAAAGTGGATGAATTGTAATATGCTAAACTTTCTCTAAAGTGGATGAATTACAATATGTTTAACAGAATCATTTCTCTAGGAAATGATGTATTATAGTACGAAACTGGAATTAATCTATTATAATATATTGTGTGAAAGAGTGTCTGCCATGAGCACCCATACTGAATCATCTTTTATTTAATTTGCTATTAAGACGCTAAGAGGCGGATTCTTAGTAATTTGTGCCCTTGCCTTTTAAGTGCTGAAACCAAACACTTAAGGTATTCTTTCACACGGTTTTCACAATCCTTTTTTTTTTCTTTGCCTGTGCCTCCAACTTTGTGATGGAAAAAAGAATTGTGAAAACCGTGTAAAGGGATTCCTTAAGTGTTTGGTTTAGGATGTTATTTACTGAATGACATTTTTCTTTCACTTGAATTAGAAGACCCAAAAATATTTCAGCATGACAGTATCCAAAGGCAGCTCCATTAGGATGAAGGAAACAATATCTATCTGTATACATTCAAGTGACTCAACAGTAAATCAAAACATAGTTGCAGCACCTTTACATTATGATCTCTTACAATAATAATTTATCATATTAACTGTTAAAATCAATACTACTATATAAAACATTCGAAACTATTGTGTAGTTAATTTCTGCTTTTGGATCTCATGTCCAAGAAAAGGCTCCAGTCTATTTAAAAGAATGTGTATATCAAAATATATATTGAGATTAAGAGGTATTAGCAAAGAAACACAAACCTGATCAGATGCCAATTAATGGATTTTTTGGTACTTTAACCAGTACTGATTGTTATGTAATGTTGTTATAAGATCCAAATCATGACTAAACTGCTGATCTTTTGTAGAGTTTTGAAAATAAAGGGAAAAAACGGAGCAAGCAAACATTCCAGGCCAGTTTTTGGATGGATGGATTAGCTAACAATGGATTGATAAACACACTGATGACAGATTTTGGTACATCAAATGGAGGGAGTTCATCATAAAAAAAAGGCCTGGTAGCCTCTGGTTGTATTTTCTTCAAAAAACAAAACAGAAAAACATGTACAAGTATCGTTGTAACACCTTCAGTAAGGCTGGGAAAAAAATAAGGACTCGGGAGGCAGGTGCTGGAGTGCGATTTGATTTATTTGGGGTTATTTCCGACTTGTCTTTTCAGCATGGCCTTTTTAAAACTGAAATATGTTCTTTAAACCAAAACAAAAACCCTCTACACTCATGCACACTGCAGAATGATTTTCTCTGCCAGTGCCTTTGTTTGGTTGGCATTCTCATACTTGCTGGAAACAAAGAGTAAAAATAGTGCATCATCAATTACACACAGGTGAACATTCATTAAATCAGTGCCCACATCCATATACAAACACCACTTAATTATGCATACATTTGCATAAAGATGATGTTAAAATGTTGACGATTTTGAGGGTAATTCAATATGTTTCATTGAATTTAAAGATACTATTTGTGCCACTGATTGTTAATGTTCATATCTGTGGGCTCTGTAAGCTTAGGTATCAGATTGTCTGAAGATACATTAATATTGTGTATTTTATAAACTGTATTGTACTTTATAATAATACTGTTATTGTCTGTGCTTCTATTGCTGTTTTATTTAAAGTTAGCTTTGCTACCGTACTAAAAGGAATTGTTCTTTTTGTATTAGATTTTGCAGCAATAACTGTTGAGCACACTTTTCTTCCAGACAGTTTGGAAGACTACCAGCTTTGTCTGACACCATTTAGAGTCGGATTTCTGAGTGTGAGCATTATGCATTGTGTGAGCTTTAACTTTCTGTTGTTTTACTCAGGGAACAGATACTGTCTCATCAGGCAAATCCTGTGTGTTACCTTCAGGGAGCTAGCAGTTGGTCAGTTTAGCCACTTTGTCTGCTGCATGGCCTCAGCCGTAAATTGCCAATATTAAAGAAAATCTGCTATAACTTTATAACAAATATTTGAGCATTGATTTTCTTAACAGAATAGATTAAATTCTGAGCTAACTGTTAAGAAAATCCACATGGATTTCAGATCACCATCTTAACACAAGATTAGCAGCCATGACCTGCTGCTAGTTGCATCGTCTTACTTACTGTACATTGCGAAAGGCCAGAGTATAATGTGGCATTTGAGATTGTCTTAAAATACCTTGATTACCACTGACTAGGTTATACTGACAAAGACATTTATTAACTCCCATCCAAACTTTCGTAAGACGTGTGTGCTTGCATTATACACTGATATTATTTAGTTCACATGTTCCTAAATTGAGTTAACTATAACATAAGCATTTTTAGCTGACTGTGCAGTTTGTGCCTCACTGGAATAATACAATTGGAGACCATTCCAAGAATTGTTATCAGTGTACAGACTTTTGATATCCTGTCGTCCCTTCAGGTGTCTGAATGTATGTGCATCAGAGGTGGGAAGTAACGAAGTACAAATACTTTGTACTGTATTTAAGTTGATTTTGTATCAGTACTTCACTTCTCTATTTATTTTTTGGACAACTTTTTACTTTCACTCATTACATTTTTACACAAATATCTGTACTTTCTACTTCTTACATTTTTAACCAGGCTCATTACTTTAGCTTTAATTTATTTGGTGAAATGTCAATATTCTTTCTTCCTGATTGCACGCCGTTTTCAGGCATCAACCGATTTCCTGTCTTTGCACAGCTTTTTCAATCTACCACTGGTTTATCGTTTCCTGGCTCTCACTCACCACAGACGTAGGCTAGTTTATAAAGCAAACAATGAGCATGGCAAAAGGTAACAAGAAGTATGGGGGTAACATGACTGAGAACAGAGACATACATGATCACCTGACCATCATAATCATCATCATCATTTCTTTGCTTGTGCTCTATATGGTGGATGTTCAGCCTGGATACATTAAATTTTTAATTCGTTTTACATTAATATAATAATTAAGGCTGTCCAAATGCTAATTTATTTTAAAGGCACTGATTTATTAAACGCGCGATTATGCAGAGCGCATTTCTGTTTGACCCTTTATAATAAAAAAAATACAAATAAATAAATATAAAAGAGGCGAAATTAAAACCTGCAACACGATTACTCACATCGTCCTATTTATTAACTCAGATATAAAAAATATAAATAAATAAACACCAAAAAATTATTTTTAATCAGTAAACATTTATTTTACTGATGCGCCAAGTCTCAAATCAGACACGTTTGGTGGCATTTTTCCCCCATACATTAAAACAAACTTAAATTACTGTCTTATTTGATCATACAGATAAGAACAACACATCATTCGAATCTGTAAAGGGTACATTTTTATTTGTACACACTTATAATAACAACAAAATCCTGTGCTGCAAACAGACAGACATTTACAAGGATATTTTGTATTAATGCTCTATGTTGAGTTTTGTTTATTATTATTAGTAATAAACATACATTTGCATAAAGCATCAATATTTGTCCATGCCCATGTTAAATAGAGTATATAAAAATCAGAAAGTTCGATTTAAGGAACATTAGAACAGATAAAAATGTGCGATTAAGTTGCGATTAATCGAGAGTTAACTTGTGCTGATTGTACGATTAATCGCGATTAAATTTTTTAGTCGATTGACAGCTTTATATTAATATGGCGTGAAGTCTAATTACCAGAGTGACACTAAAACAGGTAGTAGTAATGAGTACTTTTTACTTAAGTTTATGTCAGAGCCCAAACTTCTTTACTTTAACTTGAGTAAAAAAGAATAGTCAGAATTTCAACTTTTACCCGAGTATTTTAAAACATGAAGTTACTTCTGTAATTCTACTTAAGTAAGGTATTTGTGTACTTCAGCCACCTCTGTTGTGCATACTTACAAATATCTGTTTATCTGTTTCTAGTATTGTGGTAGATATATCCTAATTTCTTGCAAGAATGGCTTTATTTAAACAACATGACTTCTCATGTTACTGACATTGTTTTACATGGGGATCTTTTGCAGTCATGACCTGGGTTTGTCTGGTATTTCGAGAGCATCCTATGGCCTGTGGGTCTGTGTTTTTTTTGTTGTGTCATGCTTTGGAAACTACAAGATGATGACATACAGATGATACAGCCCTGGCTGTAAGATTCGGTAATGAGGTTTTTCAAAACCTCCTGTGGAGAAACTAAATCATCCACATCCATAGCAGATATGTGTAACACAAGGTCACACAAGGTCACTTATTGCTTTTGTTGGTAAATATGCAGCAGTATTAAAACTGATGGAAAGCACTTATGATTAAGAGCAACTCTTGATGCTATTCGCATGCCACAAAATAAATCATGTTATTGTTTTTTCTTTTTTACATCAAGAACAAATACATTTTTAGTGACAACTGGAGCATTGGATAAATGATTAATTTGCTGGAAAAAAAAATATTGGCCAGCCATAATGATTAGCGCTATGTACAAAGGGAAAAAAAAAAGCCTGGGCCTTCTGGTGGGGTAATAATCCTGTGCATTACTCCATAGTTGTAGAAAAAAGCATTAAGATAGATAACATGGATTTATTAGATTGGATTGGATTGGATTGGAGTGGAGTAAAGTGGGTAAAATAAAGCCATGACCCAATGTGTAATTTAAGTACCAGTTTTCAATTAAATTCTATTAAATTCATGTTATGTTATATGTTATATGTTATGTTATGTTATGTTGTGTTGTGCTGTGTTGTGTTACAGTTGTACAGCGCTATTAAGAATAGACATTGTCCCAAAGTAAATTTTCTACAGAATAAAATAGATAATTTACAGTTAAATAGACTATAAAAATTACTTTAAATAACTTTACATTTATAAATCAGTCCATATCAGTCCCGTTTAGCCCTTATGAGTTTATCCTTCATGAGCGAGCCAGTGGTGACACAGTAGACAAGGAAAAACTCCCTGAGATGTTAAGAGGAAGAACCCTTGAGAGGAGCCACACTCAAAAGGGAACCCATACTGATCTGGGTCAAACCAAATATCTATTCTTCATAGTTCCATCATTGTTGCGGTTATTAAGTGTTCACTGACACTTGAATGCAAAAACTGCACATGGCAACTGTAGTCCTAAGACATTGTAGTAGACTGTTTAGATTAATTACAGTCCAAATCCATCTTCATTGTTCTTGAGTATAACCCTCCACAGAAACTGATAGATCTTCAGATTGGTAATTGGAACCACATTTGGCTGGAAAGGTTCCATCATTGTTGCGGTTATTAAGTGTTCACTGATTGACACTTGAATGCAAAAACTGCTCATGGCAACTGTAGTCCTAAGACATTGTAGTAGACTGTTTAGATTAATTACAGTCCAAATCCATCTTCATTGTTCTTGAGTATAACCCTCCACAGAAACTGATAGATCTTCAGATTGTTCTTGGGGAACCACATTTGGCTGAAAAGGTCAAATGTCCCCAATGTTCCAAGAACGTGAATGTGTGTAGTTTATTTATCCCCCCTTATATACAGATCAATGAAGATTCAAATTTTGCTCTGATATTCAATGGTATACTCACATGTTTGGAAAGATTGGTGCTCTTCGAGTCCACATCGTACCTGCAGAGTGGAGAAGGAAAAGCATTTTAGTCACCGCTAAAGCTTTCATATCATATAATGATAATGAAAATACAGAAGTAATTCTCTCTCTAAAATCTTTAAATATATGCATTTCAGCCCGAATAATGAAGTCTGAACCACTGATATTAGATAATCAATTTTTTGTGTTTATATAGACAAAAGAAAGTCTGAAAAAGTGAAAAAAGACAGAGGTTGAACACTTTGTCATTTTTGGGCAGATCATTAACCAGATGATGATTCATACACAATTAAGATCTGAAGAGACAATCTCTTTATGTCACGCCTCATCATCTTAAGACACACTCGGCTGACCTCGCCGAACATCATGATTTAGTTGGAAAACTATGGCAAGTAATTTCACACTTGAGAACATGGAAAAGGCATTCTGTTTTCAGACTGATTTAATGTGGATACAAATTAAAAACTAATCTTACAATAAAAAAAATAAATAAAATCTGGTTTTGCAATGATCGTGCACGCAAGAAAATACAATACAGCAAGATTAAAGGCTGTAAAAAATTGGGTTTAGATGACATGCTAGGTTTGTAAACTATGAAATAGAAGCTTATTGTCATTATTTAGATGCTCCACATCACATTTTGAGATAAAAGCCTGCTGTTCGCTTTCATCTGCACAGACTCTCACACACAGTGATTTTCATTTGTTTTTCAGTCATTTTTGCCTCTTTATTTATTTTTTTGCTCTGCTGCCTTGTTTGGTTGCATACCCGAGTTTGCACAAGTGTGTTACACACATAGTTATGTGGGAAAAAAAGTACATCATCTCATACCACAAAATGACATGTTTGATTTTTTTTTGCACTGCCCTAATTATCATAATAACACAGTGTTTTAAAAGTAGGAGTGCCACTACAGTAGTAATAGTAGATAGTTAGCTTTGTGCCCTGTCTGTGATCTACATTTACATTTATTATTTTTTTTTAATAAAGGTTAAGTTGGAAGTGGAACAGTGGCAAGTTGACAGTACTTGGATTTAAACTCACTGCTATCCAATTTGTAATAGAGATCCATAGCCATAGAGGTGTGTTTGTGTGTGTGTGTGTGTGTGTGTGTGTGTGTGTGTGTGTGTGTGTGTGTCTGTGTGTGTGTCTGTGTGTGTGTGTGTTTGCCATCGTGCAGGTAGACAAAAAAGCATCCAGTTTTTTAGACTAGTCCATTCATTACATAAATCATGTTTCTTCAGAAGATATAGATATCAAATGCAAGTACACACCAGGAACAACTGAATCACTACCACTATCGTTCATGCAGTTATCCAACGCAAAATAAAAATCATGCAGATACAGGTCAAAGCACAAAGGTTCACAACAAATACCAGCCTGGTGGAAAATGTGATCCTAGAGATTTAGACCGTGGCATGTTTGCTTATAGCAGACAAGCTGTTTTGATTATCTTAGAATCTGCTGATCTCATGTGATTTGCCAACACAACAGTCTCAAGAGATATGCACAAACCCATGCATCTTACTGGTAGTCCTACAGGTGGGAATACCCTGTTGCTGAGAGAGATGTAAAGGAGTTTTCTAAACTGATAGAAATGGACCAAAAAAACCCACCAATAACGACAATAAAACATCACTTTTACTTCTATTCCCACTCCACAGGAATTTGATGATTCTGAGGGCAAAAGATCACTGAAATCAGAAAGATGACGACTGGAAACTCATAATCTGGTCTTTTTTTTCTCAATCTTCAGCTATCCAGAAAAGAGAGGTTATTTGTAGAGCCTTACTGCCAGCAAAAAACAGACAGGTTATACTTCTCTGACCTCTTTCACCAACAAGGCATTTCCGCCCGCACAACTGCCGCTCATTTTCCTTCATTAAAAAGCAACACATATTCTGATCCACTTATTATTAGGCCTCAGTTACAGTACATAGAACTTCAGCTATAAAAGTCCCTGTTACTATAGAAACAACAACCTATTAGAGCATTAAATTAAACCTGTGCCTTGGCTTGCAGCCTGTGGTATAAAAGATATTATCCGGTATTGTTTGTCACTTGTTTCGATCTGTAGTTGGAGATATAAGCGCACAATAGGCCAATTTTACTTTGCACCAACGATGTAAATCCAAATGATACAATCTAACACAAAAGAGCACTTGCATACAATGTAACAGTAAAAAGGGGGCACTAGTCTTTTCTGAGGTTTATCTCTGCACATCCTGTGCCATTTGGCCTCATTTAATGAACTTAATTCAAATACGTATATCGGTTCTGCGTGACTGAATTTAGTTCCATTTACATGATTAGTTTTTGTCCATTCCAACCTTATTTGATCAAGTCAAATCAAAGCCCTGCTGAGGAGCAAACCCATTATGTTGGTGCTGTGATACAATGACATTTCCTGCTGTCACTATCCTACTCACTTTATTTAAGTTGATATGAATATTACAGTTTGTCTTCGTATCTGAACCAAAATGCCATAACACAATATTCTATAACGTAATTGGATCGGTGAATTGTTACCATTCAAGTAATTCGAAATTATTAAATAAACTATATTAAATACACCATTTAATTGTTCATGTCTGCTATGTGTAATATAGTTTCCCTTTTTTCACATATTCGCTTTTTTTAGGGAACATTTTTCCAGGAAATTTCTAGAAGCTGTCATGTAGTCGTGGATCGGATTGGGATTGACTAAAATTAGGGTCTTGGATAGTACTTTGACCCTTTCAGTGAAGAAATCAAGTATATTTTTACTATTGTTAAATCTATTGTTAGATTTTTTAAATGATTTAAATGGAAATCAAAGTGTTTAGGATTTTTGGTAATTATTGCCTCTACTGACAATATGTGCAGACTATAAATACATCTTGATATTTTTTTTACATTCTAACTTATACATTTAAAGAACACACACGTCCTAAGACTTGTTGTGGACTGTATAACACATCCAATAGTAAGGTTAAATGTCAGTGCAGATCAGCAGCTGCTTGAATACATTTCTGAGTGCTTTGTGGTAATGAGGCAAAAAAAAAAAAAAAAAAAAAAGTAGTAGTTTAGGGGCCAGGGTGAGCAAACACATTTCTTATGTTCCTTCCCGGCACACACATTCTGATTTATAAATATTACATTTTTGAATGCTCACAGTATGGCACTCATTTGCACAGACACAGATAAAAACGGCACACTTTACCCAACCAGCCATTAGAGGCTGCATAGACTAGTCAAGTAACACATTCAGTGCTACTGAGGAGAAACTATATTTTGTTAGTTTGGAAATACATCAGACTAGATGAAGAAAATTAAGATTAACTGTAAAAAAAAATGTAAACTAATTTAATTATATCAGGTTCATATCACTTTATTAAATGTAGCAAAGGGTTTTTGTTGAATTGGTTTTGTTTATCCACAGACTTAAAAAAAAAAACTATTAATGGTTGAATGAGCATTATGACAAGATCTTGTGCCTTGAAGGTTTAGACAGTGATACTCTCACATATAGACAGCTGTTAATAGGAAAAAGTAAATAAAAAGCAGAAACGTCACTTTTGACTTTTTTTGTCATTATATTGGTTCACAAAACGACAAACCTTCGTTAAAACTGAAATGTGTTTTTCTTTTGTGTGCACCTCAACCAGATAGACCAGTTAGAGTTTGTAGAACTTTATTTTCCTTTTAGGAACTCGAGCTGCATCAAAAACGCTTTGGGAACGCCTCGCGTTGTTCATGCTCTGAATCATGTGTAAAGTCCCGCCAATAGGCAGTCGTGAGTCGAGTGTGATGGGGAGCTCCGGATTTCTTCCTCCGAGGAGGGAAAATTTTCGAATGCTGAAGAGCCAACGAACTCCTCACAGCCTGTGCTGTTCGAGTAGCTCCTGGAGTTAGCGACACGGGCCGTTGCTAAGCTAGAGATAGCTTGGCCCGACGAGAAGCAGAAGCAACGCGTTCCCAGCAAGCTGGGTGAGCGTTTCCTGTGTCCCACGGCACAGCCTACCCTTTTTTCCCCAACCTACACGCCGAGGTGTCTAGGTCCTGGGAGAGCCCATATGCCTTCCCGAAAATATTGGAGGGTTCAGGAAGTGCAGCTATGGGGAGACGCCCAGGGTTAAAGAGACGCTAGCTGGCTCTCTCTCCTAAGGTTGCATCGCTGAAAGCTCCGGTATTGCCTACTAAGCTGTTATCCACTTCGGCTCTAGTGGGCTGGGCAGGGCAGGCCGTGGGCTGCCTCCACACGATGGGTGTGTTGCAGGCATACCAGGCCAACCTACAGGCTCTTTCCGTGGCACCGTCCCTCCTGGAGTTTGCCCCTGGCATGGCCAGTGCTATCTTATAAACCGGGGTATGTGCCTAAAGTGCCTCAAGACCAGTCGTTTTGCAGGCATTCGATTCAGCTCTTGTTTCCTCAGGGAACTAGGGTTACATAAGTAACCTAGTAATGATCAATCGATCGATCGATCTATCGATCTATCTATCTATCTATCTATCTATCTATCTATCTATCTATCTATCTATCATCTACTCTTTTGGTCAAAGACTACAGACTAACTGACTATGCATTCTCCATTCTTCATCAGCCTAATCAGGATCCAGAATCTTAACCTTTTTTATTATCCTGAAAGAAAACAGACTACAGAGAATCTCCGACTATACGTCTACTTTTTAAAAATAATCGAACATTTGACATCTTACTAATTTTGCATAGTAGACTCAAATTGCTTTAGTCACGGCTTTTGATTAAATAAAGCCTCACTGTTGCTCTTGACTCAACTGATCACTGGCTGCACTCCATGATTAGTTCAGTTTTCTTCTGAATTCTCTTTGTTGCTTAGCTGTTATGACTCAATGCACATCTCATCCACATGGCCAAAGAAATCACTTCAACTATTTACAGTGGTTTCTACTGGAAAATCCACTTTGCACTACACAATATTCTCTTTTTGGTCAACATGGTCACTTGTGTGACTCATGTATGTGATACACACTGTTAAATAATAAGGAGAAGTATAGAGGTGTCTTTTAAAAGAGGATATACAAAAAAAAAGGACAAAAATATATGTCTCACTTGTGAAGAATTTCATAGATAAACTTTAAAAAAAAAAATAGTCTATAAGAGGTGTACCCAAATAAGGATTTATATAGACGAATCAGAAAATTAAAATCTTGCCTATAGTCAACTGAAAGACAAATTGTGTGTGTGTGTGTGTGTGTGTGTGTGTGTGTGTGTGTGGGGTGGGGGCGATACCGGGCAGGCAACAAGTGGGCTTTTTTTTTTCCACACATTGCACACAGTAACAACTTACTACTAAAGCAACCAAAACTGCCTGTCAAGTGGTAGAAACTGACAATGCATTTTTATCTATTTGACATTCAAATGAAAGGCAATATGGATAAATTGTCTTTTATAAAACAAATCTTCGACTATTTGGTGTCACCCAAATATATATCACCTTGAAACATTTAAATGGATATCTACACCGTTAATTTGAAACAAAACCTCACAATGGAAAAGGCTGATTAAGTGATGCAGCAGACTCAGGCAAAACTGCAATCTAGAAATCTAGGGCCAAATAGAGCTACAGACATGCTGTCAATTAATCAAACCAACAGCTAAACTGCAAACATTCGGTTAACCTCAAAATCAAAGGGACAAAAGGTCAAAATTTCCTGTCGATGGCTACTGAAACAGAGTAAGGAAAATTCCATCCAGGTTATGTGTAGTGAGAATAAAATGCCTGACGCAGCAGGGGAAAAATGCACTCAATAAGTTAATTAATTCAAGTCAGTGCTCTCATTCAAGTGCATGGTTTCATATAGTTATACCTTTTCCGCTATGTAGCTTATATTATGGCATTATCAATCAAGCTGCACCTTTTTTGTACAGTAACTTGTACCTATACACACATGTTCACAAGTGTGAACACACACATGCACACACACAGATTTAGGTCTAGTGATACAAGCATGTAGATATGATACATGACTTGAGAGACATAAAGGCACATACATAGAGAGAGAGGGAGAAAGAGAGACAGAGAAAGTGAAAATCTGTCGGATCATATAACCAGTGCACTAATCACAGCAGATTGGAGTGTGCTGTGCGCCCACATGCTCGCCCGAGCCTCCAGGGGAAGACACCCACCCACACACACTCTCACATACCCAAACTAACAGCTCCCCATTTACACTCCAAGTCTGACTAGGCCATATAATTTATTTTCCATTCAGCTATTTATAGTCCAGTGCTCTTGTGACTCAGTTACTTCTGCATCCGTGCGGACCAAACCGCTGAATCTTTGACAAATTACATCACAAGTGAACATTTAACACCCTGTACTACTTTAAAAGTTTGCTTTGGCAGGTGAATCACTGTATCTGTTGTGCAGTACGACTGATTAAGTGCAACAGGTGTGGGGTCCTATTCTAAATGTATTTGGAAAAAAATTAATACTGCTGCCTTTTAGAAAAGTGTTTATTATATCTGAGTGCAATTCCTTGGAGCTGATGTTCTTCTGACATTTACTGTACAAAATCCTGGCTATTAAAGTACAGACATCATGAATCACCATTTCTGTCGTGTCACAAGGAAAAGGGAGATTAAGAATTACAGTCAACACCTTTCAGGTGAAATTACTGTATACAATAAACGTGCAATGATTCACATTTTCCAGTCAGATGGAGAAAGTACTGTGTACTGTGTAAGTTTACTTTTGTGTTTTTGTTTTTTTTTTACTACTAAACTAAACACTGTTTCGCAATTTAAGTTCATTTCTATAGCTCTTTCCACAATGGCCATTGTCTTAAAGCAGAATTACAGATTAAAAATTTGAATATAAGTGAATTATGTGTATTTATCCCCGATGAGCAAGCCTGTGCCTGTGCCTGTGCCTGTGCCTGTGCCTGTGCCTGTGATTGTGGCAAGGAAAAACTGGTATGAGGAAGAAACTCTGAGAGGAACCATCCTCATTTGGGTGACACCAAGAGTAATATTAGAAATAAGAAAAACGGTAAAATAAATAAATATAAATATCATGGGCACCAGAGTGTGTGACAATTTTCTTCACTATTTATTTTTTAGACAACTTTTTACTTTCACTTAGTTCATTTTTACACGAATATCTGTACTTTATTCTTACATTCTCAACACAGGCCAGTTACTTTCGTTATATTAATAATGTGATAACGCAAATTCATTTAAATGGCATTAATTGTATTAATGTGCCCATATTATCTGTCCATTTTTAATAAAAAAAAAAAAATACATATAAAGGAGGCAAAATGAAAATCTTCAACAAGACACAAGTTTGTTTATGACGTCCTTTCTTTAATCAGCTATATATATATATATATATATATGAAAAAAATCTCCACTGAAATTTTTTTAAATCAGTAAACATTTGTTTACTGATGCGCCAAGTCAAAAATCAGCTCCATGATCCGCCATGATGCACACAATTAACCCTCTGGCAATTCGAAAAAAAAATGTTTTAATCGATTGACATCCCTAATATTAATATGAAGTGATGCCAGTTACCAGCGTCACGCTAAAACAGGTAGTAGTGAAGGCTACTTTTTACTTAAGTACATGTCAGAGCCCAAACTTCTTTACTTTAACTTGAGTAAAAAAATATAGCCAGTACTTCAACTTCTACCTAAATATTTTAAAACATGAGCATCTGTGCTTCGACTTAAGTGAAGGATGTGTAGACTTTGGCTACCTCTGCATTTACAGTAATCCCTGTTTTACCACAGTTGGAATCTCGTGGCCCCGGTTTATCGCGGAATTGCATTTGCCACATAACTAATTTGTTTCGCTGACTTTCGATCTCTCACGGATAGCAATATAGACCAAAAAAATTATAGGGAATTGTTTTAATTGAGTTTTATGCTTAAATAATGAAATTTATTAATAAAAAAATTATTATTATTCTATAAAATGAAGTAAAATGTTAACACAGTATCCAGTTTTTTGGGGTGGCTTCCATTTATCGCAGGCAGCTTTGGAACGTAAGCACTGGGGATTACTGTATGTACTGCAGCAAGGTGAAGTTCTGTTTTCCAGTTATTCCATAAATGCCAACATATGAACTGCCAGTTTTCCAAAAGAATTAACAGGCTTATAAATACAAATACATTGGTGCATGAACACACACAAACGCACACACACAAATTGTACTCACAGATCAAAACGAAGATTCTGTCTCTCTTCAAAGAAATAGTCCAGAATGAACTTGCGCACAAAGTCTGGGTTTAGTGTGTTATCTATGATTTCCGTCCTCCCAAACTGAAAGATAAAAACAGAGCGACATAGTCAGCGATCGAAGTAAGCACAATCCACCAAGATTTGTTTGAAATTAAACAT
Source organism: Silurus asotus (assembly GCA_024362625.1). Lineage (NCBI taxonomy): Eukaryota > Metazoa > Chordata > Actinopteri > Siluriformes > Siluridae > Silurus > Silurus asotus. Next base: position 3,031,874 of record MU551697.1, on the reverse strand, counting down.
AACAAGTCAGCGTATTCCAGGTGAAAAATTTCAAAGGTACAGCAGGTTACAGCAGCAGATGTTAAAAATGAAACATAATATAAAGAGACACACTTGTATGTAGACTAGAACAATGTGCAAAAATGCCTTTGTGAAGCACTGAACTAAGCAGAATATTGATGATCAAAATGTTTAGTTTCTAAGAAGTGGTACATTTAATCAAAAAACTAATAAATCTGCCTTTTTTTAGAAAAATATTCCCAGAAAGTGCACAAATCAGTTCTTGTAAGCGATGCACTAGCAGAAAACAGGTTATTTAAGAGCACTTGGCTTTTGGTTCTAATAATGTCAAGTAGTTGCATTAGTTGTAGTTTATATGTGATTGTAAGTTGACTGAGTACAAGAACTGTGAAAGAATATATAGTATATCATACCCAATAAAATACCAATATATGGGCTGTTATAATTGTTATTCTTTTAAATCACATAAAATTACTGTTTATACTGGTCTATCACTATAAATGGTTTTAGCCATTTTTTTTTATGAGGCCAGTGCTTAATGACTTGCCTGGAATTTAGAATTTCCTTTATTCTCTGTGTTTCCAATATGTAATATTGGAAACACAGTATATAAGCCGCTATATTTTACAAATATATAAATTTTTTTACATTAATAAGCCGCAGGTGTCTACACTATTGTACTTTACACAGGCTTTAACGAAAGACACGTTACACGCGGTGAAATATGTTGCGCTTCCTTTAGGAGCATAGCGGTATTTTGGGAATAGCATGCCAGAAGCGAGCTCTCCCTTCACCCTGACTCAACGTGCTACAACGGCGTGTACCTAAAGAGTAGCCGACCAAGAAAGTTATTGTTCACTGTCTTCCTCCTTCCTTTTACAACTATTTCTCTCGGAAGTTTATCTTTTGCAGCTCATATCACAGGTGAAGTGCGTTTTTTTGTTTCTGTTCGGAAATGTTTTGGTCTAATGTTATGGGGTTCAGTTTTTTGGATTGAAGTCTGTGAAACCGGTAAAAAACAGGAAAAATTTATAAATTAACCTTTTCGTTGTTTAAGCCGCAGGGTTTAAAATGTGGGAAAAAAGTAGAGGCTTATATTTCGAAAAATACGGTACTTAATACTGTACCTTTCAACCTGCGTACACCTATGCTGGTCTTGTCTAAGCTCAACACATACTTTATGTCTTGTAGTATTGTAATGATAATTATATCAGTGTAATTACCTCCCTTAATATCAATTGTCTGTATAGACCACCATCAGCCGATAATAGTTTTTATGAATTTTTTTTATAAAACCCTTAATTAATGCGAGCAAAAAAAGAACATATAATCTTTCGATGGGAATATTTGATCATAATTTTGAGAGGAAATTTTATGAATAATTTTGCCCTTCAGCAGATTAACTGGTCAAGTCTTCTGCATTGTGAAGATATTAGGATTTGTAATTATATGTTTCTCACAACTATTAATTAAATATCTTCTTTTACGAGGAAGGTTAAAAATAAATCTAGACAAAAGATGACATTACCCTGGCTCAAGGATGCCCTTTGGCAACAAATAAAGGAGCGAGACTTTGCATTGAAAAGGGCACTTAAATCAGGACATAATTACAATAGGCACATTTTTATATCCTTAACAAATAAAGTAATTAGATATAAGAAAGGCTAAAGCTTATCCTTTTTTATCAAAATAATTGATGATGCAAGAGGTAATGGGAAAATTATTTGGAAAAATGTTAATAAACTGACTGGAAGAAATATTTAACAGTAGACAAAGTGAAATAAAGAAAATTTTAGCAAACATTTTTTATATGTTATTTTTATATATTCAGTTGAGGAACCGTTAAAGTTTTTTATCTAAAGATATTGTGTGTAGTCTAATTAATCATAATAAACCAACTTTTGGAATATCTGAAATATCTGAATTTAAAGTTATAAATATTCAAAGTTTATGTAGAGGCTTAAAAGCATGCATATGGATTAGATACTGCATTTTTAAAAACATATAAACATATTTTAGCTTGCCCTATTACCCATCTAATTAATCTCTCATTTGCACAAGGTATATATTGGAAGACACTATAGTGTTTCGATCTTTAAGGGTGTGTATGTAGGATGTAGGAAACTATAGACTGATGAGTATATGACCTACAGATACCAAGTAGGCATTTTATTACCTAAAGTGGCTTAGGAAATAGGTAACAAAACATCTGATTACTTACTTGAATAAGGGTCATACCCCTTTGAGTTCAATGCAATTTGGATTTCGATTTATTCATTCAACTGTAACTGCAAATTGGTATCATCTTGGTAACCATGAAGTACTCCTTTAAAAGCTCACTCTTTTTTCTATTTAAGCTATTAAATGGACGACATCTTACTTAGCAAATAGGAGGCGTGTATTTGTGTGTGCATTTTGGTCAATCAATGTACCAAAATTGTAATATTGGAGTTCCTCAAGGATCAATTCTGGGCCCTATCCTGTTCAGTCTGTATATAAATGATTGACTTGCCACTAGTCTGTTCATCTGTTAGAATTTGAATGTATGCTGATGACGCAGCTCAACTTCCTGAAGGGGAGCTGCGTCATCAGCATACATTCAAATTCTAACAGCGTTTTGGGAAGGCTTCTGTGTTAACCACATGTGTAATCCATCCAATAAAAAGGGGAGACGTCACCAGCAGGACAACATAAATAAATAAAAAGCACATGCGGTGGAGACGGCACTAGCTTCTGTTTGTTCAGGAAGTGCTCTGTATGTGTCTGCTATAAGAGGACAGGTAACTACTGGTAAGCGGTAAAAATTAAAATAAAATATATGGAAAGCAAGCAGTCCTTTCGGCTGTGTGCTCCCTCTTGCCCCCGCTTCATAACGGGGGGAAACACTCAGTTTGTGTGTCACTTGCTTGGGAGCAGAGCATGCTCAGTTGGCTTTTAAAGGGAGCCAGTTCTTCGCACTGCGGCCGCTGTTCGCTTGGCCAGCTGAAGATCAGAGACAGCGTTGGCTAAGTAAGCTCAATAAGCATTTTATGCGATTAACGTCACTTCCTCCATGACAGGGTCTGCCTTTTATTCTTGACCTGAACACCGAGGTGTCAAGATCCTGAAGGAGCCCATATTCAGCCCACCTCTTCAGCCTCAATGTAGTTGGACTGAAAGGGTGCGATTATGCCCCAGGTTGAGGCTGGCTGGCTGGCTCTCTCTCCCCCCGGGTGCTGCATCATCCCTCAAGGCCCCGATATTGCCCACAAAGCCCCTTCAGACCTCCTCAGCTTTTGTGGGCAAGACTTAAATAGCAGCAAGTCAAGCCTCTGGCTGCCTGCACACCATGGCCGTGTTGCAGGCTCGAACTGCTGTGAGAGCTGGATGAGAGAATGCACTGTGCTTCATATCTGGCTCTCACGGCCATCAAAGAGCCCGCTAGGGCCATTGGACAGTCCGTGCTAGTCCTGGTGGCCACTGAAAGGCACCTGTGTCTTACCCTGTCAGATCTTTCTGACAGAGACAGAGCCATTCTGTGGGATGCCTTTGAGGTGCCGATTGGCCTGTTTGGCAATGGTCATCGACAGGTTTTAGGAGGCAAAAAGGTAGCTGTTTCTCCCATGTCGCTCTCATGGGGCTGCTCAGCTGGCGCAGGCCCAGCACAAGTGGGCAGCATGAGAGACAGCCACTCGCTACTCACTTTCCCCCAGTCAGGGATCCTGGGTGGCCAAGAAATCCTGACCTTCAGGACTCTAGGAATTTCGCTGTACGACCTCTCTCTTTACGGTGCCTGTTTCTCCTCAGGAAGCACTCTCCTCAGGAGGCACTCAGGAAGTCGGCTCATTAACCCTGCCACTTATGGTGTTCTCTCAGGCCTGAGAGGCCATCATGTGCTGATCCTTAGCGACAACACATCTGTGGTCTCCTATGTTAACTATCAGGAGGGTCTGCAATCTAGACTCCTATACAAGCTGGCACATCAGATCCTCCTGTGTGCCCAAGGAAAGCTACTCTCAGTGATGGCAGTACACATCATAGGGGAGCCTAAACTAGTGAGCGGATGCCCTTTTGAGGCAAGGGCCAAGGCTTTGGTTGGTCCCTTGATAGCCAGGCAGGCTATAGTTTGTGGACTTGTTCCATTCTTGAGCACCCTCCCTGAAAGATTCATCCCAGGAGGGATATTCTCTCTCATGCAGGGGCACCTTTCTTCACCCCTGCCCAGAAATGTTAAGGCTGTGGATGTGGCCCCCGAGGGGGCACAGCTCTTAACCTCTGGTCTCTCAGCCGAGGCAGCAGAGACCATTCTCCAATCCAGAGCTTCCTCTATGAGGAGGTTGTATGCAGCAAAATGGCACCTGTTTACTATGTGGTGCAAATGCCACCAATCGGATCCAAGGAACAGTTTACCATGGGGTTGTCTCCTTCCACCCTTAAAGGTTACATGTTCGCTATTGCAGCTTTTTGTGCTCCACTTGCTGAGCAGTCACTGGGCAGAAACCTGTAGGTAACACGTTTCTATGATGGTACCCGGAGGCTGAGGACTCGGGTGCAACCTTGAGTGCCTGCGTGGCACCTGGCCTAAGCCCTGTCTAAGCCTCCCTTCAAGCCCTTGCCTGAGGTGCTCTTAAAATTTCTGACAGTTAAGACTTTTTCTGCTGGCCATCGCCTCCCTGGAGAGACGGGAACCTTCAGGCATCTAATTGTCATTATTTCACACCAAACACATCTTTCATTAATTTCTTTAGTTTTTTAAAGTAAAAATATTTAGAGTAAAAACATTTTTTTGGTGTAAATACATGTAACTATAGAAATACACAAACATTCCTGTATTGCTAAATTATTATTTAACCATTCTATTAGCCAAAATTAGCTTGTGTGAATCAGATGCAGTTCTGGGGTATGCTTTAATTTCTAATTGGGTAATAGGTAATTATTGCTCAACAAATTTGTACAAATAAGTTAAGGTAGCAAAATACATCATGTATTACCAGTGTTAAACAGCAGCATTTTATTTACCAGAAAATCCAGTACCTACTGCATTTTGTGAATTTGGCTACACTGAAATGACACAGTCTGTTTTGCCCAAGGCTGTGCGACTTTCAGTGCATGTTATCCATTACAAGGACCTATAATATTCCAGCTTAATCATTTTATTCCCCACGTAATATATCATGACACTGGCTGTACTTGCACAGAAGACTGTAAAATAGCAGATGATCTGAGTCATTTGGGCCATACTCAGCTTAATATTAAGGCTCATCTCCTTTGAGTAAGTGATTGAGGTTTTTTCATTTACTGGCATTAACAGATCTGTAGAAAAGCGAATGTTTCTTTGATTTAAAAAAAAGAATATTAAAAGAGTATTTAGACTTTTATTTAGCAAATTATTCAACCATTTGCATGCATCCATATGGTGCCCATGATATAAAACTGACCTCTCTCCACTCCTTGTTGCCGATCCCTTGGGTGTACAGCACACAGACTGCAAGAGGAACAAAATTAGTGTTTTAAAAAAAAAGGAAACAGACAGAGAATAACTATTAAAAAGCTACATGCTGAATATTGTGCATTCCTTTCTTTACATACATTCCTTTCTTTACATATTTAATACTGTACACTATGGAATTAAAGCAAGTCGTGAGCTGCAACTGGTGTCCTGCAGCAGTACATTGTTTTACCAGATGCCAATTCAAATAATTACTATCAACTGCAGTTGAATTCCATAAAATAAAAAAATGTGCTTCCAAATAACTAAAAGTGGTGAAATGCAAAGCAGAGTTAAATTCCAGATGGCAACTGAAAGTAAGACAAAGACAGACAGACAGACGGACAGACAGACAGACAGACAGACATACAGACAGACAAACAGACAGACCAAAATCAAGAAAACAAGCAGGAAAGAAAGAAAGAAAGCTTCGAGATCTTTCAGATAGAAGAGATATATGCATTTATCTTAATGAGTAATTGAATATTCATATTGTAAATGAGTATTTTTTATTTAAAAAATTAGCTCGCTTAATATGTGCATTTACTATAAACACTAATCCATTGAATAAACAATAAACAATAAACAATAACTAAATAAAAAGTCAAACATGAATGACACTGAAATGTCAAAATTCTGACTAATTCAGCTTGATGTAATGGTAGTATAATGAGAAAATAGAATAAATTAAATTAAAACAAAAAAAAGAAAAAAAAGGGGTCAACCGTTAGCTTTAAACAATATATAGCTTTCCACTCGTTGCTTCTGAAGTGTTTGAAAGTGCTAATATTCCCCTTCACCTGAGGAGCTTTGTCCAGTTTATAAGGGGAACATTGTGCATGTGTGTGTGTGTGTGTGTGTGTGTGTGTGTGTGTGTGTGTGTGTGTGTGTGTGTGTGTGTGTGTGTGTATGTGTTTGAATGAAAAGAAAAGCATAAAAGGACAATCAGCAGGAAGGACTAAGTGGTTTTATACATGGAATTTAGGCCAAAAAAAAAAAAAAAACTCAAATTGTGAAAAACTAAACAGGCATGCTGGAATGAAAGCATTGGTGTTTTTAACATCCAGCCGTCTCAGCTGTGAGCCCATTGCCGGCCATGGATAGTTTTGTTAATACTGAGAGACTGGAGTAGCAGCAGTCAGCATTAACAAGGCTGAAGCTCAGCACAAATGCCCACTCTGATGAATGTACATCCATAAAACTCGTGCTTATAGTTAATAGGCTTATGAAACATCTTTCTAAATATCCATGCTCTCCTTGAAGGATGATAGCCTTTTGTTTTGTTCTTGCTTCTACTACGATTCACATCTGTGCTCTTTGTCCTTTTCCTAGTCTGATTAATGTAATCATATGATCTAAGCCTTGGTGGCTGACTTGCACAACTCAAGAAAAAAGTATATGCCACTTGTATTCAATAAAAACACAGAATTATTGACACAAAAATGTCTCCACATAAATTTTGGAAATGTTGCAAGCATTTTAAAGGGAACAAACTAGCAACCACTGACCGAGCTAACATGGATGGAGTTTTGGCATTTTGTGTACTATATAACAGTGAAACATAATTGCCTGTCATTGAGAACGTATTTTTGGTTTTGGTGCCCATTGTTGTCGTTATTAAGAACTAGAGCAGTCTAAAGCTAAGATTTTCTCTCAAATTACTTTTGAATTTAAACATGGACAAACAGCAAAAGCCAGCAATCAGCTTTAACATATTTTGACTAACTTTTGATCATATTTGTAACCTGACATTCAAAATAAGTTAAATGGCAATTAAATTACTCAAAACATGACTGAAAGAAAGGCAGATAAATGCTGTTCTTTTTCTTACTTCGCTTGGTGTCGTTTGGGAATCGCTTTGGGCATGACCAACTACAGAACCTCCCATGACACCATGTCTGTCTTGACAGACAGGTTGACCTGAGATCAGGCTCCGCCCCACATTTACTACTCAGGTCGACCCCTTAAAATATAATTTATGCTTTTTTAAGGCTTTTATCCTCTGTTTACCTCGTGAGCAGACACCGAGGACATCACTCAACCTATGCTACAGGGCTTTGCCGATGGGTGTGAGGAGTGCGAGACTGGCTCTCAGCGGGCAGCATGCTGACCAGCGTCCAAAATCGGACGGCTTGGGACCATGGGAAAAGTCTCACCTGTTGTTTCCTGCCTGTCAGGAAGCTGGTGATCCACTGACAGGTGGCAGGGGTATAGTGGCAGGGGGCAGGGTTTGGAGTAGAGAATTTCCTTAATTATTGTATTAAAAGCTGAACTGAAATCGACAAACAGAATCCAGGCATATGTCCCTGGGCAGTCAAGGTGTTGCAGAATGTAGTGTGGCCCTGTGTTGACTGCGTCATTTAGCGATCTGTTTGCTCGGTAGGCAAACTGTAGTGGATCCAGCAGCTGTTCTGTTACATTCTTAAGGTGGGCCAATACCATCTGCTCAAAGGTCTTCATGATGAAAGATGTCAGAGCGACAGGCCTGAAGTCACTCCATCACTAGGGAGGGTTTTTTTGGAACCCGGATGATTGTGGAGAGTTTAAAGCAGAAGGGGACCTCACACAGTTCCAGTGATCTGTGATCTGAGCCAGTTGGTCTGAAAGAGACACATCCTCTTGACATTTCATGACCGAAACTTGTGCTCTGGGAAGAGTTGTTAGAGTGGTCCGACACTGGTCTATTCGTCACTGTTTTGACTACAGGCTTAGCAGATTTTAGATCTCATGCAGATATTATGTTGGAACCAAGCAGTGATCGGAGTTCCCCAAGGCTGCCCAGGATACAAACACTTCAGCCTCTCTTTTTACCCTGATATGCCCATCACTCTGGAACAGGATAAATCTGGACTCATCAGACCACATGACCTTTTGTTTTTATCGCTTCAGAGTCTAGTCTTCATGCTCCTGAGCAAACTGAAACCTTTTTTATCTCTTTTTATTTTTTTCAAATAACCTCAATTTCGTGCGGAAATGCTCTTATTTTCAAATAATCATAGCCTACTATACTACTACTGTGTTTTTACTATTTGATTTCACCAAAAGATCATTCAAGATTTTTCCACCCACATTACTTTCTTAAGATTGAAGCTTCACCACTATCTTTTCAGGTTTTAATAATATGTTGGACAGTCTCAGCCCAATTGTTGTAGTTTCCCATTACTTGTGTTCTTTGCTTGATGCAGGTCAATAATTTGAGCAAGGAAAATTAGAAGCCAATCACTGCATCAATTAGGGTTAAATAACCTGTTGTCAGCTGAAACTGCTGTAATTATCCAATGGAAGCCTCTTATCTGTTTGGTTAGTTCAAGTAGGTGGGGACTTTATTTCGGCCTGGCAATGTACATAATATGATAATATAATGTAATACAAATAAATGATCAAATTGGATTGCAATGTTTACACTGAATATAAACAGTTTTTTTGGAATCTGAAATTGGATTAAAATAATTCCGATTGCCTGAAGTGGCACAATAAAGAATGTAATGTATTTAAGAGAAAGTAGACCTCTTTATGCTTATTCCATTATAGCCCTCGTCTGATACTTAATGCCAGGCTTGCATGATTCGTTATATTCCTGTCCAAGGCAAATGTTGCCATAAGTTGGCCGCCCACCTTGTTTCTATATCTGCAGCCCTCACCACATGCACATCAAGATTAGTCACTGGAGCTCAAAGCACACTTCACACAATCACTGCACGAACAAAAAAGTTCAGTGACGCACTAAGGAAGTGTGTAAGAATTTTGTTTATGATGGAATCCTTACTTTATATGGGGGGTTGCTGCCTTGGATAACATGAGATAATGGCTGGTTGCTGGATCTGTCTGCGTGAGAGAGTTTCTGTGTGCATGCATCTCCAGCAACATCTGAGCCAGGTGAGTAGTGCAGAACAGAAAAACATAAAAAATATGTGCTGAAATAAAGCACCAATAAAAACAGAGGGTAATCAAATAAAATGTACGCGATTCCCTACTTACCCGTTATAATGTTATTTTCACAAGGTAAACTGGCCTCTGGTTTTGCACTTGAGGCATTACTTTATTGAAGCTAACGAGAAAATCTATCCCACCCAAATATTTTTCTTGTAACAACAAACAACATTAAGCTACAGGAATCTTGATTTTGAAATTAAAATGACCATAAACACGTACACGACGACTAAAATACAAATTATAGCATTATTCTATTGCCAAGTGAAGTCTGCACACATGTAACATTGCTCATTCTATTAAATCTAATAAAATAAAAAAGGAATACTGATGAAGACGTAAAGCTGAAACATATTAAATATGTTCTATTAAGTGAACCCACTGAACTGGTAACTGAACTAAACTGGGAACAATGTCTGCAGACTTTATACTTCAAAAGAGTTATGCAGGAGCCAGTGTTTGCACCTGCAAGACTAATCAACACAAAAGTGTGTAGTGCTTTCAATCATTTTCAAACTGCAACATCATCCACATAACTTGCAGCTGTCCTATATAATTACACCATCAAACATTGGAAGGATGGGGTTTACAAAAAAACTCATCAGTGCCCAAGATGGCTGCCACATATTGGTGGCTCAGTAAGCTGTGATCAGAAGGTTGAATCATTGAGTAACAGTGTTAACCCTCAGCAAATTAAAGACATGATGAAAGGACTGAATTAGGTCTGAAGTAGACACTTTGAGGAATAAAAAAAGATTTCAGGCTGAAATAGGCTTTATTAACTATACAGTTCCTTTGTCTCATATCTTCAGAACAAAACTAAAGAAGTAAACAGAGTTTTTAAAAAGAAGAAGAAAGACAGGAAGATACAGAAAGAGCAAAATAAACTATGATCTTACTTGGATCTGATTTGGAGAAAGTGTCCATGTCGAGCAGATTTCTGTAGAAGGAGAAAAGGACACCTTTTTAATTACACAATATTTAACTTATAATTAATACACTAAATTGCCAAAAGATTGCAGACACCTGGTCATTCGTACGGTATGTGCTTTTTGAGCATCACACTCCACATTTAAGGGGGTATGGGTGTAAGACAATGTTATGCCAGATAAAGGCAAGAGTTGATAAGCGTCAACTATACTCGTCATTTAATCGTGTCTCTTGGCCTTTACAATCTAATTACCTGTGATTAGGACAGGAGGGAGCAGCCATGAAACATGACATGACAGTATCAGGGGTGAACTGTGACACACACGCGGGCACCCAAAGACACTTAAAACCATACTGACAACATTCCAAACCTGCGCACACTCCCACACACACACAAACCTACGCACAGATATACCCACAGTCACCCACACACACGCTCAAAGACACACAGACACAAATAAAAACTCATTGTCAGCATTGTTAACATGTGCACACACATACACACACACACACATAAAATATGAAAACTGAGTACATTTGACACAGAGTTTTACATTCCCAATACTTGCCATTGTAGATACTTAAAGTGTTGCAAATTCATCTGTTTTGTCCGAAACACAAAAATATGTCAAGTTCCCTCTTAAACACAACCCTGGTCTGGGATACTGTAATGTGTGTGTATGTGTGAGTATGTGTGAGTGTGTGATGTCTTCCCACCCTGTGGGTTAGTACATGAGGCATTCGTGCTAACAGGCTTCTGGCACTGCGGGAGCAGAGGAGGTGACTAAATGAGGAGACAGAGTTCTCCGTTTGGTCCTGATTTGGGCCTCAGCTAGGTGAGGACATCCATTACGAACATCTACATTTACTCAGCATACTGGAAACACCAAATGAGCTTAATGATGTCGAATGCACGCAGCAGAAACACTTTACAGACCATTTTGTTATTTGATATTTTATGAGGAGAGCCATAAGGACCTACATTTACTCCATACACCACCAACAGAGATGATGTTAGAGACACACTAAATTTAAAAGCCATTTTCACTTGATTTCTAGCAATCGGCACTAAAGAAGAAACAGGCCCGAGCTGCAATGTGCCATGCATCAATTGTAAAGAACCCTGTCAGACTTGTACTGCTGATGGGACCAAAAAAATAAATAAATATTTACACAGTATTTGCATCATTCCCATTCATCCCCTATGAACATTAATTAATGGGTCACAGTCACATTGCCTGCCTCATCATTTTGTTTACAAATACATTTTTAGAAATATATATAGTGGCATTTTTAAATATTTTTATCTCTGGTAGACCTCAGCCAGTTGGATTGTGTGAAAGTCGCAGGTGGATTTTTCAGCTCTGGATTATCACAGTGCCTTCTGACTGACAGGAGAAATAGGCTTGCAGGCTGTAATTTCTAATGCTGCTAAAGATGCATTAAGGTGCTTTCACACCTAATTGTCTATTTACCGAGTCTGAATCAAAATGAAATTGATAATTTTGATTTGCTTTGCGATTTAGTTTGGTTTTGTTTCACAAGCTAAATGCAACTGAACAAAATGACAAGCAAAATACACTGGCAATTAAAATATTGGCTCCGCAATACAGGGCTGGAAAAGGTACAAAACAGGGAGGAAAGGAAACAAATCGTTGCCAAGTGTGCATAAAAATAAAAAAATCACCACAGAAAACCAATATTTTGCACTACATAAGCTATTTTACATTATTTATTAATTATATACTACTTTATTCTTTCTATCAACATCTGCAGCTTATCATTTGCCTCATTCTGAGATACAGTGCAATGCTCAGTTTATTAGCCTGCAACCTAAAATCCACAAAAGTTTAGATGATTATTTGAAACTTGACCATTAGTTTTGGTCCATATGTAAATGTTAAGGCTCACCACTTTCATTAAAAAGTGGAAAATTCACCAGAGCTCAGTTCCAATGGATTAAACCTTGCATATTTTAAGAGGACCCCAGCTAAACCTGTGATTTGCAATGCTATCAAATCACCAGGGACGTCATTTCAACCTATGAGATAGAGTCAGTTGGGTCGAACCTGCAGATGTGTATGTGTTTAATTAAACTTGATTTGCAATATACATAAAATGCATCACACAACAGACTTTTAATAGTGGAATCAGTCATTTTGGAGTTTAGCAGAACTAGACACAATGTATCCCCACATTCCAAAATGGTGTGTGTGATACATCCTTAAAAGCTGTAAGAACATTATTCTGTGCAGTACAGTAAATAATAAAAAGAATAACATTTCTAATATTTAGGTTTATAGTTCAACAGTAAATTTCTGCTAAACCATTTACACATGGAAAAACTTAATGGAAATGTCTTAAAATGTTGTCCAATTGATCTAGTATTTTCTATTATTGAATTACAAGATTACAAGACCAAACAATATTATTAAATGTTTTTAAAGCATTTGTTCTACAATTTGATTCAAAGCATGTATTCATATAAGCTTTGTATGAGTAATAATATGTTTAATTATCTTGTATTTGTTTAAAATATAATATTAAATATAACATATAATAATGTAATAACTCCAATTGCCTAAATTTTTTTTTGTAGTATATACTAGATACTAGATAGTAGTATATACTACACAAGGTCCCCTGGTGGTCTAGTGGTTAGTATGCGGCGCTCTCAACACTGCGGCCCGGGTTCGATCCCCGGTCAGGGAACCAACCCCAGCCACTCTTAGTGCCGGTCTCAAGCCCGTATAAATGGGGAGAGTTGCGTTAGGAAGGGCATCCAGCATAAAAACATGTGCCAAATCAAACATGCGGATGATCTGCTGTGGCGACCCCTAATGGGAGAAGCCGAAAGAAAGTCAAGTCAAGTTTATTTGTATAGCGCTTTTCACAACAGACATTGTCTCAAAGCAGCTTTACAGAAATCAACAGTCAAGGTGAACGGTTTGCATTTATCCCTGATTAGCAAGCCAAGGCAACAAAAGTTATATACTAGATGCATGGCTAGCACAGGTCCACATATGTTAAATGTCCTCATTATCTTACTTTTTTTTTAATAGAACCTGTCTACAACATTCATACCTTCACTAGGACATGTGATTTTGGTCTATTTCTTTTCAGCAGACACTCGAGGAAAGCGCTATCTGCAGTCCTTTACATACACACTCTCACAGATGTCGGTAAATGGCTTGGTGTCAATGTAAGTGGCTTGAAGAGAATGTCATCGTCCATACTGACAATTTTACTCTCAAAATGGCTCACAACCTCAAATGACTGTGACGTTGTTGTGATTCAAACTCTCAATCTCTCAGACAATAGGGCGAACACTTTCTTTGTTGATAGTGACCGGATATAAAAAAAGAAATTTGTGCAGGGGAGACCAATAGTCTAGACAGTTCCCACTAATATCAAATGCAGATACTGAGACTTGATTAAGGCAGTACATTGCAGTACATTGATGGTACCACATATAAAAGACATGCTGTCTGTAAGTTTAATCCCCATATTATGCTCTTTACTATCATAATACAACATATAATGTCATCAGCTGTCTGGGCTGTACTGTTTCTAATGGCTACAGGAGCCTGGAGGCTAGAGGACTTCCACCTGATGTGCTAATCTGAATCTCAAACACTTCACTAAGTATTACAAAGTAAAAAAGGAAGAAAGAACTAAAACTGCACGACTTCTTTCCTTATACTGTCTTATGAGTTTCAGTGAACTAGAAAGACAGAAGTGAATCGAGCATTAGGGCACGGTATATTTCTTTTATAGGAGAAAAAAGAAAAGTAAAAAAGGGTGAGAGACACAGAGGTTTGCATATACAGAAATGTGTAAGTATTAAAACAATATCTCAAATTACAGAAGACTGGACACTAGACAGCAATATTGATATAATAAAGCATCTAATATGTTAATATTAATGAAATAAAACATTCATAATGTTTTCCAAATGAGGAAATTTGCATGAATTTCCTGACAGGATAGTATTTGGAAGATATTTGGGATAATCAGCTAAATAAATCGAGCATTTAAAAAGAGCTATTTATACATAACTGTTGTAATTAGTGATCTTAGTGAGAAGTTGGTTTAAAAAAAACTAAATCTTCTGTCAGCTGGTTAACACTTATTGTGACGACCCAACATACCACAGTCTAATTGTGCTCATTCTGCAGCATATAAACTAAATAAATTGTAATAAATTGTAATATCTAGTCATCTAGTAAAGTTAACTAGAGAAACTACAAGCTCTGACTTTACAGCATACTTTTTTTTACAAAAGTTTTCATTATCATGCTAGGCCATCAATCCTCACCTTATCTTTCTTTCGGCCTCTCCCGTTAGGGGTCACCACAGCGGATCATCCGCATGTTTGATTTGGCACATGTTTTTACGCTGGATGTCCTTCCTAACGCAACCCTCCCCATTTACCCGGGCTTGGAACCGGCACTGAGAGTGCATTGGCTTGTGCAACCCTAATGGCTGGGGTTGGTTCCCTGACCGGGGATCGAACCCAGGCCACAGCGGTGAGAGTGCCGTATCCTAACCACTAGACCACCGGGGAACCAATCCGCACCTTATTTAAAGAGAGTTAAACCACCACCAAATTCATGTCTGAAACGTGTAACAAATTTTGAAGGACAAAAATCCACAAAAGCATACCAAACAAAAAGAGTTCTTCATTCCTTAACTCATCCTATCATTATCTCTAAAGCTAAACTAACTTCACAGCAGTGTAATGATACAAATTCCACAACAGCATGAATCGAACAATGATCATTCAAAAGCCTCCTAACAAAATAGAAAATTGTATAAATATCTAACCAGTCCATCAAGAAAAAATATAACAGCCCATCATGCCTGAACACTTTTTGTCCTATTCTGGCTTATACATGGCTCTTGCTTGCTTGTGCTCTTTCTCACTCTCTTTCTCCAGAATGGCTGCTGATCACAGTGTAGAACGATGAATTTCATGTGAAAAGTTGGGGCGTGATAATGTTTGACAAATCTGAGCTGGCACATGATGCATGCATACAAATTTCCTTCAAATTCTGATTTGACACCCCTGACAGTGCTCACTGACTATTATTATTACAGTACTGTCAAGATGTCTCACCAAACCACTTTTTTTTTTGTCAGAAAAAAAAAAATCAGGGAACGAAAGATTTTCTCAGCACTATTTTACATTTCAACTGAGAGTAGGAGCTTCGACAAGAGGTAAAGAATCGTATTTAACTGTGACTTCAGAAATGAGCAGCAAAATGTATTTTGGCATCATCCAAGCTTCTGTAGTTAGATTACAGCAACGCAACTATAAGATTATTACCTGCCAGTAAGAATGAAATCTAAATCACTTCGGCTTTATTGTGTTTGCTCTTATTGATCTTGCACCCTCATATATTTACAGAGCGACTACTTTTTATTATGCTCGTGTGTATCAGAGATCTTTAGACAAGTAACTTCCATGTTCCATGTTTTATGATCATGATTTTAAAAAACTACTACGATGTAGTTGTGATTGTGATATCACAAAGACTTAGTAGTGACTCTGTCTTAGTAGTAAAGGTAAACTTGTTACTTGTCACATGTACATTACAAGACTGTGAAATACTTTCTTTGCATATCACAGAGATGTGAGGAAGCTGGGGTCAGAGTCAGCCATTATACAGTGCCACTGAAGCACACTGTGCCTTAGTAATGACTGCACTTAGTAATGACTGTAACTTAGTGGTAACTATGCCGAGGGTATAGAACAGTCTCTCATGGGAAATCATGTGTGCCACAGTTTTTAAATAAAAATGTTAGATTAATATTTTTCCAGAATGTGATTTTGTCATGTATTATATATATTATCAATGCTTTGTTTTTTGGTGGTCAGTTGTTTCTGTATACCTGTTTGATACAAACATTTTTATCTATGTTTATCTGATATCTTTTTTACAGATCTTTTTTTTTTTATTTTTTTACTTTGGTAAAAAAAAAACTGCTTTAAAAATGAGGGTTGGGGTAAATATTAAACTGAGGAGATCATTAAATCTCTCTGAAAATCATCATGACAGAAATATCCTGTGGTGACTTTAATCCATAAGCCGAACGGTGCCTGTGGCAGTAGGTGTGGGAGCGAACCTCGCCTTTGGAATCATTACAGCATCCCGAGTGTGAGACTGTGGAAAAGCACACTGTGTGTATGAGCAGTGAGAAAAAGGAACTCTTTGTGCTGCTGTGACACCTCATACAGCGTACTTAACCCCTGAGAGTGACACAGTAGCAAACTTAAACCTGAGCACTACACGAGTGACAAAAGCAGATAAAAAGAAACAGACTGCTCTTCTGTCCTCCATTGTGTTTTTTAATCTCTGTGTCGAGTAGTTTTTTCTCACAACACAGCATCGTTTAGCCCAATGTGTCATTTGGCACAGGTTTAAAAAAGGTTTCAAATCTAAAACTGAAAAGGGCTGTGGGACGCTGCACCTGAAAATATCCTCTCCGGGTAGCATATGAACAAAGCAGGAGATACTCCAGGCAATTCACACTTACTATCAATCTCACTTGTGACTTTCTCTCCCTTCCTCTCTTTCTTAAACACACACACACACAAACAGAAATAATTGTTGTCCTTTAATGACTGAAAGACACTAAAGAGAGATATATACAGTACACTTTCCCACTTTCTTGTATAAGACTATAACATACCATCTGCTGGATACATCCACTCATCCACCTAACCACTCTCCTACCCACACACACACACACACACACATACACACATACACACAAACACACACCCTTAGTAAACAAACCCAACAGACCATCTCTGTTGCTCTCTTTCCCTAAACGAATGAGCAGGACAAGTGGTCTTTTAATGCAAGACACTCCTCTGGAACTGTACAAAGATAATTCACCCCTTCTCCATTTTTCCTGTCTCACCATCACCCCTAGTTTTTCATTTACTGGTAAATGTTGGGAGATGAGTGCACTCTTTAAAGTAACATTTTTGCTAAAGCTTATGACTGCAAATTTTGTTTCAATTGGAATAATCTACTTATAATTTGTCTGAAAAAGCTACTCTTTGAGAACATGATAGAGACGTGTATCATAAGAGACAGCTACTGAAAAGAAAGACAGAAGGGAATATCGAGTATATAAAAAAGAATGAAAAAAAACCCCCACTATTCTCAGATTTGGATGCTCCACCCCTGGAAGCATCTTTTTTCTTTTTTTTTTTTACACTTGTCTGGCTTCTGAAGGTGAGATATAGTTACAGAAGATAGAGACAGGTACAGGATAAAGGGGACAAATCAGAAGAGAGAAACAGGGAGAGTAAGACAGCTTCAGGAGCCCTTATGGCAAAGGAAGAGCAGTTTGTTTAATTAAAGCCCAGACACCCAGCAGCCATCAGGCTCCTGTTGGGCCGCAGCATGAAAACCCAGAGACAGAAGACAGACGAGTAGCAGAACAAACGAGAAGGCTACTGCTGAGACACCTTGTTATTTAAAGTGGTACAGTCAGTGGTGTAGGCGTGTGTGTAATTGGGAAATTAAAAATTATTTGCATAAGGCAGTGTCTGCTAAACACAGAAAGGCTTTAACAAAGAATCTAGTCAGTCGTATGCTCAATGTCCTTCCACATAACTGCTCTAAAAAATGTGTTTATATATATATATATATATAGAGAGAGAGAGAGAGAGAGAGAGAGACAGAAAGTATCTCACAAAAGTGAGTACACATTTCAGCCAGGGACAATATTATAGAAATTTTACGATATTAGAGTAGTGCATGTGGCGCTTGTATAGCAGTACAAATTTACTGTGCCTCTGAAAAAAACTCAACATACAGCCATTATTTTCAAAAGCGATGCCAAAAAAAAAGTGAGTACACCCTAAATTATAACAGCTAAACATGTATGTCATTTAGCCATTTAACCATGCAAACCACATGTTCTATTCATCATGTTCTTGTTTTTGTCTACTAGACAGGACCCTACAAATGTGTGTACTTTGTATTACAGCATTTACTTTGTATTACAATTTGGTGCTTTGAGTACAATTCTCTTATACTGACCACTGGATATTCAACATGGCACCTCGTTGCAAAGAACTCTACACAAAGACGGCCTAGGCTACATAAGAAGATCGGTAAGACCCTGAAACTTAGTTACAGTACAGTGGCCAAGGTCATATGCATAAAGGTTCCAGGCCCCGCAAGGGTCGATCATAGAAGTCGAGTCCTCATGCTGTGCTTCCTGTGCAGGGGCTGGCTTTAAAAAACATGAGCATGAGTGCTGCCAGCATTGCTTTAGAAGTTGCAGAAGTGGAATGTCCGCTTGTCAGTGCTCAGACTATATGCCACACACTGTCCCAGAAGGAAGTCTCTTCTTAAGCTGGCTTACAAGAAAGCCCGCAAACAGTTTTCTGAAGACAACCTGTCCAAGAGCATGACTTACTGGAACCATGTCCTGTGGTCTGATGAGACTAAGATAAACTTGTTTGGTTTAGATGGTGTCCAGCATGTGTTCTAATGCCCTGGTGAAGAGTACCAAGAAATTTGTGTTTTGCCTACAGACAAGCATGGTGGTGGTAGCATTATGGTCTGGGGCTGCGAGAGTGCTGCTGGTACTAGAGAGCTGCAGTTCATTAAGGGGGAAACATGGATTCCAACATGTACTGTAACATTCTGAATTAGAACATGGTGCCCTCCCTTCTGCTATACAGCAGTTTTCCAATGATGGTAATGGAGTTGCCAAGTATGTCTCCAGACCTGAACCCTATTAAGCACCTGTGGATCATCCTCAAATGGAAGGTATACCAGCGCCATGTGTCTTACATCCAGCAGCTCTGTGATGTCATTATGAAAGATCAATGGTGGACAGTAAAAAAAGTAAATGTAAATGTTCATTACTGTACTTAAGTACTTAAGTATTTCTGTTTGGGGAGACTTTTACTTTAACTTCACTACATTTTAAAGTCAAATATTGATTCATGTTGATCAAAATATATTAAACTAGTTTCACCTGAATAGTCTTAACCCCAAAACATCTCAGCATCAGTTCATTGTAGACGTCATCGAATGCAAAATGGTTGAAACAGTCGTCATCGTCTGTGATTTTAAATATCTATTCAACCTTTTTTTTTGTAAATGTGTTAAATCGATGAATTGTGCACATGAATCTCAAATGTCACTAATGAAGGCGAGTGAACAGCATCAGATCATCCAATAATTAACAAGTGAATCTTGTGAACCTTCAATTGAAGAGTATATACAGACAGAGCAAAAACACAGAATTATACATTCTGAACAACTGAGAAACAAACATTTATAATACAGTAAAAATGTGAATCCTGTACGGTCTCTTGCAATATAAATGAAATTTGCGATCAAATAAATGAATTTGTGCTGCTGAAATTTATAGATGCCGTACAGAAGGAATTCAAATTTTGTGCATTTTCAGTCAATGTGATCCAAACCATAGTTTATATCAAGAAATCATGAAACCAACATGTTTAGTCATGTTGTCAGAACATGATGTCAATGACAAAGGGACTTTTTATTCTGATGGGAATGACTTGTTCATTGACACAAATTCATACTTTTTGAGAAATGAACAAAGAATTTTAAGAAAAGTACAGGCTTTTGCAAGAAATGTAATGTTTTGGGCTGTTTGTACAAACTGTTTTGAAAATGCACTTAACTAGGTTGCAAATATTAAGGATGATTCGAGAAATGTTTCAAAGCAGCTCATATGGCAGTCATTATAGCCATAATAAATCCTAGTACTTGGACACTTTGGTACATATGAAGGGAAATACTTTTGTATTTTTTCTCAAGTGAAAGTTTAAAGGAAGCACATTTCTAGTATATTTTCTAGTATCTCTATCCTCCATTGTGGAAGAGTGAAAGAGGATCTAGCAACAACCTGGGCAGCTCTGGTGAATTCCATGCCCGGGAGGATTAAGGCAGTGCTGGATAACAATGGTGCTTTACAGTTTTTACATGTTCTCTCTGTGTGTACTCACTTTTGTTGCCATGGCTGCATGCTAAAATATCTTTAGTAGTTAGATATTAGTATGTTTGGTTATTTTGAAATCTATACTGCTATACAAGCTGTACATTGATTAGTCTAAAGTATATCCAATTTTCATTTCTATAGTAGTGTGCACTGAGAACATATAATATGTTTGCTGAAATGTACTGAAATACTTTTGTGAGTAATGAGAAACTGTATACATTTTATATATGTATACTGTATATATTATAAAATATAGAAATCTTGCACTCAGTATAATGTTAATGCTTTGGGCTCAAACAAGCCTTTATGTATAGGTATTTTATTTTAATAAAGGTATTTCCAATTGACAAGCCAGTGCTTTCCCTTAGAGAGCATTACTTGATCTTGCTTATGCTTGTATTCCTTCTGTCATCTTAACTCATGATGGTAAAAACTGAAATAGCTCCATATTTAAAATGCATTAATTTCTATTAAGAATTAAGTTAAGAATTCTCTATCAACAATCTAAGCAGAATTAAGCAGTGATAATTAGTATTTTTGAGAAATATATACAAAATGAAAGAAAAATATAATAACTCATATTTTATTGCTTGACAATGATGTAAAAGGTAAAGGAGCTTGTCACATCTACATTATAGCACATTGAAATTCTTTCTTTGCATATCCCAGCAATGCTAGGAAGCCGGGGTCAGAGCACAGGGGCAGCCATGATAGAGCAACCCAGGAGCATAGGATGCTAAGGGCCCAATAGTGCCAGCTTGGCAATACTGGGGCTTGAAACTTCTGATCAGTAACCCATAGCTGAAATGAAATACCAGCTCCCACTACCAGATAGTTTAAAACAAAGTCTGGATAAACAATGGTCTATCATTTGGAACAATGGTAAATTAGGTACAGTGGAACCCGGTTATGTCGATGTCCTAGGGGACGGCAAAAAGCTTAGAGATAACCGATGATCGAGATAAACGAAAACCAATATGGCGGCAATATATTAACGTGCTTGAAATTTCTTTATGTACATGATGTGCCTTAATAAATGAGAATGCATATGCACGAGTTTTTGGAGGTTTTTTACACAACAGCGTTGCCGCAATTTGTTTGATGAAGGCATGCTATAAAAATGTACATACATGTTTGTTTACATCAAAAGGCAAATGTACACCTACTAACAGCAGAGATTTACCAGTATACAATACAAACCACCGTCGATCTCAAAACAAACATTTATTATATTCTCCAACATTGCAAACACAAAGATCGCTCATAAAATCACAAAAAACGTGCGGGGTGTAGTTCGTTTTTCAAAAAGCTAACCAGTGTCAAAATTTAATTCTTGAGTTATTTCACTCTGACACACAGCTCTAAAAAGTATCCTAACCCTGTAGCATCTGTAAGGCTTGATTTTTCCGCCACTTCCGCGAGTTCTTCTGCGGCTGCAGATATATACGCGATTTTCGCGTATATAAGAAAATACATAACAGAAAATTTTACGTACCCCTCACCCAGGGTGCATCTTATATACGCGAAAATACGCTAGTGAGATGGTGTCATGGCAAAAGCCGGCGATTGGTCATGCGGATCAAGATAACCGACGTTAAGTGGCAAATTTGCCCCCCCTTGTGCTCGAGATATTAGGGTTCGTCAACATAAAATAATTGACATAAACGATTAAAAAATTCTAAGACAAAACCAGAATTTAGCGGTTCCACTTCAAAAACGTCGACTTAATAGGGTTGGCGAGTTAACCGATGTCGAGATAAGTGGGTTCGACTGTATTTGGAATCAAGGGTGATCACGAATTGTGCATTGCAAACGTCAGGTGAGTGCAACTCAGACAGGTATTACAACTTGGTGATGAGTAAACCAAGCATGCTGTCCCAGCTTTTCTACCCAGCTGCTGTGATGTGAGTTCGAGATCGATAACAAGTGCAGGAAAGTCGCTAACATCTGCTTAAAAGCCTCTAGATTTGTCGCTAGTCACATATTTGGAATAAAGTCATTAAGTGGATGTAACATTACATGTATTTGTGATATCCAACAGTGTGAGGCCCACTATTACATATAAATATAGAATATTGATTGGGTGCAAAGCATAGAGTATTGCATAGATAAAAGAGTAGTAGCCATCCCGATCCTGAAATTACATTTAGTTCACCAATTAAAAGCGTTCACAAGTGAAAAATCTGGATTTTTTGTTCAGAAGATTTTGTTATAGGCGATGTCCTATTTTGCTTTTCTTTATTGATCCACTTTGTAAGTCAGACTTTGACACTAAAAATGTGTTGTTATGTGTGGTGCTAAAACATAGCACTAAAAAAACTGAGACAGAGACGTGGAGATCCATCAGCTTGGCTGGTGTCTCTCCTTGTTGCTCCCGATGGGATCTCGGCCCGGTGGGCCGGCAACCATTGCCATGGTAAC
Organism: Silurus asotus; assembly: GCA_024362625.1. Taxonomy (NCBI): domain Eukaryota; kingdom Metazoa; phylum Chordata; class Actinopteri; order Siluriformes; family Siluridae; genus Silurus; species Silurus asotus. The sequence goes on along the minus strand of MU551697.1, from coordinate 3,009,118 downwards.
GGTCAGCCAATGAAGCGTGTTTGCTCTCTGACTGACACTTGCTCTTTTTCTTCTCTAAGAGATAAGCAGCTCAATAAGGGATGATGAACCAGAGCTGTAATACATGCCATAGACAGACTATCGTTCAGCAGTATGTCTGGAGGAATCTCTCCATATCTCTTTATCTTCCCCCAATCTACCTCTCTTTTGTCTCTCTCCCTTCATCTTTAGTCCAATTAGCCCCATATCTGCCCACATATGACTTTAATTAAGCATGCAAATCTCCCACTCTGGTTTGCTGGCGAAGGTGGCTCATGGCTGCCTACTTTTGACAGCATTATCTTGGCGACCCGCAGAGCTTGTGATGGCCCCTGGTGAGTCTCTGTGACAAGGGAATGGAGGGAGGAGAGAAAAAAACGAGCTGCTTTTCTATTAAGGATGGATGGACTTTATGATTTCACACAATGCATTGAACTCAATTAAAACATAACAACAGATTTCACATTTAAAGATGTGCTTGCAGGAAATTTGAAGACTTCAGAGAGATTTTTTGGAGATTGTAAACTTTAGAGTATATTACAGTTTGCAATAATTTGTCCCTATACCATCTGAATATGATAAAAAAATAACTGTTCTATTCTGACATTACTTTTCCTAGGAACTCTGTCATGCTTTTCTATTTGTTTATACATCACAGCATCCAGCATCTGCATATGTGGGTTATGTAGTAGATTAAAATATGTGGTTTAACATTGTTAAATGTTGCCGCACAGAAGCAGAGAGAGCAGTTTTCATTGCAATCTTTTGACATACACTATATGGACAGAGGTATTGGGACACCGGACTTTTCTAGCCATATGTGGCTCTTCCCGAACCGTAACTACCTCAAAGTTAGATACACCAAATTGTACAAGATGTTTTTGGATGGATTAGAATCCTAAGAGGAACTAGGAGGAACTAGGAGACCCTTTGTGCTCCACTGCACAAAGTGAGCTCAATGAAGATAGGGTTTACATGGGTTATAATGGAAGATCTTGAGTCGCCTGCCAAAGAGCTCTGACCTCATCCATATTGCACACCTTTCAGATAAACTGGAATGCTGACTGCCCCCATGCCCCCATGCCCCCTCACCATACATCAGTACATGATTTTATTAACACCCCTTGTGGCTGAATGAGCACAAATCTCCACAGGCACACTCCAAATTGTAATGGAAAATCTTCCCAGAAAAGTGAAGTTTATTATAACAGCCAGAAGGAAACCCAACAAAATGTATGTTCAGTCAGTTTAAAGAAGGAAAGACAACACTGCATAATTACACTTATCATTTTGCTGTTTAATATGATCAATATTAAAATTAAGATTTTGATTCAAAAATGCATTATATGCCAAATTCTCTCTGTTTTCTTTTTTTTATCAATATAATTAAAGGCTTATGGTTCCGTAAATATAAGTACTAATTACAGCTGTTTGCCATAATTATCATATACAAACTTGTTTGTTTAGGGGTTAAAAGATTAGTTTTTTCCCAAAACACTTCTGACACATCTGTTTTCTTTTTAATGAAGCAGATTACATGCCAGTAGGATTAAATCTCTGAGTCTAAAGGCATTCTCCAACTAATGAGCATTAGCTCGAGGAGCAGGAAATCTATTTTAGTGTTAAATTTGAAGCTTATCTGATTTTAAAGATGATCAGGTCTAATTCAGGAGGAAAAGTAGGTTTACACAGCATTTTCTTCAGCCTGAATCTGAGTTGTATTAATTGCATAGATTGCATTTTTCCTGCAAAGAGAACACAACTCACATTTTTAAAACATATTTTGTTGTGGTTGAATTTGGGGTGAAAAAAAAAAAAAAAAATTATATATATATATATATTTAAAAAATCATATTCAGCAACACAAATGCAAAAATAAGCAGTGTGGATGAAGCTCGATGTTTCCTGTGTCTCCCTCTGCTCTGTTTGATATCACAACAACCCTTTTCTTCCTTTCTATCACTTGATTCTTTCTATCTCTCTCCTTGCCACATGACCCACATAATGCCTCCACGGAGAATACAACAACTCACTGAACTAGATTCTGAGGCCACCTCAAACTCCCTCTCAAAAACACTCTCCCTTCTACCATCTACAATACAAGAGCCTGTCAGGGTGGGAGGCGCCAGAAGACAGGCACTGATACTGATCCAATACATAAGTGTTTTAAAATAAGAAGCACCAAAAACTAAAATACAAAAAAAACTATTTTGCAGCATGGTGCATGTGAATTTTACTAGCCAGTGACTGCACAGGAATGTGTCATGCATGTAGACATCAATGTGCTTTTACACAAATAAGCATGCTTGCGCACACACACACACACACACACACACACACACACACACACACACACACACACACACAATCTCACAGTCAACAGCAAGATGGTTGGAACATTCTCAGTGCTTCTGTGCCCTGCCCTAATTTTTCTTGACAAGAAAATGTGAGCTGAACAGAGACATCACACCACACACACACACACACACACACACACACACACACACACACCATTATGTTCGGGTCAGAACCCTGCCACACTATTATACACAATGTATTTTTGCGATGATTTTGGTCACAATAACCAAAGGCTGACAGGCAATTTTCTTTAAAAGGGATCCCAACTTGTTAAACAAATTAATAGCAAGAATACAATCAAAAGAAGGCCCAAAATATTACCATGCTGGAAAACCCAACATGAACCAGGCCACAATTAAATTAATCTAACATAATACAACATTGCCTGATGCATTTTTAAACCAGCATTAAAATTCCTTTAATTCTTGTATAACCAATTCTAGCCACTGTGGGACACCAAAAACTCTCACTCACTAACTCTCACTCTCTCTTATTTTTTTTTTTTATCTCACAAACACTAGCTGGAGCTCAGGACTGAACCATGAACCCTGGAGCTATGAGATAACATGAGTATCTGCTACACCAACTGTAAAAAGGTTTTACAGTTTTATTGACCACAGACATTCTTCAATTGTTAACACCAGCAATACTTTTTTTCTCACCTTAAAGCAATCCATATTCTATAACCACCTCTGCGTTTGTGTAGGTTAGTACGTTCAATTCTTTTAGGTTTTTTTCTCAATTGAGGCAATTTTATATAATACACTCACAGAGTTGTGTGCTGTGACTGCTGTAAATGTTACCTGGCTATTAAATGTTTTTTTTATTATTTGGAGGGGGTGGGGGGCTGGAAGACACGTTCCATTTAGATTCTTAACCTCAATTACTAATTAATAATTAACTATTACTTGTACTATGCTATTTCGAAAAAGAAAGCTGACCTATCTGGCTATGTGTCAAAAGATCTTAATGATCAAATGAATGTTATAATGGATGTAATTTTAACATTTTATTCTAGCACCAGCCCCGAACACGCAGCTACCATGTAAAAAAAAAAAAATTGAATGAAAAATTTTCTGAATAAACAACCAAAGGAAAACGGTTTGCATTTTTTTTGTTCAAATGAAGCATTGACTAGTTGCTTGGCCTTTCCTCCCAAGTAAATGAAACAAGCCAAATTGAGCATGCTGGTTATCCTGACATGTTCTTGTTGAGTGTTTTGTGAGTGTCCTGATGAGCCAGTAGAGAGATTTATGAGGCTATTAACTCGAAAAATTGGATTCCCATTAATAACTCTCCAAACCCATTCCAATCACTCAGTATAATAACCACTATCATTTTTGTCATATTGTACTCTTCTAAATATTGCAAACAAACGATTATACCACACACACACACACACACACACACACAAACAGACACACACACCCCGTTCTGCACATATCCTGCAGTATTACCACTCTATGTATGCATGATGCACATATTTACAAACATATTATTTTACATAAGAAACAAGCCTGTCCAGTCTCAGCATTCAAATCGAACTCATTGATGTGCAGCCCACATTAGAAAACTGTACGCTTACAAAGTTATATCGATTTCATGACATTTCATTTTGAAAAAAAAGAAGGAAAGCAGCTGAAATAACATTTTTCAATTTATACTGATTTTTCTTTTTTTTTTTACTGTTAGGAGGTCAGAAAGAATGGATTGTAATCACTGTGTGCATCTGCTGGCTGACATGTATTTATCTCTATATTTTTACTGCAGCTGTTTGGGATCAATTAAACCAAAATATGACAAACAATACCAGATTGTCTTAACGCCTCCATGCCACATGGGAAACTTTCCATTTGCTGCTATCTTTAAATCGACAGGATAAAAACAGGCCGTGTAACGTGCACGAGGAACAAAACAAAACCTGCGAAATCGCACTTTTAAAAGCTCAATCAAACCAGTACAATGAAGCAAGTGTGCTAATGCCTGCACTAACACTAGCACCGGTCATGTGAATGAGAAATTCCAGAAGCATCCAATGTCATTCTTTATCTCAAATGTGGCAGATTGGCAGATCCAAGGCATTCAATATTCAGGGGAGGAAGGCATAACTTGAATGGATTTGAAACGAATAGCCCAATTGCTCGTCAGGGCTGTCAACGACTTAGAAAGAGCTGATAGATGGATAGGAACAAAAAAGAAAAAAAAGCACTTCACACTTCATCTTGTCAGCCATGGATGCCTGATTTTCCTTCTATAACCGTAAATCATTTATCCTCAATTCACATTTTCATAAGCAAAACACAGTCAGGAATCAAATAAAATGAACTTCATCCACCTCTTGACCGTGATTCGGCAAGGTGCCTATTTTTAGCCTTAAACTGGCTTTTCAATAGCAGTACCATTTTACAAATCGAAAACTCACAAGCCATTTATAACTATTATAATTTAGAAATGCACTATGGATTAATACATTTTCTTGCACTTCACAGTTAATTCATCCTATTGTGTAATTCGTCATGCTCTATTTTACATCAGTGTTCGATTAAATAAGACGGTGTCTTACAGTGGGCCTGGAATTTCTAAATAGAGTATGAATAATTTATAGAAATATGTGACTCGAAGAAATGAATTGGATCTTGGTGGGATGAGCTCAAACACTTGAATCATACGCACGCTGGCACCCGCACATGAACGCACACTGCCCCGATGCTTAGCTTGGCTCTTTGAGAAGCTTTTGTCTGTGCAGCTGGTAGAGTGTTTTAGACAGAGCAGTGGGAAAGCCATGGGGAGGAATGCAGGCTGAGGGCAGGAGACCCCTGTGTTTTTACACAGCCGTGCCACACTGGAAGAATAAAGTGCTCTGCTATGTGACCTGGCTGGAAATGAATTCATCAGCTGCCCTCTCAGTTTCACTGTGACTCGACTGATCATACCACAGCAGCCCTGTATATCAAAAAATTGCCAAATTGTTGACCTGTTTATTTCTTCTTTTTTTCAATTTAGGTCTTTGCTCTTCTTCTGCCTCTTTTCCCTAATAAAACAACTTATGAGCAAGAGTACCAATAACTTCACAAAAAACCTAGCAGAATGAAAAATAATCGCCACAAAATTCTTAGCATATATTGCTAGCAGTTTAACTGATCAAAATCTGCCTACTCCCAGCACAATCTTCCCTAGGTTTTGTCTAATAATAACAAAATTAAAAACCTAATTTAAGCTTTCGGCATACACATAATTGATTTAGCTTTCACTCAGGTCCATGTTTTGGATAGCATGTAGATTGATCATATGGTACAGACAAAATTCCCAGTTATATAAATCAAATTTACCAGGTGATTATAAGAATGTCTGAAGGCATGTGATTTATGATGGGGTGTAGAAATAACATATAGTGTTCAGCTTCTCTAGTCACAGGCCTGCATTTCACTCTTCTTATTTCCTACTGGTTCATAACAAGGTCTGTGGATTTGCAGAACAAAGTCCCAGATAAAGCCCATGCAAAGTGAAAGTAACCTCTACTAGAGACTTTTCAGTTTATCTTTATTTATTTTTGTTTGGTTTTCCAGTTGCCCCAAATGATAGGGGAAAAAAAACAAACATGGATACACAGTTTCATAAAAGACTTTTTCTAACAAACTTTTTATTAGATTTAAGATAAGATATACCTTCATTCGTCCCACAGTGGGAAACGAATAAAGCTTTTCTTTCACAAGCTTTTCTTTCACAAGAAAAGCTGGTTTGGTGGGAAAGAGGGGTTTTCCTGTCAATGTTTTTATTGCAAATGCAGTTCACCATGAAGAAAATTATTATTAAAAATTATAAAAAAAAAAAAAACTCTGCTAAACAGTCCTTTAAGTAAGAAGCACCAAGGGATAATATGAGCGATTTTCTTTAAATCTTATTTTTACCAAATATCTTAAGTGTAGGAAATGGATTTCAGAAATAATGAAACAAAATCTGCTGTCAAAACATCCCTTAGTAACTTGCTGCAGGATAGAATTTAGCTTGTAACTAGCAGTGTTATTTATCTAGCAATCACTATGGGCCAACTGGCAAAATGGACTGTACAAGAATCAAAATTAGGAAATAATAAGTTTATAGCCATAATAAATATGTCTGATCCATTCTCCAGAAGAGATTAGCTTTGGTTCACTAATACTTATTTTCAAATGAGGAGCAACATGTTTCCCAAGATGCTCAATTCATTAAGGGATGTTTACCAAAATCACTTGAATCCTTTTGTGAACCCTCTGCCTCATTAGTCCACACATCTGTTATCTACAGCCTTCAAAAATCTTCAGCCTTAACAGGAATTAGGAAACATGGAAAGACATCAGGGCTCCTCTAGCAGGAGTCATGAGGTGATGATAAACAGATGTGGACAAAGTCGTTTGCCTCCCAAGCAGCCTGTCAGTTAGCATGTCGCTGTGCTGACAGTGATGGACACTGACGGATACAGATTCCTTTCTCTGACATTCAGTTTCAAATCCTTTATTCCAGCTGTTTACGGTTTACATACCAAGACCTGCAAATAAATCCTATTCAGACAGTATTTATTATCAGGGTAATGGCTGTCATAAAATATCTGGATGTCTTATAAGTAATTAAAGTCTGAATTTATATGACAATTACATTTCCACTAAAATGTACTTTATTTATTTTCATGTTTATTTCATACTATGTAGATTCAAATGTGGAGATATGACTCATACCAAAACATTTTATTAGAGACTCATAAATCATTCAGCATTTTTTGAGTGCTGGAAGTGTTGTTTATGTACACATAAATACATGTGGAGCAGCAGTTTGAGTGCTCCTGAGCATCAGGTTTATATAATGATAGGTTAAACTGTAAATTGTATAAGTGCCCAAAACAGACTTAGAACAAATTTAAATTTCCACTTCGGGAGGTATAAGGTGCATTTTACGCGTGCAAATACAGTCTTGTCATTTCTGATGAAGCAAAAAGCTCTCCCAGGACTATCAAGTGGATTCTCAATGCATGAAAAAAAAACAATTAGGCATAAACAAGCTCAGGATATTTTCCAAAAGACAAAGTAGACAAGGGACAACCAAAATGATCAGACTTTCTTTTTTGCCAATGATTAGATATAATGGACAGGACATTTTATTGTCTTCTTTTTTTCTTTCTAGGGAGAGGCAACACATTTCCATTCCTGATGTAAATAAAATCACTGAGTAACACCATTCAAGGGTGGACTCACACAAGCCCCCTGTGTAAAACAAATTCCATGGAAAAGATGTTTTTGTCATTTGTGAAAGAAGCCATCACCACCAATGGTCCAGCTGAAAAATTCAGGCAAATGGAAGAAAAAGATTTAATAAAAAGTGGAAGTAGAAAAATATCTACGTCAGCATATCTTAACTTAACTATAAACAGAGGTGGAATAAGTACACACATCCTTCACTTAAAAGCTGAAATACTGACTATACTTTTTTTTACTCAATTTTAAGTAAAGAAGTTTTGGCTCTGACACACTTACTTAAAAATTAGCCTTTACAATTACCTGTTTTAGTGTCATGCTGGTAACTGGACCTCATGTCATATAAGTATATTAATTAGAGCTGTCAATCGATTTAAATATTTAATCGTAACTTTCGTAAACAATTTTTTATGAAGTTCTGAATTTACCTTGAATTAATACTTTTCAAGCTTTTAATACTCTAATCAACATGGCCATGGAGAAATATGAATGTTTTATGCTAATGTATGTTTATTATTCGTGAAACCAAACTCAACATGGAGCATGAAGACAAAATATTCTTGTAAATGTTTGAAAGTAATTATGGTGATTTAAATTACGTAAATCATCCGGACAACAATCAGAACTTTTGCTGTTTCCACACGGATGGCTAATGAGGTGATACCTGAGAAACTGGTACCTTTTTTAACTTACATAATCAGAGAAGTTTTGTTTTCGATGTGGTTTATGTGAAAGTAGACATTTTAACCTTTCTATAGATTTATTTATTACGTCTCTGAGGCAGGTATTCACTTAGATTTAGGTTATTGCTTTATTTATGTGTCTGCGAAGAGAGGAGTCAGAGACGGCAGATAGCGCACCCTGTCTGTTTTTTATTTCACAAAAGTATACTGTTTTGTTGTGTATACAGATTCGAATGATGTATTGATCTTATCTGTATGATCATAAACTTTCTTTCGGCTTCTCCCGTTAGGGGTCGCCACAGCGGATCCTCCGCACGTTTTTGATTTGGCACATGTTTTACGCTGGATGCCCTTCCTAACGCAACCCTCCCCAATTTATCCGGGCTTGGGACCGGCACTGAGAGTGGCTGGGGATGGTTTCCTGACCGGGAATCGAACCCGGGTCGCAGCGGTGGGAGCGCTGCATCTTAACCACTAGACCACCAGGGGACCTTATCTGTATGATCATAAAAAAAGTAAAAGTAATTTTAGTTTGTTTCGAGAAAAGCATTACCAAGGATTATTGTCGTATCATGATTAAATTTTTTATTTATTTATTTATTCTTTATATATGAATAAATGTGTGTTGTGTTTAATGATTTAATTGAGCCTCTTTTACATTTATTTAGTTTGCGTTAACGCATTATTAACACGTACATTTTTGACAGCACTCTTATTAATACAAAAAGAATTTGACATTTTGTTACCTAATGAACGTATCCAAACTGAACAACCACCATATAGAACACAAGCAGAGAAAAGATGATGATCAGGTGATCAGGAATGACTCTGTTTTCAGTCATGTTTACATCGCTGACTCCGCCTGTCTCATCCATGTTAGCATCATACGACTTGTTGCCTTCTGCATTGCTCATCTTTAGCTTTGTAAACTAGCCTACGTCTGTGGTGTGTGATAGGAAATGATACACCAGTGGTAGATTTAAAAAAAACGCACAATGACAAGAAATAGATTGATGAGCTGAAAACGGCTCGCAATGAGACAAAAATTTTTTTGACTTTTTCCCGACTACACTAAAGTAAAAGTAGAAAGTACAGATATTTGTGTTAAAAAAATTAATAACTGAAAGTAAAAAGTTCCAAAATAAATAGTGAAGTAAGTACTGATACCACAAAAACAAATCTACTTAAGTACAGTAACAAAGTATTTGTATTCTCTGATATATTCTCTGTTATAAATGTTAGGACAAATTGCTATTGGCATTCACCATATTCTATTCATAGAGACAGCTGAATTCCACCCACTTCCAAATAGCATTTTCCCAGCTTAAAAAACAACAGGAACCGTATGGCAGACATTGTGCAAAGAGAGGAGTGGGTGCTAATATGAGTGGGACCCTGTCTCTGGGGTGAGAATGAAGAACAGTGAAGAACAGGAGGAAATCAATAGCTGAGGCAGTCACTAAGAGAGAGGTATCACGCTGGCATGACCCTGGCAAAGTCGCTTTGTCTAGCTTTCTATTACAAAGAGTGGCCGCGAGGACTGTAGTTCTTTCATGTGCATTTTGAGAAGCTGTTTATCAAGTATGTAGCTGTTGAATGTCTGTAAAGTGCAAAAACAGGGTTTGTGTATATGCAGGTCAGATGACCATGTTTCGCTTTGAATGAATGTGTTGAGGCTTTAGGCAACTACTTTAATGGAAATTTCAAGGTATGATGTTAAAGACAACTGGTCTGTTAATGAGCTATCAGAACAGGATGTGTTACAGACGAGGTTAACCAAGGTGTGTGTGTCTGTTGATTAGAAAAAAAAGGGGTCAACATCTCGTTTTCATGTTTTTCAATGGCTCCCCGTGCAAAGAATTGACTCGGCAGAAATTAAAGTATGAATGAAATGACTTGTTACCTTGTATGGGGTGTAAAAGACTGCGTTCAGGTTGTAGATATGTAGTCAAAAGTCACAGGTATAAATGCAGTAGCACAGAAAAGTGAGTCCCTTTCTCTATGTTGCAAACCTCTTTCAGTTTGAGACGAGTCATTCTGCAGAATTACAATAAAGCATTTGATTTACTTTAACCCACTAAGTAAGTTGTCTACCTTTTCACCACACTACATTCACTGCAAATAACCTGGTGCCAAACTACAAAACATAAAGCTTTCCATTTACTGAACTGTGATCTCTATTCAAAAATCCGAACAGGAATCTGATTCGCTGATTTGTCACTGAAAAGAAGATCGAGACTACATGAACCAAAGATATCTTTAGATTAACCTGAAAAAGTTTAAATGCTACCTCATATGGTTATTATACTTATTGATATCCAAACTGACTCTTATTAACAGACAAGATATCAACAATACAGCATTTACTGCTTTACAGGTATTTTAGTAACATTTGCATAAATCCCATTTTTAATTATGTAAGCTAAGTCAATACCGATTAGCCTTGCTGTAACACACTTCGAGTGACACTAATCTACAAAAAAGTCCCACAATCAGAGCCTGAAGCCCTAGAGCCATTTATTGTAGGCCAACGCTGTAGTATATATAAAAGTATACCAGCACATAGTCTCAGCATAGTCTTTCTCGCTTTCAAAAAAAAAAAAAAAACTTGTTTTGGAAAAGTAATTACTAATTATAGTATAAAATATTTCTCTCTATATATTGTTTGTTGCAACTTTTCAAGACATATGCTCTTTTCAGATAGACAAGGCTTTCTCCTGGCAACTCTTCCTTATAAACCATGCTTGTTCAGTCTTCTTAATAGTATTGCCACTGTTTTCTTTAAGTCATGTACAGTTTAAGATGTAACTCTGTTTATAATTTATCTGAGCATTTTTTTCTCTCTTAGAATTTGCTTGAACGTCCACTTCATTAAAGATTGTCAACTGTCTTGAATGTTTTCCATTTGTGATTAATCCAATTATTTGAATTATTTAAAAAATGGCCTTATAACCCTCTTCAGACTGACATGCAGCAACAATTGATTCTCTAAGATCTTTCCACCTGGGCGTTGTGTTAACACACTCCTGAATGCTCCAAACCAGCAGATTGATAAAACATTGGCTTTTTATTAAAGGTGGTCACACTAACTGATTATTAATTCATAAATTCATTTAATTAGCAGTACCTAGCTGCTACTTACTATTTTCACACACTTTGTAATATGTCAAATGTTGACGTGCATCTGGCGTAATATTTACCTAATTTTAAGACCTGATAAGCAAATTTCAAAGAGCGTGTACATATGTTTTCACGTAACCAAATGTATAGAGAAATTAATGTTGCTATTTACATTTGTCCTCAAGTTTAATAACGAAGCCAAAATGTCTTCAAAACAATTAAATATGTATTCAATTAATTGTGTGCAAATATGTTGAATGTGAATTTTGAATATGAAAGTTGAATGCAAATATTAAAGCTGTTTTCTTTGTTAAAAAAACTCTCTCTCTCTCTCTCTCTCTCTCTCTTTATCTCCCCATGTGTGTGTGTGAGTGTATGTGTGGGGCTTGGGTCATCTTATACCCTTTTTAGTTGTTAGACATCGTTTCCCTTAGTCATAGGGATAATGTCAAATATTCCAAATTTGGAGCTCTTTGGACAAGGCTGATTCTGAATTCTAGGCTTTCAACCCACCAATGACTCTATTAGTCATGTCATAGGCTCTCTTGAGATCTAAGCTCATATCTATATCTATCAAATCACTGTTTTCGTCATTAAAAAATAACTCAAATAAAATGAAAAAGCAAACCTTTACTTCACATCTACACAATGTCATCGAATGAAAATTAACCTGACATGTGGTAAGCTCTCTGTGTGATTGGAAAGCCACAGTTCAGCAAGCCCCATCTCTCACAAAGCCTAATTACCAGCTGGTGACTGATGTGACGTCAAGAGTTCAAAGAAAAACAATAATTCACATCATTTCCAAATAAGCACTTGCCAGACCTTTTCATTCGCAAATCTATTGACCAACTGTTATTTGTGCTCACCAGCTACAATAACATTAAATATACAGTTTTTTAAACAAACCACACAGAAGCTCTACTTGTTTGAGCTGCAATGCAGTAAAGATGTATTCCAAAAGGTTGTTGTATGAGATGCTAATCTCCATTTATAATCTGCAACGTGCACTTTTTTCAAACCCATGCCTGGCATTTTGGCTTCATCCCAGGAGGCAACTGTACATTGATTCAGTTTTGTCAGTTTTTTGGCTTGCAATGTTCTGCTCTCTTTGTTGCTTTTGTCTTCCTCATGGAGCCATTAAGCAGGGGCCCAGCAGGCAGCATGTCATTGCTCAATACATTCAGACCCACTTGTCATTTTCCTCAATACCCACCATTATGTGATCTTTATGGGCCTAAAGGTCAATACGGAGGCTTTCTCTCATCGTGACGCATTACACTGCCAAAAATATCACACCAGGCCTATTTCAATGCAGCCTTGCTCCTCTAAACATCTGAATTCTACTGTAGCGCTGGTTCTATTTCTCTGACATGACGAGCCTAAAAATCAGTAAATCTAATCTACCCTTAAATGTTCAGTTTAACATAATGATAACCAGTTCACTTTGAAAGAGCAGTATTGCCAAGATCATTAGATTGAGTAGAGGCTATGGACCCCTGCTGTGTCCTGCTCTGTCTCTGCCTTTCATCTGAGCTCTGATCATGTATCGCGTTTCTCACTGGCGCTAAGTGTCATAGTATAAACCTCGCATGATGGCCAAAAGAGGTTCACTGCCACCACCATGAGTCACGTAGCAACTGGACCCCTGGAAACCCAGTGCGTGCTTGAGTCAATCAGATCGAGTCAATCAGAAGATGTATGTTCAGCAGTATGTTACTGTGCTTCTTAGAAAATGAATCATGTACATGCTATAATTATTTTTGTTGTTAACTCTCTCCTGATCTGGGTGGATAAGGATGAGACATCATGGATAAACACACACAAACACGAAATGATGTCCTTTTTGAGAGAAGCCTGACATTCACTCAGTTTATACAACATAATTGATTACATGCTTTTGTTTAAAGTAATTTAGTTGAAGTGACTTTCCAATACACCGTGACAAATAATATATGAAAAAGGCAGTTCAGTCTGCTGACATTTGCAAGACATGTTTAGTCATTAATCCTGCCGACACCTGAACCTTTCCAGCAGTCTGACCCTGAATAACGTTCTTCATTCAAACCATCCTTCTGCTGTACAGCCAACGTAAACTTATGGAAAATTCGTATTACTTTAAATGACGACATTCCTATAAAAGAAAATGGCTCCTGGCCCCTACAGGGCAAAAACCTAATGACCCCACAGTTCACCTTGGTATTTAATGGTGGACATCCAGACAGGAAGCAAAATCTGGAAAATGTGGCAATCTGAAAAAATTGTTCCACTCTTTTCAAATTGTGAATATGTATGTTTCAGACTTAGGTAGACTTTAGGTAGGCTAAAGTGAGCAAGCTGCAGAAACTATCTCTCTAATGGTGCATAATTCCTGACTTTCACTGTCATATGGTCCAATAGATTGACCAACTTTATAAAGTATTTTTATATTGATCTTAGTATCCATAACTTAGACAACAATATAGCTATTACTAGTATTGAACATGATCAGTGAGATTAGAATCACAATTAAAAAGTATAATTGTTAACTTCAGACAACTAACTTACTGTTCCACAATTTGTATATATTCATTTAACTTAACTAGCATGTAGTTATTGTAACTGTCATGCCGTTATGCATTATACTGTTTACCGTTACCTGTACAGAATTATCTTAAATATTTATACCGTCTGATTTCATTTAACTTATTTGCTGTTTACTACAAAACAAAAACACAATTTCATTGTCTCTGAATTTGTATATTGAAATTGACAAGAGGAACTTGTGGTAGCTAGCAAACGTTTCAAAATAATTTGACAAAATTCTTTCAATTTTTGTTACATCCGTATTTTATTTTTAGAAATATTAGTACTTTTTGAAATGCCATGAGTTCACTTCAACCTTAGAAACAGACTCGCATTCCAAACAGGGTGTATTCTCGTCTCATGTTCAGAGTAAGTGTTCCTGTAAAAAGCAATAGTCTGCTGAACCACCTTGACCAGGATGAAGCACTTAGTGGAGATGAATGAATGGATGTTTACATCTTGTCCATCACCAGCAGTTAATATTACAATGCATAAAGGGAGGCTCAGTATGGCAGCTAATGTGGCTTTACGTTGCTGAATTACTGCAGAATATCAAAACTCTACAGATCCTAATAGTTGAACTTAAACTTGAAATTTTGGAAAAACGACCAAGTTTCCTTCTGCACTTTATACACATTTGTTTTCACAATAGAGGCCAGTGTACTTGAGCAAAAGTGGGAGTGAACAGCAATCGACGGAAAAACTCTGACTTTCTATTTCGTCACACAGACAATTATTCTGTCAGCAGAGATTCACTGATCCTGAGAGATTAGCACTGATTAAAAGCTCTAAATATTCAAACCCAACCTTTCTTTAGTTAATTCTGTTAGAATGCATCAGGGTAGAGGCTGACCATACTTTGAATGAAGTGGGCTATTCATTTTTGTTTTGTTTTTGTTTCTGTTCCAGGCCTGACTTCACTTCAAGCCTGTAAGCCAACCCCTTCTTCCCCTTTTCCTGCTCAAGCAACAGGTGGGAGGGAACATTCCAGAAACTCTGAAGTGCTCACACCACAGCATGCCTGCTAAGCTGTCGTCTTTTCGAACAGCGAGCAGCACACAGCCTTTAGACGCAAGGCTAAAATAGATCTATCATGAGAAATTAAGCTCCCCGTCTCTATCAGACAGCATGCAAATTACACACACATTTATGAATACACCGGAGCACCTGTATGCTCAGAGCACCGTGCTGATTTCCAGCTGTAGAAAAAAAAAAGTGTTAACAGGGAGCTGCCGGGAGCCACAGTGATTCAGTCATGCACTGCCTGATGTGCAGATATTTCAAGCCTAATTTCTACATTTTAGGCAACCTGCAGATCCTGAGAATGAGGCAGCGATTTCTCTGGAGATTATGGACCCAGCTGGTGCTCCGACCTCCTTCCCGCTCTGGTATCTCACTCAGTCATAGAGCCAAGAGACCCCAAACATTAAAAACACCTGAGTCAGGCTTGAAGAGCTGTATAATCTCTGGATAAGCATGGCTGAGACAAGCAAACATGCCGACATTACTGTATGCCTGCTAGATGGCTTCAGGGTCGTCAACTTAAAATCTGATTGGATAAAGCAACAGCTTCAAGCAAAAGTATGTTACAGGCACCAGCACTGCTGATTCTTAAGGCCTTACGGCTGATTCCTTTGACCCTGGCAACACGTGATGTGATGTGATGGCTGAAATCTGATTGGATAGAAACTTAACAGACACTACTTATAGTTATGAAAGTTAGTTATGAAATGAGAATAGTATGTTGGAAACCATTTAATACATATTTATAGGTCAGTGATTGCAGAGAAGGCCTTGCTGGTCCTGACAGCCCACAACTACTGTACGGATGCATATAAAAACTGCAGAAAGATGTTTAGTACTTTCATGATTAGTAGTTTTTTTCACTTCTACCAGGGGCATAGCACTTTTTTATGTGAGACAGAATTGAACAATAAAGGGTTCACCCTCTAAACAAGCGTAGACACGCAGACTTCCCTTTTGCCTGGGCTGATGTCCAACATTTACACCCACACATTCGCATTCCACGCCCTTTCCTGAGTGAGAGAACAGGCACTTTTGAAGCTTTTAAAACTTAAATTCTTAGAAGCATAAAGCCAGACATAAGGAAATCATTCTAATACACTTTTCTGGGTTTAGAATGTTGTCGTCTACAATAAAGTAAAACTTTGCATCTAAGCCAAAAACATAATCAAATAGGATGTGGTTTTGCAATTGTAGAGTTTCCTTAGAGGACACTGGTCATGTGATTCCTTCTGAAGTTAAAAAGCCTGATTACTGAAGGGTATAACTGCTAGACAGTTCTCTGAACAGGACTTGAATTCTAAATGAAAAATTATGCTGGCCTCAACCACAGATAACATTTCCCAAAAAATTTCAATTTGAAGAGCAACGTATTAATACTATATTAGGTCCTACTGTCCTCCTTGTTTAATTGGTAAATCTTATACAACATTACAAAAACAAAAATGTTTGTATTCGGTCTGTTTTCACTAAAGAAAATTGAAAAAAAAAAAGAATCTTAATCAGAATCAGAATCAGGTTTATTGGCCAAATGTGTTGACACACACAAGAAATTTGGTTCCTGCTGTTAGTCAAAGTACAGACGTAAATAAAACTAGACGGCTTTACATTAATGAAAGTCTAAATCTGTAACATCTTAGCTACATCTGCATGCAAATTAACACTATATTTAGTCGGCATATATTTATAAAATAACTGATGCTGTTAATTCGTAAGAAAGTTCAATTCAGTTTCTGTAAAGCTGCTTTATGACAATGTTCACTGTTATATTATATTTATATAACTAGTACAACAATCACATGTTTTAATAACCACAACATGGTGTATAAAAAATTGCATCCTATTCAAATGTATAAATAAGCTTTAGCATGCTAGGTAAACCCAATGCTTTTTGTTTTTTTTCAGTCTGTACCTTATGAACTTTTTATGCTTGTTCACACTAGATGTGTTTTGTAAGAGTAAATTTGTGCCATTAGAATGCTTTCATTTGCATATATCCTCCTGATAAGTGAATTTTTATTTATTATTTATTATTTATTTACAAATATTTGAATAATTCTTTAATATTTACTCTCATAAATTGCTTTATCTTCTTTTTTGACGTTCTCAAATATCACAAAACCTCTCATTAAAAGAATTGCACTTGATATTTTACTAAACAGGTGCTAAAAAAACACTGACATTGCTCCTCTTTTAATAAACATCAATGCTTTATTACACTTTCTGTACGGGTATCGGGTGTAAGAACTATAGGGAAAAGAGCAAAAGAGCGGAAATCTGTTTTTGAGCGCAAAATTGATTAAGGCCAACGGACAGCATTTCCAATCAATCACATGTCCAAGGGACACTCTTAACCTTGTCAGACAGCAGAGCTTCCAAAGCTTCAAAATAAGTTTTGATCCACATACAAAAGAAAAGAAAAAAAAATCTGCTATTTCTGACATTTATGGATTTCTTCCACCCTGAGCTTGGACAGTCCTGCTGAATTGATTTGTATAGAGTGCTCTGCACAGTGTGAGGAAATTCACTCATGTGCCCTTTGCACAAAACTCGTCTTTCATTTGAAATCGCCTTATTTACAGACATAATGTTAAACGATTACATTTTGGCACCGTATATCATTTCATTTTTAATAAAAGCCTTTCGGAAGACCCGGACAAACAAGCGATTTCCTTGCAGTCAGAGACAATTTGACCCGGTGCAAAGCCACTCCGGACCACTTCAGGACATTTCTCTATTCTGAGTTGTCGTGTACCCCCTCTAGCAAGAGTCCTTATGATAAGTACATGAACAAGAAACTGCTCATGCTGAAAATTGAACTCTAGAATCCGGGGGCAAAGGAACATGTGTAAGGCCTAAAATAAACCTGGTGAGGACAGGGTGGGGTGTTCTGGGAAATTCTTTTCTAGACATATACGTATGACAATGTATTAATAGAGCAGACAAAATACACTAGTGACTCAATGATGCTTTTCCTTTTTTTTATTTTTTTATTTTTTTTACAAAATACATAAGTACACTAAGAAGGAAAAGGGTGAAGACATATTGGGCTGCCACTCTTGGAGCCCTTGAGCAAGACTCTTAATCCTCTCTGCTCCAGGGGTGCTGTAACATGGCTGACCGTGCGAAAATGTAAAGGAATAAAGATTTCCTTGTGGGACTAATAAAGTATTCTAAAAAACAATAGATACTTGTGCAACATGCATTTGCTAAAATCACTAAAAGATTTTATTTTTACACTAAAATACTCACATGCAGATATTAAATGCCAACCAGTAAAACTTGATGGAATATAGGAAGATAATCAGCAATGATAATGGTGATGTGATGGTGGTGTGGTGGTTTCTGTTATGACTCCAAAGTTAATTCTCTTCCAATACAGCACATTGAGTTTTATTCACCATATGAGGCATCAATATTCCACTGATTCAAATTTTAATTTGTTCATAAAAGAAATGTTGTTTGATTAGTTTTATATTTAATGCTGTGGAAAATCCGTGACATAAATGTATTCATGTTGCAACTCATAGCAACTCTAAAAAGACTTTCCTTCACCTGCCTTTTTTTTTTTAAGATTAAAGATAATAAGATGAATAAATACAGCTTTTCAAGTTAGGGAGATATCAGAAAGCAGACACTTTCTTGAAGACTCTCCCACAGCAGCACACTGACCCTCACATAGGGGACTAAATACAAAATAAAAATCTTATTCCTTAATCAGTTTATTATTAGTCAAGAAGCATTGGCCCTCTGTGGCATTGTTACTATAGAAACAATAACGCATTTTTAAAAAAGCACACAAATATAATTCTGTGATTTTCTTCAGAGCTGGGGTTCTACTGTCAGAGCTGTCAGGGAAAATGAAACACCCTTTCGGCCACTTCGACAGCATTGTCGGTGTAATTGGTGACAGCTTTATGATGCCAAAACAAAAAGAAAAAAAAAATATGTGTGTACTTCTTAATAACTAATGACCATCTCCTTATTCCAAAACGAGTCCAGACTTTGGAACTATGACATTGTGTGAATGTAAAAAAACGAAATCTCTCTCTCCCTGGTTATTTTCCGTTCCTCCTCCCAATCTCCATGGTGTTAAATAATAACCATGGTGACAGAGTACCCCTCATGTACAGTAAAGGCATGTACCTGATGGTAACCATGGCACCGGAGCAGGCACTCCTTGTCAGACATGCAGCCGTGCGGAGAAAACAGAGTCCGGCAAATTCGCCCAAGGGGACGTGGAGCAGAACAATTCACCAAGCATCCATCTGCCTCGCCACCCACTTCATTTTGAAGATGTTATTGTGTTTGTCACTGTTCCCCAGGCTTGTGCTTTACATGATCCACCGGACCACAACACTATGGGCAAACTCAATACCGAAAGATGGCCTAAAACTAATTCCTACACATACAAATGCCCTATACATTGAAAGTTTGAGTTAATCATTGGATAGACATTGGGCCATCACGTGTAAAAGGAACTCATGAGAAGGGAGGGGTGGGGGGGGGGGGGGGGGGGGGGGGGGAGACTACAGGACAATAAACTACATTCATTACAAGTGACTGGCACTCTTCTGGACATTACTTCTTTTCCAACTCATGGAAATTCCCTGGTAATATCACACACCCCAAAACCACTTTCTATGACCTCACATTACATTAATCTGCTGAAAGGCTTACAATAATTGAAACATATTGATGAAATATTAATAATAGTGTAACCTCAATACCAATAACTAATACAACACTTCTAGTCATGACAAATAGGGACATATATAGACAATGAAAAACTATCCTTCCATTATGTGGCTCCGAAATGGCTTATATTTTATGTACAAAATCGAGATTTGAAATTATTGCATGCCCTCACTGAAACTCATCAGGATCAATAATCAATAAAGGATTGAAAGCATATAGTTTGCAACACAGTAAAGTGGCGAATGAATATTAATCTACTTTGGGTTTCTGGTATTTTTACACTCTATGCAAATGGTTCAACCAGAAAAAAAAAAAAAAGGAAAATAAAGTCAAACATTAGTCATTTATCATGTTTTAGAAAGAGGGATTCTTAAACTTTACACGCCTTGTTTTAGTCCATAAATAAATTTAGAACTTTGTGTCTTTATGTAAATAAATGACAATGTAATCGATGTAATAACTGTGTAATTAATGGTATTTAGCTTGTAACAATTTGTTTTTATTTCATAACAAAAATTTAAAATAATCCACAGACTCCATGTATGACTCAGAGATTCCCTGGAGATTCCTCTCTGATCCCCATCATTTTCTTCTCATATCTACAACCTGAAAAGCTTCTTGTGACAGAAGGTCCTATAACATCAATACTGTCATGTTTCTTCCTCCAGCTTTCTCTACTCCTGTAAATAGTTTCTCCACACCACAATAGCAAAACGCTGACTTTTAATTGGGCTCGACATCAAATGCTGTTTACAAATCAAAGATCACGTGATCTGTCTGGTTTAAAACAAATAAAGAGCAGCAGGTAAAGTTGAGCTGAAGAAGTTCCACACCTGGGAAGTGAAACCCCCTTTGCTTTAGAAGGTTGGAGAAAAACACTGTTGCTCGGGCACGAGTGTGAAAGTGTGAGAAGTTTCAGTGATATAACTGGAGGCTCGGGTTTTAGAGGAAACACGCTGAACTGAGGATCCGCAGAGAGAAGCGCACTCACCTGCACGAGACTGTGATTTCAACTTTGGTGGCGGGGACGGCGGTGTTGAGCGGGTCGAAGTCTCCTATTGTCGCCATGTTCGCGAAGCTGCTGCTGCTCATCGTGGCAGGAAAACACACACTGACACACACATATACACACGCGCGCGCCGGCGCGCGCTTATACCACTGTCCAACCCCTTTCCGTGAAGAGACGAAGAGCTGCGACACTGCCGGGTGCGTGCGCGCGTGTAAGTGCGTGCGCGCGCGTGCGTGTGTGTGTGTGTGTGTATGTGTGTGTCGGCTTCTTTCCAAGAGGTGATGTCACACACACACCCTAGCAGAGGCAGCAGCGGTGTGTGTGTGTGTGTGTGTGTGTGTGTGTGTGTGTGTGTGTGTGTGTGTGTGTGTGTGTGTGTGTGTGTGAATAGAGGAATCACGGTGCCACGCCGGGAAAATTCCTGCTCAGAAAAGTGCCTGGAGAGCTGAGAGAGCCGTGCGCGCGCCAAACAGAGCAAACACCGTGGGAGGGTGGAACAGACTCCTCCTCCTCTTCCTCATCATCATCATCATCATCATCATCATCATCATTAACAACACTTTTCTAAGGAAAGAATAAGAACAGTGATGATGATAATGATGATTTGGTAAGGTGGTTTGTTTTGCCTCTCCATGGATAAGGTTTCGAATCCTGTTTCACCCAGCGTTTTGGGGGTTTCCTCCTGGTACCACAGTTTTGTGCATAGTGGTTGAAGGGTGTATCTTGCACCCTGAGCAATAGGTAAACCCTGTGCAGGATAAATTGCATACAAGCCATGCGTACAAGAATTCCCACACTTACTCATAAATGTTCTCATGCAAATTAGAGTGGCCAATGTTCTTGGAGGAAACCGGAGAACCCAAAGAAAACTTTCAGGAATAAGAAGAAACCATGTGCAACTTCAACAAAAGTTACCAGAAGACCAAATGGACCTACCAGCTATTTATAATGCTGTAAAATACCTGCAGATGATGGTCATATATTCAATCATGTGAGCCATGGCAAACTAATTACAGACAAGCAGAAGAAAAACTGGAAGAAGAAGGAGATGAAGCTTTACAAATCCAACAGGCTTTCAGAAGTTTGTGCTTGTATGCACCACGACAGCATCGACTTTACTAACAAAATAATAATATATTCGAACAATGCTAATTATAATAACGAGTATATTTAGAAGTTATATTTACAAGAGACGTCCTGACAATAACAAGCTCTGTTGTGTAACAGTAGTCATTATCGTTAACACTGATAACAGCAACACAAATCAACAGCAATCATGAACCACAAATAAACAGTCAATTTACTCGCATGACAACAGATTTAAACAGATTTGATTGGTCCTCCTGATGAAATGAGAGCCTTCATTTAACCTTCAGGTACCAAAATAGGTGACTTTTGTACTTGATCATGTTTTTTTAACTATTGTATCTTTACTGCATCTAAGGTACATGTCAGGACCTGTGGAAGACAACTTTAACTGGTATTGTAGAAGAGCAAGTGTAATTTCCTTATTCCCAGCCTCTAGGCTCAATACAATGTTGTCTTTTTGCTAACCTCAGCTAACCATAATCCCCTTTGGTGGCAGGTTGCATGCCACACGATGGTATCACCATGACGTCCAACCACCATCTTATTTTACCACATTATTTTTTAAAGAATTTCATTCTCACAACAATGATACTTGTTCACTGCCTCTTTCCAGCTTCTTCTTTTGTGCTACTATTGTTTTGGATAAAACATACCTCTCACAAGAATCCCAGATGTTTCCAGAGCTAGCATGTTGCTTGTTCTTGATTTAGTTCAACCCACAACTATTAGTATCATGACCTTCCTGGTAGCTGAGTTGTCACCTTAATATTGGTTAAACCTTCTTTTCCACCAAAGGTCCTTTGTTACCTTAAGGCCTCATATTTTTAGGTGAGTCATTGTGTATGGAGTGCCAGAATGGGATTGCTTAGGTGGGCACTGCCATGTTTCTTATTGCGGTGCTGCCTGCCAAGGGTGAATATAGAATCAGTCAAGTACTACTTGTGTCCCTGATTTTTAGCGTGATTGGAATACATGGTATGTCCCCTCTTAAAGGACCATTAAAAGGTTCTACATAGAGAGGTATAACAGATTTCCATGTCAGAGAGATTTCCTCCTTCAGGAAAAACCCTGAGCAGAAGTGTAAATGAACCTTTTCGAGGAAGCCAAACGGTCACAGCTGAGCTGTCAGAAATAATGACAAAGTGCATTATTCTCTATGATTCACTTAGACAGTAAGATGATACAGCTAGGAATGTTCCTGATCCAGAATGCAGGTGGTGCTTTAACTGAATACCTGTTGCCAAATGTCCTTTTCAATCAATTCCACCTTCGCTTTCAGTTCACAGTTGATACGTGTGTGTGTGTGTGTTATGAGCGTAAAACCAGTTTTACAGCACACATGCAGTACGCAGTACATATAGCACATGCTCCTTGTAAGCCACACGCTAGCTAATCTATTGGCGATGAGCAAAGTTTCAGCAATCTCACTCCTAATGAGAGTCGAGCTAACCAATCAAAGCTCTTTGTTCTCCCTGGTGAGACATTCTGACTGATTTAAAAGCTATGCCTGATTAAGCAATCCACACTTCACCATTGAGAGACAAAGAGAGAGAAAGACAGGCACAGGGGGGCTCTTCACTCTTCACTCGGAATCGCTGTTCCCCCGCAGAGCTGAAAAGGTTCTGTATTTCCTAATCATATCCAAACACAAGTGCTATTAAAAACGAGGTCAAGTTATTTAAAGGGGTTAGACTCAACTATTAATTAAATATCCAGCAACAGTCATAATGCAAGAAAGGTTTGGAGGACGTTCGGAAGGCGAGTCCAGGAAGCAGCAGCCAACCTGGAAAATATTACTTCCAGATGAAAATACAATCCCTGGGGTCAAATAATTTTTAAATACAGGTCTAAAACATGTCTGATCGGAAGCATATGCATAAACCTTACAAGAAACAAGAAAGGAATTTATTCAGGTTTAAGGTTGGTATGAAGATGAGGTGTAAGAATGTATACAAACAGATACAATTAGCCCACTTCCACACTGTTGCCATACTGCAACGCATCTAAACATTAAAATAAAATCTATAAAACATTTATTTCTCTATATGTAGAAAAAAAATCGGAATCTCTTATATCCGAATCTGTCTGTCGTTCAACTTTCCCTCGTCACCCTCATAACAGCTCTATTTTTATTTTATTTTTTTACAACAAACTTATCAGAGATTGTATTGTAAACGTTCCCATCTACGGAATTTGATCTTTCAGGCCCTTATCTTTGACAAGTATGTGTGGAAAACCCACTCAAATATGTAGGAAAGCAGTTAAGAGACAGCCTTACGTGAATTGCATTTATATACTGCCCCCTACTGATGACATACTGCAGTGCAGTTACGATGCTCTTGGGCACCTACGACTTTTACACTGAACAAAATTATAAACGCAACACTTTTGTTTTTGCCCCCATTTATCATGAGCTGAACTCAAAGATCTGTACACAAAAGGCCTATTTCTCTCAAATATATAATCTATCTAAATCTTCTCCTCTGCAGAGATAATCCATCCACCTCACAGGTGGGACATATCAGGATGCTGATCAGACAGCATGATTATTGCACAGGTGTGCCTCAGGCTGGCTGCAATAAAAGGCCACTCTAAAATGTGCAGTTTTACTGTATTGGGGGTCCAAAAACCAGTGGTGTGACCACCTCACACGGTGCAACACATCTCCTTCGCATAGAGTTGATCAGGTTTTTGATTGTGTTCTGTGGAATGTTGGTCCATTCCTCTTCAATGGATGTGCTAAGTTGCTGGATATTGGCAGAAACTGGAACACGCTGTCGTATACACCGATGAGGACGACGAGCATGCAGATGAGCTTCCCTGAGACTCTTTCTGACAGTTTGAGTAGAAATTATTTGTTTGTGTCAAACCGATTGTTGCAGCAGTTGTCAGGATGGCTGGTCTCAGACTCTCTGTTCTGGAACTGAGGTGGTGAAAAGAACTTCCCCTAGATGTCTGTACAGCGGAGTCCCTCACTATCTTCAAGCGCTGATTGAAGACCTACCTCTTCCTGAAACACTTAAATAAGCACTTACCAAGTTTGCTTTGCAGATTTATTCATTGCTAGAGATTCAAAGCACTTTTGTACGTCGCTCTGGATAAGGGCGTCTGCTAAATGCTGCAAATGTAAATGTCAGACAATCTTGGAGATGAAGATGCTGGATGTGGAGGTCCTGGGCTGGTGTGGTTACATGTGGTCTGGGGTTGTGAGGCCGGTTGGACGTACTGGCAAAATCTCTGAAACGCCTTTGTAGACGGCTTATGGTGGAGAAATGAACATTCAATTCATGGGCAACAGCTCTGGTGGACATTCCTGCTGTCAGCATGCCAATGGCGACATCTGTGGCATTGTTCATTACTATAGAGAGTATTAGTTATTAAGAATAATCATAATAGTAATCATATACATACATTGCAGGTAAAGGACTTTTTAAAGTCCTTTAGAGTTTAAATGAAACCCAAATAAAAGACAATTTAATAAAATAAAACAGGCAAATAATATTTATTTAATAACTATATAGCTATAGAAAAATGCTATTAAAGCATTTAATAAAGATACAAATATTGTAATTAAAATACGCTAGTATGAGTAAGGAAAATGTAAAAGAGCTCTTTATAAGCAAAAGCAGAAAAAATGGCATGTGATGGTTTTTAAAATTAGAGATCAATTCAGCGTGAGAAAATTCTAACAGTACGTTACTTAAAACTCATTTTTAATGCCGTTACGATTGTGCATAAAACAAGTCCGCCTCACTTCTATATTTTTTAATTTTAATAAATAGAAAAAACATTACGTTACAGTATATTGTGATGCCTTTCGATGCCTCTAACATGACTTGATCCCATTTTAAGTTGTACTGCAATTATATAAAAGAAAAGACAGACACCGAATGATTTTTTTCCAGACGTGATTTGTATTGACCTGGGATTTTAGACAGAACAGCCTTGGTTAAGACAGTGATTAATTTACAGTCAGTGATCCCACATACAGTACGTAAAAACCCTATCTGAGCAAATGTACATTTAAAGATCAGCACTTCAGGAATCAAACACACTAACATACATCACAAATACAGTAGATATGACAATGTGTTCAACTAAAACATCTGGGTGCACAAGTATTTGTACCAGTAGTAATACAGTTGAGCGTAAAGTTGCTGTTTTTGTGTTTATGCTGCTCAAAATCCCAATGTTGAGATGAAAGGCAACAACGTTCACTTACCATTAAACAGCACTGACATCGAGGTTTGCAAAAGGTTTCATTTAAGAGCATGTTGGTCCCATTCAGTCAACATGAAAACGTTCACATATTTTCAGCATACAGCACCAAAGCCCAGCTTCGGTTTTTGCACAAGCCAGCGATGTGCATGTGACCTGAATTCATATGAGGATTGGTAGCAGTGCTCAGGCACAGGGCACTTTTAGATGTACACTGTTAAGCTTTGTTCTCTGCCAGTTCAAGATGCACACATGGGATGCTGTATGCTGAGGAAAATACACAGCCAGCATAAACACACACAAACAAACACTCACTCGACCAAGTGAGGACGCTACCAAATTTCCAGGAAACAAAACAGCCAGCAAAGAGTGCCAGGTTTCTTTTGCTGTGCAAATAATACACTCAGTTTAGAGTCACATCATGTGTTTGAGTCAGTAAAGCCCATCATCCAGAGAGCCTTTCATTTGCCAGATTCTCACTGTCCGATCTCTGCAGGAACACAAAATCAGAAACAAAATTTAGTGTATCTGCTGTTTTAAAGCGAATAATATAAATAATGAAAAATATTCATACAAATGCATTAATGTTGTCTATTATTTTATACATCCACACCGAGAATACTGTAGCGCTACACTATGTACATACAGGGCATGTTGTGTGATCAGCTTAAATTACAGCATTGAATTTAGCGTCGAAGCTGATTATTTTTCTAATAACTGTATGAATCATTATGTTTTATCTTTTACAACAGCAATGCACCAACAAGTTATATATTATATATAAATATATGTATTACAATTCATTATTTTTTTTCTTTTTTCATCATATCTATATATCTATCCCCATCAATTTAAATATTTAATCGTGATTGTTATTAATTGAATTAAGATTAAACATAACCTATTCACACATTTATATCTGTACCTTAAATGAATATTTTTCAAGTTTTTAATACTTTAATCAACATGAGCATGGACAAATTGAATGTTTATTATTATATTATACTAAAACTATACATAACAGAGCATGAAGACAAAATCGTATAGCGATACACAAATGTGCGAGGGCCCGCCATCGCTGCTTGCAGCTATATATATATATATATTTTTTTTTTTACACACACACACTGCACACTGCTGGACCTTTACACTGTAGCAATTTATACATGTGACTCTCTGTAATTTCATTACAAATTCAACTATAAACAAATCAGAAACAAATTCTTGTCACTGATATTTATCTATTTAATTGGTCCAAAAAAGTCAATTTATAATGTTTTTTTCCTCTCCTGGTTTGGCGCTTTGCTTCATCCTGTGGAATCTCTAACAAGTCCGGATCAAAGCCATTTGCATTGTTTTTAGATTCATAGCAGATTTTAAAAGATAATTTAATATGCTTTAAGGAGAACAAGGTAAAAGCATCCAGATGAAAAAAGGTACAATATAGAGTCATAGGCCCATTTTATTAGACAACATGAAGATGAACATGGTAATTAGTATTTTCATCAAAGCCAATAATTGCTTTAAATCCAAATAATTAAATCTAATGTTTAGATTATTTAGACAGATCTTAAAGTGGAGCTTTAACCTAACATTTGTATGTTTATGTACACATTTAATGTTCATGGTCAGATTTTAATGGACACATGTATGTTAAATACTATTCAGAACAAGTTTCTATGTGTGTGAGTGAGTAGAGGACTCACTCTGAGGCTGTGAAAAGATGAGTGCTGTTAGTAGAGATGCTGTTGATCGCACAGTCATGTCCTCTTAGTTCCCCCAGGGGTCTGAGTGTATCTGAGTGCCACAGCTTCAGGAGACCTCCTCTGCACACACTCAGTAAAATCATGGAATCCGGCACAACTGCCAGTGCACTCACCCAATCAGAGTGTGCCCTGTCAACCTGCTGCTCAGGGCAAAAAAAAACACACACACACACACACACACACACACACACACACACACACACACACACACTGACATTTGTTCAAAGCAAACTATCCACTTTTAATTTCCCTATTAAAGTCAGTCCGTACATCTCATTACAAGTTAATAGGTAACAGATTTTCTCTGCCAGCGAGCACTTCACTTGCAGAGAAAACTTTGTTTATTCTTGTCACAAATTAGGAAACAACCATAGGATTAAATACCATGTGAATCTATTAATTGTAGCCCATTTCATTTTTATTGTGTGAAGCTTTCCGACAATACCGAGGGGGTGGTGCTGTCGGATTGGCAAAAAAAAATTAAGAAAATGCGAGAAAAAAATAAATAAATCAGAATCAGGCAAAACTTTGTAATTATATGCGGCGAAAACGGGCTTCCATGTGAATCTTCTTCTCGCCCCTCGCTGTATTTTTCATGTTCCTTCATTTTTCATTGGGCAGCATCTTCTGTGTTCCCTGTCCAGACCGCTCCAGAGTTTAGCGGGTGGTGTGTGTAATAATTGGTCCGTGAGAAACGCAGTGCCTTATGATTTTTTTCTTTTTTATTCTAATTACTCAAGGAATCGTTACAGCCCTAAATTTATATACTTCCGAATATGTTGAGACATGTATGTATGTATGTCAGAAAGAGAGAGAGAGAGAGAGAGAGAGAGAGAGAGAGAGAGAGATAGATAGATAGATAGATAGATAGATAGATAGATAGATAGATAGATAGATAGATATTAGACAGAATTTCCTATTTCAGATTTGGCAATATAAGATTAAGCTTTAGAACAGGTAAGTTATTATAAACATCTCTCATGTCATCTGCCATGTAGTCTGGCAGGGCGGTACATGGCCTTAACTGTATCTTCTCTCTTTCCCTTTTATACCTGTTTGAGCTGCTTGCTAGACAGGTCCCATTTCCTAATGCAGTGGTCTCTGGCTGCACTGTACACTGAGTTTCCCAGAATGCTCAGAGCTTCCAGGCCATCCTGATGAGTGGGTTCAAAGTTATGAGTCGATGGGATGCTTCCTTGAACTCCTTCCAAGATGTCAAACATCTGAAAACGCAAAAAAGTGCACACAAACACATAGGCAGGCAGTCACACACACACGCACACACACTTCACGTTCACACACTGCTGGGAAGCCGTAATTGGGCATAGCTGATAATAAAGTGGTTCAGAAGTACATACTAGAAAACCACTCTGTAATTTTGTGGAACCTTGAGAGCTTGATTAATATTGTAAAGTTGCATTTTGAGGTATGGTAGGCTTTGAATTTGCTGCAGTGGCACATGTGGTGCTGTGAGTGCGCAGAGTTTGAAAGGTAATGATTAAATATAGCCTACACACTAGACGCCCAAGAAGGACTGGCAGACTAAGGTTAAAATATGTACTTAAGTATAATATATTCAGAGCTTTTGTGTGTGTGTGTGTGTGTGTGTGTGTGTGTGTGTGTGTGTACCTTTAGGCTGTGATCTTTGGAGCCTGTAATGACCACATCTTGACCGTTTCCCAGCTGATCCACAGCTAGACACATTACTGGCCCCAGATGACCTGTCAATTTCCCAGTAGAAACAAACCTGTAGGAGGACAGAGGAAAAGATGGAAAAGGTTGTTCTGTAGAGTTTTGGAGTAAATAGAGTTTGATATGGACTGATTGGTATGCCAAACCCAGGACACCCTCATGTTCTAAAGTTAGCATCTCTAAGAAGTGATGAAAGGAAACAGCGTGAATGAACATTCTAGAAACCTCCCAATACTCAGACATCGAATGAACACGAATCCACCTTCTTGATTACTAGCTGTTCCTTTATAGATAGCTAGGGTAGTATCTCGAGTTTCAGCTGTTACTTTAGTCTAGTGCATCTGTAATATTAAAATAAGAACTGTCGACACAAGAGGTGGCGTAAGAAGTGTTCAGGAAAAAGTGTTGACTCTATCGTGAGGATATTCTGAGATATCTGACAATACCACAGCCATTTGTAGCTAGGAGTCTCTCTGAGGATTCAATCTGGGGGTAGGATGGTAAAATTTCTCTCCCCTGTCCATTACAGTCACAATTGCCAAGCAAGGGCTTTACAACTACCATGTTGTGACGCTCTGACATTTAATTTTCCTTATAAAGGTGTAATAATTCTGTTACGTCACGTCAAAAAATTAACATACATAAATTCAAAGCAACCTTGAACCTTCAGGCTTGAAATTCATAAGAAAAAAAAAACTATCAATGATGTAATATAGTTTTTATCTTTGCAGTTTTATTTGCTTTCAATCTCACAGAGGCACCTTTTTTTGTATCCACACACCATTAGGAAGAGGCAATTTCCACTGAAATGTAAACAGTCCCCATTTCTGAAACGAACACTTTAAAGAGTTTAAGAGCTTGACCCTTGAATGAAAAAAAAAAAGAATCATGAAAGCTTCCATCAAATACATTTCACATAAATGTTTATTGATGGAATGCAGCAGCTGCCCTTCAGCCTCCATTATAAGCGAGTTTTCCATTTCTCTGTGTACAGGGAAACATCGATATTATTGTAATGGTAATTGCACAGAATAGAGAAAAGAGACGCAGGGGGGAGTAAATATTAGGTTAAATGTGGTGAAACATTTCTCTGACTCTAAAAACATCTGAATTGTGTTGAAGATGGGTTTAATCTATTGCTAATGTAATGCAATGCAAGGTAGATAAGTAGGTAGGTCGATCAATAGATAGATTGATTAGCATTTGCCATATGACTGATATAGAAATTAAAATATTTTATGCTACAAACACAGACTGGCTGACAGGCATCATTTATTTTCACATTCCTCTCATGAACTATAATATAAAATGCAGAAAAGAAATACACCATTTTTATGATGCTTTAAGTACCACACCAAAACAAAATGATCACTGTGTCTACACTAATAAACTTTACACAGGCTTTAATGAAAGACAAGTTACACACGGTGTAACGGGTGAAATATGTTGCGCTTCCTTTAGGAGCATAGCGGTATTTTGGGTAAGTTTCTTTGACTAACCCGTAACGCTGTTGCCAAGAATAATAAAAAAGCAAGAGTTTTGGAAACCTGTCTGTGCTTTTATGATTTCTGTTGTAACTGGAGTTAGCGAGCTCTCCCTTCACCCAGACTCAACACGTTACAACGGCTTGTATCTAAACAGTAGCCGACCAAGAAAGTCATTGTTCACTGTCTTCCTCCTTCCTTTCACAACTATTTCTCTCAGGAGTTTATCTTTTGGCATCGACGTGTGTAAAAAAACCCTGTTTTTTCTCCCGATGCCGTGCAGCTCAGAACACAGGAGAGGTGCGTTTTTTCGTTTACGTTTAGAAATTTCATTGGTCTAATGTTATCGGGTTCAGTTTTTTGGCTTGAAATTTGTAAAACCGGGAAAAAACCCCAGGAAAAATTCATAAATAAGCCGCTTCGTTGTTTAAGCCGTGGGGTTCAAAACGTGGGAAAAATAATAGCAGCTTATAGTCCGAAAAATACGGTACTTTATTAAACCACATAGGGACTAAAATGTCACTTGAGAAAAAATAAAGTCTTGTCAGATAATGGTGCTAAAGTCAAATGAAAACTTTTGCCAAAATGATTTAAATCACCGGGGCTAGCCTGGTACTTATACACTCTCTTATACACCAGTCTCTTATACACTGTTCTTTTTGCTCTAAAGTAGACCATAGAAGCTAATACAGGTTATAAGATCCAGTTGACAAGGCAATATCTGATAAACTATAGGAAGAACTAGTTATCTTTATCCATACCTTCTTAAATCCCACATCCTGACGGAGTTGCCTGCTGCAGCATATAGGAATGTTCCAGTAGGATTCAGGGCAATCTGGTTGATCTGATTCTCACCAGGAGGAATAGTAGCAGCTCGACTGCCCAGATTAGCACAGCTATCACCATGAGACACCTGACCAGAGGACCTGAGACAAAGTACATTTAAGCCAGCTTTTTTATTTTTAAACAACAGAGAAGTATTAAATACAAAATAAAAAAAAAAAAAAGAGTCTTGCTAAAGTTAGATGCTCATTTAACATTGAACCAATCAGTATTTATACAGCGAAGTGTAACTCACGTGAGTGTACGGATGCACTTGGCTGAATCCCTGATGTCCCACACTTTAATATAGGTGGTCGAGACAGTGAAGACGAGGCTGGAGCAGTATCGAACGGACAGCACACTGCTCGGGTGATCACCAAGAGACATGATCTCCTGTCCAGTCACCAGGTTCCACACCTTACATGTCCGGTCTGCCACCAAACACACATGTAATGATCATTCAGGTTCAAGCACCAATTTGTAGCTAATCCCCAATTTGCAATATTAATTCTATGTATATATGTATTTTTTTTTTTACACTGATCTACACTTGCAAACTGTTACATTATGAAGACAAAACCCAATCTGTACCTTTTGACAATTTATGATCAAATGAGTAATAAAATCTACTTTTTTAAAACAAGTGATTTAAAACAAATGGATGAGCTCAAAATGTGAGAAAATACCAATTATTCATAACAAAAGCACTATTTACAACTGTCAGACTCACAAGTGTATAATGAGAACGCATTTTCCCATCTTCAAGTAAACATAAAATCATATATTTTTTTTTTTAATTTTTGCAAACGAAATGACCAACTCCTTTTTTCCTTTTTTAAGGTCGTCATTCCTGCAATATAATCTACATCTTGGCGCCAAATTGTGCAACAAATTAACCAAATGCCATTCCTGTGTGGCTTAAATCAAGGAGTTTTTAATGATCAAAATAAACATTAGTCTGTATAGCTCATGGTTCAGGAAATATAAGCTAAAATGCTCAATTCTGTGCTATAGCTCCACCATCAGGCCAGTGCACAGTCTCATTTCTTGACTAAAACTTTCTTTCGGCTTCTCCCATTAGGGGTCGCCACAGCAGATCATCCTCATGTTTGATTTGGCACATGTTTTTACGCTGGATGCCCTTCCTAATGCAAACCCTCCCCATTTGTCCTGGCTTGGGACCGGCACTAAGAGTGGCTGGGGTCGGTTCCCTGACCGGGGATCGAACCCGGACCGCAGCGGTGAGAGCGCCGCATCCTAACCACTAGACCACCAGGGAACCCATTTCTTGACTAACTAATTGTCAATTTTAGGAATATACATTCGCCCATTCCGAAAAGCACATACGGTACGTCCTGTGGAAAGAAATGTGTCGATGTGTTATGAATAATGCGCAACAAAAACACAATCCCTACTCATTACATGTCAGAAAACCTTTTTTTCTTTGAGCAAACCCTCTATTGTGCACCCACATAAATTAAAAATGGTGAAAATACCAGTGTGTGGTTTATTTTTTTCCAAAACTCGAAGTAGAACGTTTACCTTTTGATCCGGTAAATAAAAGATCATCGGTGGAATCCACACACATCACGGCTTTTGTGTGTCCCTCTGCTGCCAACACACACTGAATCTTGGCTGCTTGACTGCCCTTAGGACAGTGCACAGTGTTGATAACTCCTCTAAAAAAAAAACAAAAAACAAAAAAAGGATACACACACACACACACACACACACACACACACACAGCCCATAATGAATAACAAAATATATGATGGTTATAATATCACATTAAGTGACAAATGAGACAATTAGCTGCAATCAGCAGAAAAAGGTCATTCTTTAAAGGCAGCACGCAGCTTACAGACCAAAATAATCAGCTACACGATTAATACAGAGACAAATGTGGAAAGCTGGCAAAACTGAAATGTGCCGGAAGCGGGTCAAGAACAGATACCTCTGACCCTCGAAGATAACAGGATCATTAAATCTGTAAGAGAACAGAAACATACATGCCAACACTGATGACTTCAATGTCAGACTAAGGATCGTATTGTAGAAACGTATACAAGAAGGTTGTTAAGCACACACTGAGGAGGCACAAATTATGTATGATGTACCTTTAAATAATTTTTAATTAAGCATCAATCATACTTAAATATGTCATTACAAAACATGCACTTATAAAAATTATTAATGACTTAATTAATTATGAAATGCTTAATTAATATGTACACATTTTCTGCTATCTGTTGTTTTTGTTGAACTCCTCAAACCCACTGTTTTGTGTCTTGACTCTTGGGCTTGTCTGTGGACGTCTGACTCCTTTCCTGATTCGTCCTGCGTGTCAGAGGTGAGCGTTCCACTGATCTCTTCTCCGTCGCTGTTGGAGATCTGACGCCAGATCTGTGTGGTGTAAATAGTGTTTATGTTAACACACCAGCATAGCAGAAGCTTTAATACTAGGCCTGAACAGAGCTCGACTTGCTTTACTCAAGACTTCATACAACACCAAGACGTACGAAACACTTGTTCTGGGTGGGAAATTTGTCGGCAGGTCTTTGTCCACTGAAGAAGACAGTAAGCTTATAATTCCCTCTGAACCTTCGGAAATGGATAGAAGAGGAGCTGAGAAATCATCCAGAGGGGCATCAGGGTCAGTGCTGTTGGCATACAGCAGCTCCATCTGTGTGGTGGTTCTTCTTCGAGCCTGAGCAACATTAAAAACTTAGTACAGAATATATTTAAATGTAATTCATACAATACTTTTACAATATAAACATATTATATTTTCAGGCACGATGTGTTCTATCATTAATAATTATTATAATTAAATAATAGTATCTATACAGCTTCCTGAAATGTTCTTTCGTTAGTAATAAAATAATACATTTCCACTGGGAATAGGGGTGTAACAGTACACGTATTCATACAGAACTGTACAGGACCTTAGGTATATATATATATATATATATA